>CM040400.1:73552471-73554971 GCA_022702515.1 Ilyophis sp. 1 JC-2022
TCTCAAATCCTTTTGTTTGTTGACACATTTAACGTAAATCCCATAAACTCAAATAAACACCACCCTTGTATATATGGTTTCAAAACATATATACAGTACATAGGCACAGAGGCATGTATATGCATATACTCTCATAATGAAACACGAAAACTCATACAATCACACTTCAATTAGGTTTATACAGTAATTCTCTGAAATACAGTCTCAAATCTGCATGCCATTTAAACAGCGCAACGCACTCAGGGCGGGTTTGGTAGGTAAAATGAGGTCGACTGAGGGATGGAAAATCTACAGGGAGCCAGAGCAGTATGGAGGGGCCTCCCTCTGACAGCCAAGCTCGTCCTTTCTACCAGCGGAAGCGATATGGTGTAGAAAAACTCCCATCTTCCTCTGCGGTTCGTGGCTCCCAAGGTTGTCTCTCGCGGCAGCAGAAACAGAGCTGGAGAAAGGCCAGGTACTTTTTAACTTTAAAGATTTGGCAGGAGTTCCAAAATATTTTTTTTTTTAAAGCAAAGAAAGCCCTGTCGTGGGCCTCAGGACGTTATGAGCGAGTGGTGGCCACGGTTGCCAGAGCCTGAAAAATAAAATGGCCTTAGAAAACCCCACATTTCTGCTATGTTTATGTGAAGCGAGAAATGTACTCCTTGTACCCGAGCTTGGGGCGTGAGTCGTGACTGTGAAGAACTGGTGGCGGTCCACTGCAGCGTTCCCCCAGAACCACCAAGGCCTTCTTTTTTCCCCCCTCACTGGAGCACGTCTTTGTGAGAACGTGACGATATGAAGGTTTCTCTCCCCGTACTGTGCATCGTGGGATGAACACCCCGGGCTTTGGTCATGATTATGTCGTCTCTGCCTCGTGTTTCTGGGGCGTTCTGTATGTACACACCACCCCCTGGATGTTCATATGCTGTTGGGGGTGTGTCAGCGCATATTGAGGAGCACGGGCGCCGGAAAGGGGGGTGCCAGGGGGCCATTGCCCCCCCCCCCCCCCACACACACTTTTACCGTCCTCACGAATCCCCACTAATGCCGCATATAATCGCAACACATAGCCTAGGGTAAAAAGACGTTGCCTGCATTCCAGTCTACTAAGACATATGATAAAATTATGCACCCAAACATAAAAAATACAGACTAGGCTAACGTCACAAAGTCCGTTGTTACACGAATCAAACGCGTGCAGTGTACATCAACCAATAAAATTGTTTCAATGATGAGATCACGTTGTCTGTTGAGCCGTTAAAGTTAGCTCAGCTCAGCTCAGCTCGCTATCATTAGCCCTGTAGCCTATATTGCGAACATGCTTCTGCAAAAATGTCAAAAGAATCAGAGCATAAGAAAGTAAAGTGCAGCCAAACAAAATTAAACATTAATGTTCTAACATGAATGTTACATCCCCACCGTCCACAACTGTTGGAGTTTGAGTAGGCTAAAGGCAATCAAAATGTGCCCCAAGTTTATTTAGGATAGGCTATGAATGACATCTTCACAACAGCAGGGCGCGTTAATAATTTACCAGGAACGTTAGCCTAGAGGCTAAATCATTTTGGTGAATGTGGAGGAATGTGAAGATGAAGTAGTAGCCTAGGATGGTCAGTGCCTCTCTGCTTTTTAGTTCAATATGAGATAGACGTTACTTTGGGATAGAAATAGCCAGTGTTAGGGGAAGCTACTTTGAAAGCATAGCTTTGCAAGCTACCAATTACTTCACACTGGAAGACGTCGAACTACAGCAAAGCTACCCTAGGGAGAAATCTAGTTTGGTTAACTAAAGCTACTTAGAAGAAGTACTTCAAACTACTTTGTAAAAAAATTATCAAATTGACAATATGACAAAATGTGATACGAAATTATAACTAAATATAATACAAAAAAGTGACATGCCAGCAAAAAATGCCACTCAATTGAGTTTATTGCAAAAAGTGCCCACTTGTTCACAGGTCATACATAAACCAAAAAAATAAAATACCCCACTATTCATGGGAAAGTGCAAAGAATGTCAGCTTTGGTTTTGTATAAAATGTCCATCAGTCAGACAGAAACTAGAGTCCAGGTGGGGGTATTGCACCAAGTAGGATTACTCAGGTAACTTCTAAAATAGCATGCAACAACTTCTCTGAACATTTGTGAATAAATAGCAATAATCAATACTTATGACTAATTGACACCTAATATATTCAAGTTTAGTTTTACAAATTCAGATTCAAAACTATAGCCAAATATTTTTCACAGGTGAGTTGACAATCCAGCTTTCTGAAATACCCCTGAGACCTAAACCTGTCCTAAACAAAACAATCCCATTTGGGCTTTTCACAAGGACAAAATTACAAGGTCAAGTGTGTGGTGGTGGCTGCCTGACGAATGCATTGTCTGGGCATGCCTTCACAGCGGTCAGAATATTTTTTAAAAGGGGCAGGGCTGGTCAAAGGGGGTTCTATTACGGTAAAGAAGCAATGGTAAAAAATTTAAATAAAAATCATTCCTATCCTTTTATGGCCCA
>CM040400.1:73559971-73577024 GCA_022702515.1 Ilyophis sp. 1 JC-2022
TGCAAAACAGTAAATAATCAACTAATTCAACAGTTACTCTAGACAGACATAAAGCAGGTTCTCTTGTGTCTTACGTTAATGTCCCACTTGGCCAACCTTGCCACTGAGCTCTGGTTTAAATGTTTAGGTCTGACGTGGTCTAATGCATTTAGGTCTGTAATGCATATAAAAACAAACTAGAAATAACCACCTTGCAGTTGTATGCCTCCGCCAACAAATCAAGTTGCAGTTTACATCCATGTGACCTTTGAATTTTTGGATATAAAATGTCATCACTTCATCATTTTATCCTATTAGACATTTATGTGAATTGTTGTCATAATTAGCATAGGAATTCTTGAGTTATGGCCAAAAACGTATTTTGTGAGGTCACAGTGACCTTGACCTTTGACTTTTGACCACCAAAATCTTCTGTTCATCCTTCAGGTTAGGCCAAATGTGAAGAAATTCCCTCAAGGCGTTCCTGAGATATGGCGTTCACGGGAATGGGACGGACGGACGGACGGACAACCCGAAAACATAACGCCTCCGGCCACGGCTTTCGCCGGCGCGGAGGCATAAAAAAGGGTGTGACGGCTTGGTGCAGAGCGAGGCAGCACTGCATTAACACGTTCACACCTGCTGTCTGTTCCACTCCACACACTCACCTTAGCATGCAGGCCACATCCCCTCTCACACACACACAACAGGGTGGCACCGAATGCAGCCGTTATTGAATTTTTACACACTTTTACGACAGTGATGTGGAAATAGCCCCAATGGACAGGGGTGGGGGTACAAGGAGGCATGGGGTTTGTTGGGGTTTTTCAAGGTACTGGAGAACCTGAAACACCTGTACAACTGAAAACTACATAAGCTGGCTGAAAACAGGTTGTTTTTATGCTGACCTTCTTTGATTGCCATTGCATGACAAACAAGATGCAATGCACCGTTACTGCTGGGTGGATTCAAAGCTTGGGGGAAGGCAAATTGCTAAACCTCGCCCCCCCTCCCCCTCCCTCCCCACCCCATCTTGGGGCAGGAGAAACAATGTGTTACCTCATAACATTCTCTTGTGCAGGAAGTGAATAGCTGAGCTTGAAACTGCCAGCCAGCACCAGGAGGATGTTGCAATGGGGCAGGAGATATACGCCGGCTGATGAACACCAAGTTTATTTACTATAAACTAGGGGCCTGTATCAAAACAAATGGATGACTGGGTTAGCTGGATAACTGCACTAAGTATCCAGCTAACTCCGTAAATCTGGAACATGGACTGGTTCCAGGTTTTACTCAGTGCAGTTATCCAGCTATCTCAGTAATCCTGCGTTGTGGTACAGGCCACAGGACATCTCTCTCCCTCTATGTGTACTCGCTGTCCACTGTCTGTGGACATTTTTCCCCCATATATATGATCTGGTGTGGAGACAGGCCTAGATGTCCGTGACGTGGCAGCTAAAACAAACTGCTTGTGATATGTGGATGGAAGAGGCATGTAGTAAATGGTGTGCTGAAGGAAGACCTTCTCAGAAACAACCAGAGTGTGTCACATATATAAAGCTCTGTTTAAGGTTTTATAACTCCACATGTGAGCATCACAAACTTGGTAAATGGCTTAAATGAAACAAGGCAGATGTACCATTTACAATACAAACTTAGATTTGTTTATTTAAGTCAAAATAAAGTGCCACAAATACAAATTACCAGAGAACATACAACGGATATTACAGCAAAGCCATTGTAGCAAAAAGTGATTCAACCGTTTGATGCACTAAGGCATCTAACGGCATCACCCAGACTAAGGACCAAACTTTGAATCCCAACTCATGCAAGTCATCCCATCTCTGCTGTTTGCACAGAATTACAAAAAGTCACACTACCCCATACAATCCAGCAGGAAATGGAGCCTGTGACAGTTTTAGTCCGCACTTTGGGAAAGGAAAAGCAATGATAGGAATACAGGACTATATACAGGAAGTGGTGTAGCAAGCTTATGACCACACGGTGCCCAATGCCACAGAGTACACGCCCCATTATTTGCTTTTTGGCGAACATGTATTCTTGCCTTAAAACCATCTCATGGAAGTGGCGGAAAAACGAGTGTGTACTTCAGTGTATAACTGGGTCAAATGTCACCAGAAATGCCTCCAGTATGCCTGTGACAAAGCAGTGAAGCACCGCAACCTTGAGACGGCAAGACCGAAAGAACACCATGATCAGAATGCAGAAGATTCCCTTTTGCTGCCAGGAGAATGGGGTGCTGGTGAGATACATGAGCGCAAATGGCTGGGTTAAGTTGGCTAACAGAAGTAGAAACAGACACCATATGTAGTCACAAAACAACCAGACCCCATGTGGTGAGACTAGAAAAAGGGAGGAGGGTGCAAAGAGGGTCCTTCATTGCAATCTGTTACGCCCCTGTTGTTTCCTCTCACAGGCTTCTACGGTAGATGGTAGAGTTTCTTAATACACTCGTAGTCCCTCCTTCTTTAGAGATCCCAAATGACCCGTTACTGCCCAGAGTAGGGAGGCCCCCCACAAGTGCCCCTTGGATCCCCACAGATGCAGACCCAGGTACCAGAGGTGGGACTCCAGGCACACCAGTAGTGCTCTGGCGATCTACCCAACCCAACCTAGGGTCCCAGCCTAGAAGACATAAAGGCTCGGTCTGATGGTTGTGCATGTTTTAGGTGATGGTCAGCTGTATGTTGGGTCTGGTTTGTGTCAAACAAGCCTTTAACCATCACTCTGCTGCCAGAAATACAGTAGATATGGATGGATAACTTGAAGGGTTTCTTCTCCTGACTTATTTTTCCATAGAGTTCAATAGGAAAATCTGTCAGGAGAAACAACCCTTAAAGTGATCCTTCCATAGCTACTGTATTTCTGGCAGCAGAGTGATGATTAAAGGCTTGTTTGATACATCAGACCCTTGATGACTTAGAGCCCTTTAGCCAACCATGTGTTCTATACTGTTCCAGTGTAATTTACAGCTAAATCTAGTCTCACCCCCCAATTCCCATAGAGATCCATTCAAATGCAGAGCTGTTATAGTATCGCTTGTAGGAGTACCAGAAAATAAGATATCAAGAGTCTTTTGATGTTGTTGGGTCACAGACATCAGGAAGTCATGGCATGCAAAGGATATGCGACCAAATATGACAAATATGGCTTTTCCACCAAGTATTAAATACATTTAATTTAGCGTGTTCAATACTTTTTTCCTGTGTCATTCCACTTTATTGCACATAACTTTTTTTAAAGATTAGAATGTTACAATTTCTTTAGCTGTGTAGTTTTATTGAGTTAATACCAATGTCTGGTCAAAATCTCATGTGAATAGCTACATTGGAAATATGTTTGATGAGAAATTTTTTGACGTGTCCAATACTTATTTCCCCCATTGTATATTCCCTCTGTGTTTGTTGTCTCATTGCCAGTTCGTTAGCTTTGTTGCTATGTATGTCACGTTCGTCTAGCTTGTACTTGGTCTTGTCAATTCCCTGTCTTGCCTGCTGCTCCAGCCCTCATTCACCACTCCCTGTTTCCTGCTCCAGCTCATCCCGCTGCTCTGCCCTATCCAGGACTCAGTCTCACCCAGCCCCCGCTCCGCTGCCCGCTCCCGCTCTGATCCTCTTCCTGACCATCCCCGGATTCAGCCCCCTTGCCTACTTTTCTAATTAAATCACTCTTCGTGAGCTTCTTGCTGGAATCTGAGTCGTGCTTTTGGGTCCAGTCTCGTGTCTGGAGTGTAACATACCCAAGTGTCAAAAGTTTGAGACCTTTTAAAATTGGCAAGAAATTCCTATTCAAACGTTCACTTTTTTCAATAGATTGACATTAGATTATATAAAAGTTTTGGAGTGGGATTATTTGAAAATGCTACAGTAATATTTCACCCAACTCAGGTCTCACGTAGAGGAGGACCTCTTCTCTCATACTCATGTGTCAAAAGTTTGAGACCTTCTAAAATGTCCAAGGAATTCATATTCAAAATGTCACCTTTTTCAGTAGCTACACATTGGATTACATAGAAAATTTGGAGTGGGATTATTTTAAAATGGTACAGTATTATTTCACCCAACTGGAGTCCGCGGTAGAGGAGGACCTCTTCTCTCATACACAAGTGTCAAAAGTTTGAGACCTTCTAAAATGTCCAAGGAATTCATATTCAAAATGTCACCTTTTTCAGTAGATGCACATTGGATTACATAGAAGGTTTGGAGTGGGATTATTTGAAAATGCTACAGTAATATTTCACCCAACGCGGGTCAGAGGTAGAGCAGGATTTCCTCTCTCAATACCAAGTGTCAAGGTTTTGAGACTTTTTAATTTAGGGGATTTATTATTTTGTGTAATACGCCAATATTAGCTACTGTATTGTTTCATATAGAACATTTGGAGTGGGGTTATTTCAAAACGGTGCAGTATCGAAATTATTGCAGATGCATAACAGTAACTGGCATTTCATATATAGAAGTCGGCTATCAGAATGTTCAGACAATTGGATTTAGCGGAGAGAAAAGCGGAAGGGTGACCGTGAAAGCATAGGCTACAATCGCTTTTCGCGACCGATTTAAAACTTCAGCGCCGTGCAAAATTGGACGTGTAAAGAGTCTAAAACGGGGAGACGGAAATGGGCAATTTACTGCTTCATAACCAAATTAAACTGACTGCATAAAACCGACTGCACTAAATTGCTCGTGCTACCAAATTAAACTAGCTATTATAAACTGCTTCAAAATCAATTTAGCCTAGGCTACGTTTCGGAAAATGCAAGTTATCTCATTCATAACCTACTGCGATACGTTCGGCACGTCCTAAACGGTTTCTTAAACAGTATAGTTCGCGAGTCATGATGCACACAATTACTCTGTATACCAGTAAAAGCGTAATTAAGTGTGTCTAGCCTACTTAAAGCGATATGTGCGAACATGAATGGCGTGTCCTGATTCATTCATTCAGCTGATAGTGGCGAACCATGGTTGGGGCTCAAAACGGGTAAAACTCCAATGAACGCGCTGGATCCAGACACGAATGCCCACATTGAATTATCTTGTAACATAACTGACAACTCTGTCACTCTCTCTCTCGGACGGACCCCGCACATGGGCATATCAGGTTAATTTGCACACATTAGCCTACGGTTCATAGGCACTGGCAGTAAAACATTAGCCTAGCAATTATACTCGATAGGCTCGGGGGAGTAATGTCACATAGTCGCGAAATGAACGGTTTTCACAACGTGAGTGCATAGCCTACATATTTTGTAGAAAATGCCTATATTTAGCCCACACAGCTTAAAATCACATGTTGCCACAATACAATCGAAGCCGGCTTTATCGAAACAGCATTAACAGTAGGCTACGCCTAAAGTATCTAGCTGCAGCCCCCTCCGTTCACGACAAAGGGGAAATAACCTAAACTTTAAATACAACCCACGGCGGAGCCCCGCTATCTTAAGGAGATACGAAGTTTTACCGAGGTTTAGTTTAACCAGGGCAAAGTTGACTTCGCTCAGCAATAGCGCAGAAACAGATCCTCGTGTCCACGTGCTTTTCACATTTACATATAATTTAAATATGTAAGCATTTTTCGCCTATCAGCTGACGGAGGCCCCTATCGGAAACTCTATTTGTCAGATATTTATCCCGAAAGCGCAAATCGGAAAGCACAGTCTGTTTTGTACCCGCCTTCTTAGACACGTTGCCTTAGGAATAGCTACACGGGGTGGCATTTTGCATGACTACATCACGTATACATCAGCAACTACGAAAGTGTCCTGGGTTAACCGCTGAACAAAGGGGAAAGTGCGCTCGTCTCAGTGCTGGTAAGGCAAGAACACAGTAGGCTACAGCTGCATGCTTCTGTGCCGATGTGAAGCGAAATAACAACGACATTTGTGTGCATTAAAAAAACTCAGCGGCCTAGAATTAGCTTTAGGTACGCTAATATTGTTATATGAAAATGTACAATTTTGGCATTGCTTTGTAGTAGCCTATGTTGGAGGGAGTAGCCTAAAGGCAAGGTTGTTAGCTCTAGTAGGCTACACACCACGCACCAACCGCCTTACTGAGAGAGAAAACGGACACGGTAACAGGCTTTTGATTCTACTATGTCACATGGCTTGTATATGGTGGACATTAAATGTGATGGGGCTTTTTTAAATTTAATTTTTTTACTTTTTCCACAATCTTGCCTACCAAACAGATACTGTTGTAGGTTAATATAAACTACGTGGACAGGGAATGCGATGCTTGTTACCTTCGCGATTTATGTAGTTAACAAGGTGTTTAGATACATGTAGCTAGTCGATTTTCGGTTTTTTTAGCCTGGTGATGGGTGGCATTATCGTAGCCTACGCGACAAACCAGTGGAGTGATTATCCAAGAACCACACCCTTATTAAACTTAACATCTTCCAGGTATTAGCCTACTCATTGTGTGTATATATATATATATATATATATATATATATATATATATATATATATATATATATATATTACAAAGTCGGTATCTTCAGGAATTTGTGCCTTTCTATAGCCTATTGGTGCCTATGTGTTTTATTCCGTTGGCGTCACTGATCTATGCTAGATAGCCTTGATTCCTTTGTGTTGAAAGTCGGTCCTGTGATATTATCTATATTGCAGATGCACGGCCCATTAAATTGCAGTGCAAAGCATATTGGATCGGGAATTTTTTATTTATTTTTTAAACTGGCTGTCACTCGCTCACAGTGATAAGTAGGCTAGCTAGGCTATAAGCTACATATACTCGCATTCTGCACATTGCTGTTCACAAGATCACTCAAACATTGTAGGACATTTTGTAATTTAGCCTACCAGGACAGGGAATTAAATTAACGTTTTCATCGACTGGCCAGAGTGGCTTGTGGATTCTAAAGATGACCACCCATTTTCAACATTTTACAAGCCACATTGCCTTTTACATTATAACACAACCTGGAGAGTAGAACATCTACCAGCCGCAATCAAAATTTTACCAGCATTTGACTGGTGACTAATGTTAATTTCGTACCTTGCCAGGCTAAATAAGTTATAAGTCTTAAATTGTTCCGACTTTACAATGTTCCAACCGGACTGCGTCATTGGGAGGTTTACAGCGTGTTCTGTCCATTTATCAGACGTCAAACAATTCATTAACTGGCTTTAATTTTACATTCACAAAAGGAAACCGACTCGCACTGTCCTTGCGGTTCCTTAATTTCTCGAATTTGTTCCAGAACAATAGCTACACTTGTAACAAATGCATCTTATTTTGCTGAAAAGGCAAGAGTAGGCTAGACTATCTAGGCTACATTTAAAGTGTAGCTAGACATATCTGTAACGCAGTGAAGATATAGCCTAGTTGCTTCTTCAGGGTATAGCAAATGAGTCGCGGTTTAACGTTGAGCAAAATCCTACGAAACTTTTGTTTTCAACAGTAGCCTAGTTTACAGCTGTTCAAAAACACGTTATACTTGTAGTATAGGCTAGCATACACTATTTCAAGATTGCCAAGATTAGACGCGTTTGATAAATAGCCTACAGCTGCAATAGTCACAGATATTATGATTTTGTTCGTTTTATTTTTAATCAATAATAAAATCAAACTTTCACAAACTAGGCTATATAGATTTCTTGACACATACACTAAACTACTTGACACATTTATTCACACACAATACAGTACACACAAGGCTACCTGGGCGAAACGTGCTGGTGGATTCCCTATAGCCTAAACGGTATCAGTAGCCTAATCTGGATCTGCGTTAAAATGTTACACGGCTCGTCAGTAGGCTGTAGCTACTGCTAAACGCCGTTACATTTTAAATCCAAAGAATTTGTCTGATTGAAGATGAGAAATGTCAAGTTAGATTAGTTTTCTTCCCCATATACACTGCCTCGCCAAAAAAAAAGTAGTCGTTGCACCCTTATGTATAGTGGCCACCGTACAAGCCTCCGGAGGCAGTGTTATGATCTGGGGTTGCTTCAATTGGTCAGGTCTAGGCTCAGCAACGTTATGCAGCAATAAAATGAAGTCAGCTGAGTACCTGAATGTAATGAATGACCAGGTTATCCCATCAATGGGCATATTCCTGGACGACAATGGCAAGATTCATCGGGCTCAAATTGTGAAAGAGTGGTTGAGGGAGCATGAGGAATCAGGGATGTGCTGGAGAAGACTTTACGGAGTGGTTCGACTCTCCCGTTGTTAATACAAGATCTCGGCCAAAAATGTAAAGCTAAGGGCGGTCCAACGAAATATTAGTGTGCGATTTTTTTTTTTGGCCAGGCAGTGTAGCTACTGTTCAGTAAGCATTCGAATGTCATTGATAAAATAAAGGGAATTGTCGGCTGCGCTTGTAGCTATATTTTAAAGGAATTTACTATAAGTGGTTCCATTATGTTAACATGTTTAAAAAATCGATTCCCTTTGTTCATACACACTTTCTCCTCCGTGTGTATTTTTGTCTTATGTATATCGAGGAATTCGCGAATCGTAGGCTATATGTTTCATTTTAAAGCAAAATCAGAATTTGTGTCGGAGTCCTTGTTTAAGCCTCTATTGCTATTGTTTCCTTAGTGAAGCACACATTGAAAGCTACTTGTTTTTAATGCAGGCAATGTAGACAATGTATTTACTTTGTGTAATGGCATTAACTGGCTTCATAATGACTCTGATTTATATGTAGGCCTACAATACCTGGCTTTTCGCACTATGAAAACCATGGAAGATGGTTTCCACGCTCCTATCTCTTCAAATAAATGGCATGTCTTTTTGGGCCTTATCCTGGATGTGTAGAAATGCGAGGAAGATCGCTCGTCAGATTCGGGTTATTCATAAGCTTATGGGGGAGGAAGTCCTATCTTCATGCTCACACTATTGTTAACCCTGTTTTCAGAGTGACTACATCCGAAAGGAAAGTGAGAAGACCATGCTACCTAGCAGGAGAAAGCATGTTGTATGTCACACAGGATAACCTTGCCTAATTGTCTCTCGACTTACCAGGCCTCTTCCAGGCCAGACCTCCTTTCTGGAGTTGGCCAGTACAGTATGAGATTGGGTCAGTTCAAATGCATCTAGCTTATCCTCAGGTGTACCAAGCTACCAGTTAAGGTGTAAGGTCAGTGCAGTTGTCACCAGTTTGCCTCTGGTACAGCTGGCCAAAAACAGGCAGCTCAGTGTAAACACAACATGAAAGATTGCCATCTCAAATGGATACACCCATGCCATTTTTACGAAATGCAAGCACCATGAACTGCTCTTGACAGGAGAATGAAAGGGTAGGAAAGCAGAGGGCACAGGTATGAAGGCGTTCAGTCGGAAGGGGCCGCTTTAGTTTTGTTCAGTCCAGGCAAGATCAACAGCAGTCTATTCATTTCACTTGTGTTCAGCACCGGTGTTCAGTCTGTGTTCAGGTTTGGGTGTTCAGGCTGGACTTTGAGCAGGTCACATGTCTGCCTCCATTTGTGCGGTGTGAGAATTTAGTTTTTATTTCCAAATCAGGAAGGTGTTGCAAAATGTAGCAGCGCTAAAATGCTGGCTTGAACAAACATTACATAACTGATGCGCCATTTTGAATATTCTATCCAGTCTCTTACATAATCATTTCCTTTTTTAGTTATACGGAGTCATGGGGACACATCACCATGGTGAGTTTCTGCTTGGCTGATCCTATTCAAGCTGTTGATATAAAACAAGCATCCATAATCCCCAGGCACACTGAGAACTGAACAAAACGAAACCTTTATTTTGAAGTATAACCACAATAATCAAATTTTTACTAGGAGTGATACCTGAGAGTTTTTGTCTGGTTTTCTGTTTGAAGCACCCGCTAATGAGTTTCTCAGTGCAGATGATCTTTTTGGGGGGAAAAAACATTTTTATTATTGGAAGGCTATCGCTCTGAAAGCTTGCCAGTGATGAGTGTTATTGTTTGTGGACAGAATTATAGGTACTGTTCTGATGTGTCTGACGCCATTCATTAGAACTCAGGCGGGGCTGCATATTGTGTCATCGTTTTAATTTGCATGGTTGGCATTCTGTGATCTCAGGATGGGGGGGGGGGGGGCTCAAATTGCAAATTGCAGGGGTAATCTCTCTATTTCTCTCTCTCTTTCTCTCTCAGGTCAGTGATGATCAGTGGTGGCTAGGTACCTGCGGCCCAAGGATGACAGCTTCAGATTCGGATTGTTCCATTGACTGGCTGGCGAGCGACGACGAGGACGGCAGCTGCAGCGATGGGGATTCTGAGTCAGATTGCGGGCGACGAGCGGGGGCGGGGCAGGCCAGCCCCAGGCCTGAGCCCGAGCCTTCGGGGGAGTCCCCCGGCGCACGCGCCCAGCGCCGGGCCGCTGCGAGTCCCCCCCGCGGCCATGCCGGTGACGCGAGGGAGGGGTGTGATGACGGCTCTAACCGCGCGGAGTCCTGGGACCGTCTCTCAGGAAAGCAGGAGCCGCAGACCGCGCTCGCATGCCGCTCAGGCCAGAAGAGGCCCTGCAGCCAGGGGGCGCCAGAGCACAGGGAGAAGCTGCAGGAGGCGGAGGCGGACAAGCTGTTGCATCACAAGGTGCGGAATGCTCGTTTTGTCATGCTGTGGCAGTGAAATGGGACTGAATCTAGTTCTCACTGAAATTAGAAATGTGCCAAATTTTCCTGCCAATGTCAAACAGTGTATTTCTCCTGTTGGTATTGACTCTATTGTTTTGAGTTTGGGGGATTGGATGATTGAACTCTATCAGTAACAAGGAACAAACGAGACATATTGGTAATTTTACGCTTTATTCATTGAACAAACAGTCAGGAGCCTCAGTAGCGGGTGGAAGAACCATACGCAGCCACAACAGCCTGGCACCTCCTCCTCACGCTGGTCACGCGTTGCTGTGGGATGGCATTCCAACTCAAAACAATAGTCAATAACAACAGGAGAATACACTGTTTGACATTGGCAGGAAAATTTGGCACATTTCACTTGGGACCCCACCCACATAATCAGCTGTGCTGCTCATCCCACAAATGCATGATACTTACAAATTGGACATCGTTGTAAAGTGAAATGAACAGGCTTTCCAATGATATAAGATACAATGCTAATAATAAAGTGACAACAGAGATATGATCGACCAAACACAAATTTCCAAACTTTTTTTGAGGGGTTTATATGTATTGTTAGCTGGTGCGCTGGAAAAAGTGTGGTATACAGAATTCAACTTGCTTCTGTTTATTTAGCTTAAGTAGCCTAACAATCAAACAATTAAGTCGCTAAATAATATGGATGAGAGTCGTTAGATTTTATTAATACCGATGCCATTATCGATCTGCTTATCGATTCTGCTTATCGATCGAGAATTTATGAGCTCGAAGGCGTACGATTCCGAGCAGTCAGACACCTTGGAGCCGGTTCTCAATTCCCACCTCTACTGAATAATGAAGACCAATATGTAGCCTATAATGATTAAGAAATGATAATTGCAAAGATAACTAACTTCAGATTGTTTAACAAGGAAACAATCAATGAGTTAAAGAATGTAATTCATTTTAAGACTGCTCAAATTAGTCAAAGCCATTTAAACATTAGAAAGCATACATTTAAAGAGAACAGCCTCTTAAGTGTCTCAAACCGTTGAGCGCAACGCATAATTCAGGCTAGAAAAACGAATATGCGAAAATTTACGAAACATTGAACATTTAAAATCTAAAAGTCAGAATATTCGCATGATAACATGTTGTCATAAACGTGGATAGAGAAAAATGCAACAAGTTTATGATGCACAGAACAATAATGCTATCTCAAAATAAATTGGTAGCCTAATAATTTACTTATTGGTCTTGGTTATTAAGTGAATCAATCGTTTGATTAACAATCAGGCAAAGTAGACGGAAACAGATTGAGTGATCGTCCGTTAAAGGTGGCCTATTTTACAGCCGACAGTACGCCACTGTTGTACACAGTCACAAACACACACACACGCAACCACCACCTCTATTTATTTCCCACCCCACCCCCCAGAATAAATTAAACGAGTTCTTCCAGCCTGTGCATTTCCCAAGAAAACGCCTCCCTTAGTCTAACAAGTGACTCACTTTTGGGATCACAGCAGTTTCACCAAATAAACCTTTCCCTAAATTTGCCAGTGGGAGACGAGACATTTATGGTTCAGATTGTTCTTGCCAGAAAAGTATTAAATTTTAAAATTAAAACAAATTAATGTGGTTTTCTTAGTCTGTTCATTAAAAGCCTGAGCGCATCACAAGCTTGAAAACTAGCTGGGTAATGGCAAGTTAGACGATAGCTAATCTCTTGTGAATGGTTTATATTAGGCTCACTCACAAATCGTACTGTGATGCTATGTAATATTAATTTCATTACATTTTTCAGAAAGCACTGTTGTTAATCTGGCATAGAACATAATCTTGTGGTTCTACTTCAGTCACTGTTTCCTACAGTCGATGCTTATTTAATTTGCACGTCACAAAAAACAGTACAGGAAACTGTTCCCCCCCCTAATCTTTACACCAATGTCACATCCTTTGGTTAGTTGCTTTTGTGCATAAACTCTGCAGATAATGTAAAGACATTAGCTCATGTGAACCAGTTTCTGATCCTAAGAATGTATTTTAACTCGAATAGCTAAGATGTGAAAGACTGTGTGCATTCCGAGATGAATCACTGTGCAGTGACATTTAGCTGCCCTGGACAGATCAATAAGATGGGAAGGGCCAAACCTGGGTCATAAAGCTAAAATATGAATGGCTAAATATGAATATAGTGCGATGACTATACACGTCCCTTCAGGGGAAGACTTAACACCGTTATTGCTATAGCCGCAGATTGTGAAGATATTGTGGAAATAATCATTTTTAATTCACACCTCCGAGGTTTGGTTTCCAGGGTACAATTCTGGCAAAGAGTGCACTGTCTATGGGGAAGCTGCATGGACTACTAATCTTGCATTTCTGCATGCTGAAAGAAAGGCTGTGTCCGTGTAAGAGGAGTATCGGAGTGAATGAACAGTAATAACTGACTCAATGAACGTTCTGTTTTCAGTGCAGGGAACTGCAGTGTTACATCCTTCCACTGACTTCCATTCTCAACGGTCTCCAGTCTGGAAGATACAGAGAACGTAAGTCCTCCCCCCCTCCTCCTCTCCTCTTCTGCCCCATCTCCCGGAACTCCTGCACGCTTCCATGGCGATAAGTGCATGAAGGCTCTCTCGGGAGTGATGTTCCCGGCCGGCGGCGTATTATTTGCGTGCTGAGAGCTGTCTGTGGTGACGGCGCACCCTGGAGGAGAGCCGGTGAAGTGCGCGGCGGCAAGTGAGCGTAGGAGAGGGAGGAGAACGCCAGCTGCCAACCAGCAAATAGCCAAAGCATTCTGTAGTGGGACACAATTGGTGTAGAGTTGTAGGTTGAGTGCGAAATGAGGGAGACACGGGTGCATGCTGAGTGAGACACTGGCACGTGTTGGTGAGAAGCAGGCATGTGTTAAGCAGTGTGTTGAGTAAGATGTGAAAGCGCGTTGAGTGCCGGGTGAGACTTGAATCAGCAGAGCTGTTGAGAAGAGCTTAAACTCGGTATACAGGTTGGAGCACAGATTAGAAGGCCACTCGGTGACGAGTGTTTTTTAAAACGCAGTCCTAACAAACAAAATTCTGCCTTGCCATATTTTGTAGGTCTCAGCAGTTTCCAGGAGAGCGTTGCCATGGACAGGATCCGGAGAATACTGGGGGTCCTGCAGAATCCGTGTCTGGGGTAAATATTCTTTCTCTTGCTCTCAGTGTCTCCTGCTGGCAGATATTTGGACCAGCTTTTTTGGGTCATACGTTGCTGCTACACATTGCTAATGCACCCATAATGTGTCAAATTACTTATCAGTCAAGTCTTTACTTGTGGAAATTTGAAAATGTTAATCTTACCATTTTACCCGGGACCACGAATGTAATTTCTGCATTCCACAGAGATATGCCTAATATTGAAAGATTAATATTATGATTGTGCAGGAAATTAAATAAGTGAAATAAAAGAGCAATTTATGAGACTCTATTCTCCAAGGGAAAGGCATTTTTATGAATGAACCTGACTCATGTAACTGAGAGCGTGCCAGATGGCATCACCACGCTCTAGTGGCAGGTCAGCGTGTCCCTGATGCGGTGTGTGTCAGCGCATGGTCTGAACATGACGCCAGGCTTCCGTGCTCTGTGCTTTCTGAAATGTCCAACTTAGATGATCAGAGTAGGCCTTAACTGAGGACCAGCCAAAAGTCCTCTCTCAGGGGATGCTCTTCACTTCCAGCCTCAGACATCACCAGCCTAAGCACTGTCTCATCGACTGCTCCACAGGCATCAACTACAGGCTCACTGGGCCATTGCATAGTTCCTGCCTGCAGGCCTTTCTGAGGCAGCCAGAATTGACCCCTTTAAGTCCCTCTTCCTGGGGACATAGTTAGCTGCAAGTAATCAGGTGTGCTCCAATGGGAAACTGCAAGCGGGTCACATGACCTGGGGCTAAGTCCCAGTGAGCCATCTGTCTAGGAGTGAGCTGCATTAATGGGGCATTACGGATGAATGTGGGGCCCAGTGTATTCCCCGACGAATCACACGGGAAGGATCCGTCACCTTGCCCCGTGCCACGTCACAGGAACTGTATTCTCCCCGCCCCCCCTCAAGAGCAGGGTACGTGAGACTTCCTGTCGCAAGGCTTAAGCGGCTATTTATAGCCATGAGCTGAAGCACTGCACGGCACACCACGTGCGCCATGTGCATAAAATGATGAAAAGGATGCTCTGATCGCATTCCTCAGGTGAAAACGCCCATGCTCGGCTTGCGCTGTACTGGTTTCAGACTTCCTAGAATGAGAGCGGAACGCACCGGAAACGGAATATTTTTAATATTTTAGGGATGAATCTATTGACACTTGATTGTAAATATCTGCATGGTCTAAAAAACAAGCTGTTTGTAAGATTACTGTTAAGTCTCCCTGGTAATAATGTGTCTGTTGGATAAGGAAGTTAATGCATTAATAATGGAAGGACCAAAAGCTCAATTATCACAGACGGTATGACTTGTCCTAACTGATGCTAACGCTATGTCTTATGTAACGCTGGCAGTCATATATTCTGGTCTCAATTTATTGAGATGAGGAGGATCTTGTCAATCCCCGTTGTTCTTATACTAACATTGTCTCTCTTCGAGTGAACGTTTTAACAATATTGTTTTCTCCCCTACAATGAATGTTATAAAAACGCTATTCTTTCTCCTCCAGTGAACGTTATATCAACATCATTCTGAAAGTGGAGGTGATGCTGAAGACTTGGTTCCCAAATGTGAAGCCCATAGACCAGCAGGCAGGTGACCATGACCAGGAAGCAACACCCTCCAAGAGGCAGAAGGTAGTTCTACCTACAGTGATTCTTTGCAGGTGCCAGATTATGATTATCCCCCATATATAGGGAATCCACGGGGGAATCCATGGGAGATGAGGATCTTTGGATGAGACATGGATTAGCATTTTGGGGGAGTAAAAACTGGGGCATGTGGCAAGGCTGATGGCTTTAGAGACAAATGTGTGCCGTGACCACAGCTTGGATGATAAGGACAAAACTGCAAATGCTTCTCTGGTCACAAGCCAGCAGAGGAAGGAAACGGTGGAGGTGGGATTATTCTCTATTTTTACTGTTGGGAGGAATTATGTGCTCAGTGGTGATGGGAAGGGGGCTTGCGCAGAGCCATTGGGTGTCATCGTTGACTCACCGATTTGAACCAATCACAGCATTCTCAGGTGAAGGACAAAGTCATTTATGACAGACTAGCTATTATAATAGTGTAATAGGCTAGTAGGTTGTTAGTTTAAAACATTATAAACATAATGGAGCCATTATGCATAATGTTGAAGTAGAATTTAAACTTGTGCATACTTTTGACAATTGAGGTGTATTTTTAAAGTAACATTTAAATTTTCAGAGATCAAAATCAAGTTCGCTAACCTAGATAAGTTAACAGCTTTGCATTTTGAGTTTGGCAGTTTCGTTTTTGCTAAGGCTGTTTCGTTTCAACGTATTACGAGTAGGCATAACCAAAACAAACAAAAACACGACATCTTTCTTACAGGCTACCTGAAGATGTTGGAAAGATAGCAAATATTCAACGCACTGAACCAACTTTAAATCCACGGTTTGAAAAAACTGACTTAATTGAAAGATTAACATTTTGACTTCATGATTTCATGATCAAGATTCTAGAATAAAGAATTTCTACTGACAACATAGGCAACACTGTTCAATGATAAATTGAACATGTAAAACACATCTGAACTGAATTGAATGGGAGCTAAATTGAACTGAATCAGAGTTGAATCGGATTGAATCGTTTCATTTGTAAGTATCTTTCCTGTATAATATTGTAGACCATGTATCGAGATGCGTATTGAATCTTCTGAGAGGATAAGATTCGCACCCCAGTATATCAGACACTTTGTGATCCATGTGTCTGACCCTGTTGTTTAACCCAGTGGTGTAACCCAGGTTTTAAGCACACCTCAGGCTATCTGTCCTAGGGAGAATTATGCACACTAAACTGTCCATCCCACACCCCACAGATCTCTCCAGTCAGCATGGCTCCTCCCATCTCAGCTTCAATCCCAGCATCCCTCTGTGCCCAGCCCTCGAACAACAAGGCCCCGCAGGTGAGCGAGGCCGCTGCACTGGGCGTGTACTCCGCCACAAACCTGAAGTGGCTCCACACGTCTCCCGTCTGCTCCCCTGCGGAGGAGCCGAGCCCGAGGGGGCCACGGCATTGGGCCACGCCCAGGGTGAGGGGCATCACCCAGGACAACGCTGTTTCCTCCAGCACGGACCCTGACCCCGAAGGTGATCCGGCACCCGACACCAAGGCGCGCCCCCTCCCACCCCAGAGCCAGCCCCCGTCCGGAAAAATCAGCGCCCCCTGTTTGGAGAGACTGTTGAAGTCAACAGAGAGCATCGTCACCCACAGAGGGGTAGGGGGAGGCGTGGAGAGCGGCTGGTCATAGTGCGGAGCGACGAGGAGGGGAGTGAGGTCTAGAGCCAGTCCACT
>CM040400.1:73577524-73637698 GCA_022702515.1 Ilyophis sp. 1 JC-2022
AACGGCCAGACAGAGCGTACTAATCAGACTCTAGAGAATACTCTTCGCTGCCTTGCCGCATCCAAGCCTACCTCCTGGAGCCGTCACCTCGCCTGGGCTGAGTACGCTCATAACACGCTGCGTAACGCCTCCACCGGCCTCTCCCCCTTCGAGGCTCAGTTGGGTTACCAACCACCTCTTTTTCCTGAGCTTGAGAAGGAGGTGGAGGTACCCTCTGTAGGATCTTTCGTTCGACGGTGTCGGTCGGTTTGGAGACAAGTGCGGTCGTCTCTTATACGGGCTTCGGCTAAACAAAAAGTTGCGGCTGATAGGCATCGTCGAGCTGCACCATCCTATAGAGTGGGACAACGGGTTTGGCTTACTACTCGGGACCTTCCGTTGCGGGTCGAGTCCCGCAAACTCGCTCCTCGTTTTGTGGGCCCCTTCAAGATTATTAAAAGAATCAACCCAGTCACATTTCGATTGCAACTGCCGCGCTCAATGCGCATCCACCCCACGTTTCACGTCTCCCGTCTGAAACCGGTACTCGTAAGCCCCCTCGCCCCGGTTGAGAGACCACCTCCGCCTCCTCGACTCATAGAAGGGGGTCCGGCTTATACCGTTCGCCGCATTGTGGCCGAGAGACGTGTAGGTAGAGGGTGGCAGTTTCTTGTTGACTGGGAGGGTTATGGTCCGGAGGAACGTTGCTGGGTTCCATCGAGAAACATCCTGGACCCGCAGTTAATCACCGACTTCCGCAGAGATAAGGTTGTGGAAACGTCCGGTGCCGTTCCTTAGAGGGGGGGTCCTGTCATGGATCTGACCTTTTTTCCCTTATCTCTACGTCGCCTTATTCGTTTTTATCGTTTGCCGGTAGTCTATCGGATTTTCCTGTGTTCCGTCACGGGTTTTGCTTCTCCTGGTCATTAGTGAGTTCACCTGGTAGATATTTCCGCTCACTACTTATACCCCGCTTCCGGCCTCGCTCGTCGCTTCTATGTTATTTCCACTTAACATTCGAGCCGGTAAAAAGGTATAGAGAATTAGTTAGTAAGCTAGTTTAAAAAACGAAAGGGTTTAGAAAGTAGGGTTTTAGAAAGAAAGGAAGGTTCTTTTAGCGCTCAGTTCTGAGCAGAGGCTTTCTCGTTTTTCTTTCGTGATATACTCTAACTTACGAGTGCTCTTCCCCAGGAGAGGTTTGGGTTGTTGAGTTCTCGGTTTCCTTTAGTTTTCACTCCAATAACGGGAGTAAGATAAGCGTGTCTGCTTATCTCCTTTTATTTACCGTTTCTACCGACGAGCGCTCTAACTGCGCTGACTCCAGTTATAGGGGTCTTATAGTTTTGGTTGTCATTGTTTGTTCGCTCCTACAAACGGAGTTAGATAAGCGTTAGTGCTTATTCCTTTGTTTTGCTCGTTTAGCGAGCTCCTCGTTTATATTGCGAGGTTTATTCTTTCATTTCTAGTTGTTTCTCCACTACGGATTATTTTCCGTTTTTAGTGGTGTTCTTACGAACACTTTAAGACTGGTCAACTACTTGCACTTGGATCTCTAATATTCCCATCTCTGTTTTCTGACAGAGATCCCTCATAATCTGGTCATCAACATTGCCAATTACAGTAATGAAATGAAGATCGGAGCTATTGTATGTGTCTTTCAGGGGATTGTTAATCTTGGCAGAAAGGAGAAATTAAGAAACAGCAAAGCAGTATACTTTAAAAATACTTTTTTGGTGTCTGAAATTACATTTTCCAAATGTACTCAACATATTTACATTGCAAAAGTATTTCATATGGCTAACTCCTGCATTCAATAAACAACAGGGAAATGCAGTGATTGATTACCTAGCAACCTTAAACTGAACAAAGAATGTTTGCAGCTTGCTAGATAATCAGTTACTGTACCTAGTACCTTTGGCAGCAAATCACGCATTACCTAAGTGTACACAAAAAACCTCTTTCATGAACTTAATGTAATAAGAGCATATGTACCTGCTTGGCCATTTCAGAAAGTTTTAATGAAAATAAGATAATTTAATAAGTTATATGGATATGCTTGTAACTGCACATGCAGTTTCATTTTTGTAAATGGTGGCTTTAAAATCTCTTTGTATTTCAAAGAGTTTTTAAAGCAAATCCTTAATTGGGCCTTTCTTGTGCATAGACTTCATAAAAATCAATAATTTTAATAATCAATCATTTGTGTTATAATTTTATGCCTACGGTTCAGAAATAATAGGACAGTTGTTTTTCATTGGTGAACTGTGCAGATGATTCAGATGCCGGCCGAATGGTGATTCATTCGGGCACAATATGTTTCATCATGTAATCACTTCAAAGAGCCCACTCGCACTTTCAATTCCTGGATCATTTATTTAATCCCACCATAAGTAAGTTAAACATGAAACTGCATAGAGGTTAACAGAGGAAGTGACAAAAAATGTGCTCATCATCATAGTTATTTCCAGTATTAATTACCAGCCAGTTTTAACTTGTGAAGGAATATCAGACAAAAAAATAAGAATGTTTATGAAATGTATGTAAACTTTAGAATGTCAGTTACCAATGTTGTGCAATGTGCCTGAAAGCTTGTCAAAATATTGAACAAAATTTTTTTTTTTTTTAAATGTTCGATAAGAGGACAGTGTGTTTTAATAGGCCAAATTATGTAATACAATGATTTGCATTTAACTTAATCTTCACATTGGCTATATTAAAGAAATCAACTATCCTCATCTTTGAATGATTTATTAATTAATTACCACAAGAATGGAGCTTGCTCAAAACACATGGTACCAATTTCCCTGCAAAATATGGGAACACCTGTTTTGTAATGAAAACGCGTGTGAAGGTGCCTGTGCGGCCATAGTCAGCAGGGCCAGAACGAGGCCCTTGGGTCTGGGTAATAAGTCACGTTAGAACACACATCCCTATGGGTATCAGAGACTGTTCCCAGAGCTAACACTGACACAGCAGCTTTCTTTAGTGCATGGCAAAGAAACATGGACATGCAGTACTGTGCCAGACATGCTGGAGTCTGTGTGTGTGTGTGTGTGTGTGTGTGTGTGTGTGTGTGTGTGTGTGCCCTTGCTTGTGTGTGTGTGTGTGTGTGTGTGTGTGTGTGTGTGCGCCCATGCATGTGTGTGTGTGTGTGTGTGTGCGCCCATGCATGTGTGTGTGTGTGTGTGTGTGTGTGTGCGCCCATGCATGTGTGTGTGTGTGTGTGCGCGCATGCACGCGTGTGTGTGTGAGTGTGTGTGTGTGTGTGTGAGTGTGTGTGTGTGCGCCCATGTGTGTGTGTGTGTGTGTGTGCGCCCATGCACGCGTGTGTGTGTGTGCGTGTGTGTGTGTGTGTGTGTGTGTGTGTGTGTGTGTGTGCGCGCGCATGCACGCATGTGTGTGTGTGTGTGTGTGTAAGAAAGGGAGAATTAGAGAGAGAGAGAATGTGTATGCACATGAGAAAACCCAGCATGCACTGGACAGTTGATACACACAAGAGAAACTATACTCAGGAGGAAACCTATAAACAGAGCTGGAGCCCCAACTTCTCTGGTTGTCCCATTTGCACAAGGTTGTCATCTGTTTGTAGACTGAACAGATTAGAGGGGTCAGTGGGACCCCGATTCAGTGTGGCTGCAGCTGCTGGAAAGAGAGGGATGTATCTTTTCACCCTACTCCCACATTACTAGCAATCACCCTTATCTGAGGCATCTTTTAAAAAATATTTTTGCATTTATAAGTGAGCTGCTAAAGGGTACGATAGTGGGAATACAAACTTTCTTAAATAGATGCTTAAACTGCTTACAGTGGTTATGGGCCTATTTACAGATGTATACACCAAGTCAAAGTTGTCTGTATACACCTGTCTTTTCTCAGCAAGTATTCAGACTAACCTTGTGCACATGCTTAGGCGCTTCCTTTCACACACAGGAAAATATAGATTTCCTCACAATATAGATTTAGTTGACAAAAATACTGGAAGTGGAATTCTACAGCATGTATAGGATCTGTGGCTCCTGTATTCCTGTAGAATATATTCTGGAACACTCTTGAAATGAAAGCACTAAAATATCACCATAAGTCAACTACAAGCTGAAAAATATTTGAAAAAAATTAAAAGCCCTTACAATGAAACAATGGAAACTAGAACTTCCTGTGTAAGTGAGTCCGTATTTCAGTTTTTTTTTTCAATAAGCTAATTTCAGATAGTAGCCTATTAAACAAGAAGTGGCCTCTTTATGTATTGATTTTTTTCTTGATATTTTCTTTCTATCTGACTAACGTAATGAGAGCATTCTTCTGGCTCTCCACATAGAAGGATTGTGTCAGGCTAAAATGCAAGGCAAAAAAATGGAGGCCTAATTTTACAGAAAAAGAGCATGCCATATGTGTGGACCTTGTCCAGAAACATGCAGTGTGGGCCAAAATTGTGGAAGCTCAAAAATGGGTGGTGTGCGGTGCAAGCGGAACATATGATTGAGGACTGCCGTTAAATATAAGTTCCCTAGCCACAACACATTAGTGGGTAGAATGGGTCCTAAAACCATTGTGTTTCCTAATTTTGACTGAATGTAGTTTTTCTTGAATGTATTATTCAGTGATTCTAAGAACACTCGTTTAGTCCATAGTTAAGCCGAGGTCAAATTTATGGAAGAACATGTGTTCAATTCTAAACTCATAAATAGCTGATGGAAATCATTTTGGAATTGAACAATGGCAATACAATGTAAATGTACAATGTAGATGCATATCTCAAGTCTGAATAGGCCTGTTAGTGTATACGAACATTCAATTAGTGAGTGCTCATCCATAGTCCATCCAACTGCAACACCTATTATGCTGAAAGGATTCAGAACACTTACACTCACAGGTTCTGGGACCAATAAATACATTAGAAAAGGATGAAAATAAAAGCAGTGCATTGATGAGTTATTAATGATTTCCAATACATTGATTCGTTTAACATTTCATGAGACCCTCTTTGGAACTTCCATTTTTCATGGAACACAATTTATGTACTGCTAGATTTACAACGCAAAATCCATCACAGCAGATCCATCTCAGCTCACTGATATTGCCATAATTTTCATTGGGGATGGATGTGATCCTGCCAAAATACTGCTTTCAACTGGCCTGCTTATCAGCACCTGTTTCTGACGGGGAAACTTACCACAGTAGCAGCCAAACATGTTTACTCACATACTTTTGCTCACTTCTCAATGGCCTATCTTGAGCCTCAGATACCAAGAAAATGTGTTATGTCACAACAGCTGGCTTTCACCCATCTTACATTTTGTGAAGTGCAAGCAGGCATTCTTGTATACATACATTCATGCAGTGGCTCCAAATGTATGTGTACTCTTCATATTTTGTATTGCATTAAAGTACTTTTTTACTTCACATTTTCAATAGCCAAAATAGATCTCAACATCATCTTTTGGTCAGTAGAAGCAATGATACCTTTTTAAGCAGAATTTATTTGCAATTTTTTGATCGGCAATTAGTCAACCTAGATTTGACCATTTGAGCAATGATTTAATTAACAATGGCTGATCTGTAGTTGTAGTACTGCTCTAAAAAATAGCCTTTCATTAGTTCATGTCAGAAGTTTGTTTGAGGTTTAGGGTGAACTGTGGTTGCTACTCGTTGCCATTTTAAGATTATCCCTGCTATTTCACACTTCTGTATGTTCTGTTGGAGTGTGCTTTTTGTTATTGTTTTATTGTTTATTGCATTTCTTTTTTCTTATGCATTTGAGATTTTCTAATAGGAGGACAGTCACCTTTATTGGGGTGTACAGAAAAAGTGCCCAAGTGCACACGGGCACACGGGCACACTACAGGCCTCTGATCTCTCCCCGACTGCCCATAAGTATAAACATGGTCAGAAGCCACAACCTTACAGGAAGTACTGCTACGCTGCAAGATATCTCGATCTCAGTGTCACAAGATCCAGACAACATGAAATAACCATAGTGTTACAATGTTTCCTCAGTTGTTTTGCCGTTAACTTTGTTTCAGTTTTAGCTTTCACTTTCAGGGCAGGAAGCCCTTCCGTGCACACTGAGGCTGTTGTAT
Organism: Ilyophis sp. 1 JC-2022; assembly: GCA_022702515.1. Taxonomy (NCBI): domain Eukaryota; kingdom Metazoa; phylum Chordata; class Actinopteri; order Anguilliformes; family Synaphobranchidae; genus Ilyophis; species Ilyophis sp. 1 JC-2022. Next base: position 73,583,581 of record CM040400.1, read on the forward strand.
ATCAAACGCATGCAAGTGTATCTTTGTGCCTTGTATCTATGTTGAGAAAAGTTATAAAGATATGACCATATGTTTCACCGCCTCTGGTATGAAGGAGTAGTGATCACGGCAGTACAGGGAGGAGGACCGCCGTTCTCCCATCCCCCTCTGGCTATGGGAGTTGGGGACTTTCGGATGCCAGTCATGCCATTTGAAGACAAACCAGACCATGAGTACCCATCAGTGCACTCACTTTATCTCCACTTGTCCTGATCATTTCTGCACTGCTGCCTTGCTCTCCAACCCAAGCTCCTGCTCCATCACACACCCGTGTACAGGCGCACACACACACACACGCACACGCACACTCACTCACACGCGCGCACACACACACACACACACACACACACACACACACACACACACACGCGCACACACACACACACACACACACACAGATGGATAGGAGCCACTACAGGTTCACATGCCACACATCATTAGCCGTCCTCCCCCAATATCCTGCAAATAACAAGCGCTGCTCCCTATCACCAGGACATCCATTACTGGCTGACACTTTTACTGCCACCCAGCTCTCTCCCACAACCCCCCTTCAGTGCAGAGAAGTGTAGCTTATTTGGAGATATGCATGGGGGGGGTCATGACCAGATCTGTGGGAGGAATTAAAACCCCCCCTTACCTAAATCATTACAAGGCCATGCTTAAATGCACTGCTACTGAATATTTCATTTAACTAACCACACTGGTAATAAGCAAATTCCAGTGTTGATTTTTTTGCTGAAAACAGTGGCAATCACTTTTTCTATTTACTGTCAATTCATTGTTATGATTGTGAAGGTATTTGTGGAGGTAGCACAGAACAGTCTTTACTTTGAGTAAAAGTAAACCTGGTGCATTATAAAGTATAACGGAATCAAGGCGTGGCTACCCGGTACTGATGTCTCTCATCTCGGTTATCAGTGCATCTGGTCAGCCTGCATTTTGTATTGTTACCTATCTTACGTCTGAGAAGCCAGAGAGGCAGTTTCATTGGTTCTGGCTGCAGCCTACAGACTCTTGGCAAACAGAACACAAACACAGATAAGATCTGAGGGGATGCTGAACCCTGTGTGGGAACAATTGAAGAGGTTGATAAACCATATTTTTCAAGGTGTATTTTTTTCTGATAACTAGTTAGATGAGATTTAAGTATAATAACATGATTTTTCATGAAAAAATAAAATAAAATAGGTAAAACGTGGGCTGAGTGAATTTTGGAAATTGCCTGTAGATCAGAAGAGGGAAGGGCCCCAGTATTACAGCAGCCGAGTTTACGGCCACATCAATTGTCATTAATAAATCTTATAATTCCACATTATGTGCAGATTATGTGTGTGTGTGCGTACATGCATTTGTGAACATATGTAGCAATCAATCATATTACTGGTTCTATCTTGTAATTATTTCATAATGAGTGAATTGTTGACAGAAACACTAGAGTTGTTGTAGTGTAGTGTTCATGTTACGTACCGTGCCTCTGTCCCGATTTCCTGGTTTCCCGTTTCTATATGTATTCCGTTCCGTGTTTTCCCTTTCTCCCTCCATTTTGTGTCTCCACTTCCCCGCACCTGAATTGTGTTCCCTCATGTGTTCTCGTCTCACCTGTTCCTCGTTGTCTTTTCAGTAATCTGGAATATAGTCTCCCCAGTTTTGTTGATCTGTGCCAGATTGTCTTGTGCTTGTCTCATTACTTTCCAGCCCTTTTGATTCCTGTCTGTTCCCTGCCTGCCCCTCGTTCCTGTGTACCCGTCCAGTTTGTGTTCTCCTGCCTGTCCAGCCTGCCCCTGTCTTGCCTGTTCCTGTCCAGCCCAGCTCCTGCCCACCTGCCTCATCCCGGTTCAGCCCGACTCCAGCCCTGTGTTATCTTGCCCAACCCTGCTCCAGCCTGCCCGTTCCTGGCCTCTTACCTTCTGCCTACTACCCTGTGTGGGCATATTTGTAATAAAGTTTCCTGCGTGGAGTTCAACCAGCCGTCTGTCTCTGAGTCCTGCATTTGGGTCCTATCCTATATATCATCGTAACAGTTCAGTTTAAGCTTGTCCATACTAATTCCCTGTAATTTAGATGGAGGACAGCCATGCATGGCTTCGGTGGCAAGAAGATGTGACAATTTGGTGCCCCATCAAACCCCTGCATCAGCTTTCTGATTGGTCCCTCATTAATTATTGTAATCACCACTATGTAACACTAAGTAATTGTGGTTATAATACTCCATGTTTCTTTAGAATATGGCCTTTTGTCACTTTTCATAGCTATTTTCACGTTGACCAGTTTCCTGTCTCCTGCTAGTTCCTTATTCTGTTATAGTTGAGATACTGCATTGAAAAACTACAAAATAGGACAGAGGGGATGGAGTCATGGAGTAAGGCCGAATCATGCAATATACACACAGAGGGAAAAAAAGTCAGTCACTGTGGTCTTCCTGAAGTTCTCCTTTTTTGGTATTCAGATTTGCTATGGAGGCCTGGAATGGCCTGAATGGAATAATAGAGACTTTGTGTTACACAAAAGTCCCCAACCCAGCTTCAAAGTGAGCAAGTAGCACTGTGCCCCTCCTGAAGTAGGTTCATCCACTGATTAGATGAGAGCCAAAGCTCAGGGAAACGGGACTGACTCACGGTGCGTCACAAACACGGCATCGTTAAAAAGTGAGGTCAGCATCAGTGGAACTTATTATTGTGAGCAGTTAACCCCTTTCATGGTGCACATCTGTGTTTTGTGAGTAACTGGTTTTAATGTGCTTTCCCTTTTGCTTGTCGTTACAGAAACCACAGAATGATGATGGCCTGGAGTCACCTACAACATTGAGACAGACACAAAAAACGACATTTACAAATTAAATCATGACAGAAAAAGCAAAGGAACACTCATTCATGGTGATAGTTGTCTTTACATCCCTCGATGTCTTTTAATTTTCTCCCAGAGATTTTACATCTGGATAGAAAGAATATTGAAAACCCATTGTTTCTTGTAAAGGTGAAACTACGCATTTTTGAATACAAGATAAGAAAAAGAAAAAAATTATTTTGTTTTGTGCCTCTGTAAGCAGAGGGAAAAAAACAGGCTATTTAATTCCCTCTGGGCATCATCCATTGCTGTGGAGTATTTCACCCATGTTTATTCTTAAAAAATAATATTTATTTTTCCATATCCTTTAATTGCCATTATTTTTTCCTTTGTGTATTTTTTAAGAAGAAATATAAGCTCTAATTGGCACCTTAGTCTTGCAGTTGATATAATGGAATACAATTACATTTAAAAGTGTTTTTTTATAATGACCAGAGACACAGGCACTTTGCTTCAGCACGCAGTATCATGCACAGCAGGGGAAAAAATGAGCCAACATGGAGGGTAACTTATAATTCATGGCTGACTCTTCAGGAAGATTGCTATAATCCATGGTCAAAACTTCAGTGTGCATATGCCTGAAAGCTCTCATGTCTGTATATTGTCTATATAGTTTACATTTTCAAAAATGTACCAGAAAATGTAAATGCTGTCTCTATACAGTATATGCAAGTTTATGTAAATAAGTAGGAAACGCATAAAAATCTATCAAATATGATATATTTTCCCCAGAATGGTATGATCTGGGCATATGCAGTGCCCTCCACAATTATTGGCACCCCTGGTAAAGATGAGTAAAAAGGGGTTGTAAAAAATTCACTGTTTGGTGAATTAGCTTAATCTAACACTGAAAAAATTTGGAAATCCAACCTTTAATTGAAGTAAATTTATTCTGAGAAAAGAAAAAATCCCCTCATCAAAAAATAATTATTTTTAACAAAACCACATGTGCCACAATTATTGTCACCCCTCTGTTGTTGCTCTTTCATTGGCAAAGGGCGGTTGTACAAAGTATTAAATACAGGGGTGCCAATAATTGTGGCAAATGTGGTTTTGTTAAAAATAATTATTTCTTGATGAAATTATAATTATTTCAGAATAAATTGACTTCAATTAAAGGTTGGATCTTTATGATTTTTTTTCAGTATGACATTAAGCTAATTCACTAAACAGTTTTTTATACCTTTTTACTCATCTTTACCAAAGGTGCCAATAATTGTGGAGGGCACTGTAATATGAAAACTCTGTCTGTACGGGCTCAGGGCCTTCAATTTTTAGGAACAGCAGTGCATGGAAATAAAGGCCCACTCTGGGTAAGAGTGTCACTTAATAATGCAATATTGCCTTGCAAAGCTGAATGTAAAGACATTTTCCCAGCCCAGAGATGACAGAGATATAGCTTTTCAGTATTCAGTAAGCCTGTTTGTGTCTTCCCTTTTCACACATGCACATTTTTCTTTTGTTGATTGACATGCAGCTGTGGCCCCATGTGACCACTGGTATTCGAGGGACTCTCGGATTGGCTCTCTCCGAAAGGCTGGGAACAGCAGTTGAAACAGGCCCCTTCCAGGCCACTAGTTAAGGTGAAGTATGCAGTGACCTTTGCCCCTCAGAGCCAGGAGCAACACATAGCCGACTAGGAAGGCCGATGTGAACATTACAACTGACATGGTTCTGACTGGCCATCATCCCAAAACTCCTCTTGACCCAACAGTTTATGTGTGATGCCAGATTCTGCACAGCGTTGTTGTTAAACCCTAATAAATGGACTAAATTCACTAAAAAGATGCTGCAAAAGGAACACACAAACGTATACAAACATGAACTCCCGATGTAAGAGGACCTCAAGTCTTACTTTGAATGGTTGAGCAACAGGTTCTGCAAAGTCTTTTTCAGCATCGCTGTCATGCGCTTTGACTAAACCAGGCACAGGGGAAAACAGCGCAACCAAAAACCGTCCCAGTGTCGACCACACCGGCGTGTTTCCTCACTTCGCTAAGAGACGTTCCTCCGTAAGCACAGAGCAAGGAAGGCATCATGTGTAATTTGATGAGAACCACAATCTGTTTTCTTTGATGTTTTACAGAGCTTTGCCAAAATTTCAGCTCGGGTGCTCCAATTAAGTGCTGCCATATAAAGTGCTGGGCAGGTAGCCAGAATCACTATTCATCTAGTGTCAAAGGGATTTACGCATCCCAGCGAGTCAGCGGTGGCTGACAGCTTTGTAAAATACTCGCACGCTTTGCTGCAAGCTACATTTCAAGGGAAATAAACTTTATCCCATTCAAAGTTTATCCCAGTGTGAGCCAACATGGGAAGCGAGGTACAGAGCCGGGCCGGCTAAAGACAGTAACAAGTTTACGGCTCATTATAGCGCCCCCCCACCCCCCCCCCCCGAACCTGTCATACACCTGTAAGGGCAATAATGATTCCCACATCTTTGAACCTGGATGTGAAATCGACACCTGGATTATCTTACTCTTTAAGGGAAGATACGCAGAAAAATACCTCTCTCCAGTAGTTAAATACATCTTTACAGGACCATTAAAAGTGGTTAACAAATTATGTACATTTAAAAAGACAATTTTAAGAGAGGGTAGTCGATTGTAATATGCATGGGGAAGTTGAAAAATACATAGATCAAGAGTGGCTAAAAAGCTCTTTGAAAAGCGAATTGGCCATTATTCCAAAACAAATCTGAAGCATTTTTTTGCAATATTGTAGTTGTCTGAGGAAGGGAGTTTGGATTTATAATAAAACATATTGTTGAGAGCTACAGGTCGGTTACTAAACGTTACACAGTTACACACGTTTCTTTCCTCTTATATACCTCAATGACCCCTTAATTTTATAGATGAGGAAAAGGCTTGCATACACCAGGGAAACACAGAGATGTGATCTGACTACATCTAAATGGGGATTCTACTCTACAGAATCTTAGCATTCTGTCACATTGAAGCATTTAACTTGGTTTTCTAACTTGTCTAACCTTATTGGATATTTACACCTGGGGGATTTGAGAACCCAAAACATTTCAGGGCATTAAAATAAATGTATGTAAGAGAATTAATCATCGCTAGATGTGTCTGCTTTTGTTCTAAAAAAGAGCATCACAAGTGCTCTCAGGGTTTCCCAGGTTCCCCTTCTGTACGATGCACGTGATATCAGCTCGTTTCTACCGCAGTGTTCTGCCCTTGAAGGCTGATGGCTAAACACGGGTGAGAACCTTATTGACGGTGGCCTTTTATGACCCTGGCACAGATATCCTCCATCACATCCAGCATAGTTGTGAAAATCAGCAGCAGCCTCACTTTGCCATCCCTTCAACAGTGTGACAGGTGTGGACTGTGGAGACACAAATCCGAAATACACACGAACTAGGAGAAAAAAGTAGGCTAAATGCTTCAGCCACAAATTTTATAAACAGACCCCACTCTATGTGGGTTGTGTACCAGATTAAAAATTAAGCAAAAAAGGATTGTTTGAAGGGTGCTTTGGCTTTTTTTTTTGTCAGCCTTTCATTAACCACAACATCAAAGGGATGACTCTTTACATGATGTCACCTGCTTTTGCTACCAGAAATTAAGACACATTTGAAGGTAGAAATATTACGGGATAAAAGTGTGATTCAGTACTCAGACAGACACGTTGATACATTATCAAACTGTGTTCTGTTTCCCATCTCACACCTTTTAAGAAATAAGTGACATGGAACTGAAAGAAAGGAAAAATAGCTTGTACCTGAAGTCTGGTGGAGTGAGAAGTATTAAGGCAGAGATGACAGATGGTGATCGGCCAAGGAGTTAACTTTGAACAAGGAGTTAACTTTGATCTGAAGATTTCTCCAAGCAAGCAGCCGCGGCTTAGGTTCTGAGAAGGATTTTAACCATAAGCTTGAGGTAGTATAATAAATACTTTATACTGGAGTAAAAACTGGTTCAGATTCCCCCCTCCCCTCCCCAGTACAGTCCTCAGGGCCCCATGCAGCAAACCACAGGCATGCCGTCCATTTAATCAAGTTTCAACACCTCCTTTCCAAACACTAAACATCTGCAAGCTGTCCAGCCATACAACTTCATTAATCTTTTCACTATGTGTGAAATAACATTGGAATCTTGTTTTGGGATTAAGCAACGCAGGTCCCAGGTAATAAGGCCCTATCATGGCTTTGCAAGCCATTCGTCAGCCCGTGTGGTCCTGTCTGGGTAGGAATAGGTTAGATACAGATAATAAATGACTACTCTCACTGAGAAAGCCAGCATTCCCCTTCATTAGGGTTGTCACCAGACCAACACTGTGACATCTATCGTCCATCAAACAACATGTGCTGTTTCCCAGGCTGCTTCTGAAACCAGGAGAGGCCACACTCAGTAAAAATGCATAGGCCTACACCAAGATAATACTATTAATAATATCAGTAGTACGCGTAATAACTTTTAGGTAAAGCCGAAAGCTATTGGTTGCTTTGTTCTCTGTTGTATAATAACACGTTATATAAAATCTTAAATATACCTTAGATAGACAGCTTCAACTTAAACTAATTTACCAACAGTGTTTAATTGTATTTTGCATGCATTTTGGTCATTTTCAAAACTATACCACATGGTAATGTACGTATATATTCTATATATTAGCTTATCATCATTAAGAAATAATATACAGTGGTTCCTTGTGTAATTCACTCAACATTTTACTATGTTGATGTAATATATCACCGTTATCTATATGAATTGTCTATATGAATTTGTCTCAGAACCATTATAAATGGTATATTGTACAAAAGTTGCTCTTATGACAAAAAAACCCACATTAGGTTGTCATCAGGCAAAAATATGAACAGACAACTTCTCCTTGGCCCCCTTAATAACAACACAACCTCTAATTAGAAAACTAAGATAGCCTGACAGATGCAAGCCATCACAATATTATGAGTTATAACTACGAGTGACATAATATAGCCAGCAATAGCCTCAATGCTCCACTGCAGTGTTATCTGAAGGAGGCAACTAAGCTACCCAAGAGGGCTGGCCATTTCCATCTTCAAATAAATCGTACAATGGCCATTTCCATCTTCAAATAAATCGTACAAACTATTTTTTTTACAACTTGTTTAAAATGTAATAAAATAAACATATATTTATATTTATATTCATTATTCAGACTATGAATCACTCAACTTTCATTTAGAATGCCTTTACTGGATATGTGTCTCGGGTCTATTTGGCAAAGCTAACAGCATTTGGATTGAGCAGCAGAGTGGCAATGCCAGAGCGCTCTTAACAAACCCAACTATTTACTATCTAGTGGTGTGGGGTTATGAGGAAACGCGAGAGCATTTCATACCGTGGAAGGAACCGTGATCTCCACGTGCCCATCCCCCTTCACACCAGCTTGTGATAATGCCAGGCCTCTCGACCTGGAATGACACTGTGTGGCCAAGGGAAACAGAGGATTCCCCCTCTTAGTGGTCTGGCCACTAATCCTGTCCCTACCTCCTGCACCTGTTCCTGATCTCGTCCTCAAGCCCCCTGCCTGTGCCCCGGCTCTCACCCCTGTTCCCGAACTTGCTCCCTGACATTACCCCACCTGGGGGCTTAAGGACGAAAAGGGGGGAGGGTCCGTCATTTACTAGAGCGGCAGTGACACGTACCATACAGGACAAAGACATTCAGACTATACAGCTGTCCCCATAAAGACAGCCAAAATGAAATCCATGGGAGGCATATAAGACCATTTGGATATGGATCCTCCCCACAGTGTGCGCATGTGAAGACACATGCACGCAGAGACACGCCTCCCTTTCTTCGCAGTCAGTGGGAGCCCCGTTAATTGGCCCCGTTTACTGGAAAATCCGCGGTGCTTCACAGATTAAGAGCTGCATGCCGACAGACACTGTTTGGGGAGCAGGCTCAGGAGGTCGCAGGGTTAAGACTCATCCTTAAATCAGATCCCCCTCCAGCCACACTCACATTTAATCTGTCTTTGTTTCGATTCAACACGTCTTCACATCAACACACAAGTCTATCAAAGCTTCTGTAGACAGCAAACAGCTTCTTCCTTATTCAATAAAAGAATCAAGATCTCCATTTCCAGCACAGAGAATTATGGTAAATATTAATCAGCGCCTTTCTCATTTTGCAGTTGATCTTTCTATTTTATTTATTGATGATGTTTGACTAGTTCAATCTTGTTTTGTCGTTTGAAAGCAATGGACTCTGAAATGCTCAGAGTAAAACCAACTCAGTTCTCATCTGTTTTAAGTCATCTCGGACAGAGTATGTAGGCTCCCATTGGATACATATAAACTCTATTAGAGTTAAATGAACATCAGGCATTTACTCTGTCCTAATTGACAAGTCAGGAAACTTTTGAGGAGTGGCATGATACCAGTGCGCATCCCAGCATCTGCTGCTCGTAATTTCCCACTCCATCCCAGAGGAACGTCCTTTACCTCATGCCAGGGAAAATGGAAAATTAAAAATGGAATAATGATCAGAGGAGGGCGTAGTAGCATGGCTTAGATTATAAAGAGCTAATGGATCTTGTGAATAATTCAATTGCACGGCTTCAATCCTTATTCCAGTCCAGTGGATTGAAAAGCAAAGAAAAGCAAAGTCTTAACTCTTGCGAAGCCATGGTGCCCTTTCAAGAAGATTGGCTTGGAAATAGTCAGTGTCACTGAAAAGTTCCAGTCCTTTGTAATTGCATTCTCTTCTTTTGCCACAATACACCGTGCGTGGTCAACGGCAAACCCTCACTCTGCTGCTAGATATGTAGTAGATGTGGATGGATCACTTTAAGGGTTTCTTCTCCTGACTTATTTGTCCATAGAGTTCAAAATTAATGAGTCAGCCTTGTCTTTACTATTATTCTAAAATGTGGAAAATAGTCCAAAAAAACAAAACCCTTCTATGAGTACGTGTGTCGAAACCTTTGACTGGTTCTATATATGAATATGTGCACGCAAACAGGAGGCAAAAGATCAACATTCACCCTCTGGTGACACACACACACACACACACACACACACACACACACACACACACCATGTATGTATTTTGAGTATAACGGTATGATTATACGAATAAACCAGTAGCGTCTTTGCTAAGGACCTTGATTAGTAGAATCAGGTGTGTTACTGCTTGGTTGGAACAAAGGCCTGCACCCACACCAGCCCTTACTGGATAAGATTGAGGCCCCCTGGCCTAAAAAAAAATCGAGAGGTGCGGTGCACTGGACGGCTTATTGGTTGCTGCGACTTTTCCAATCGAAGTAAGCGGTTAAGTCTGTTCAATATCACAGAGTTCAGTGCATTGCCCACTTGGGTGTCTGCATCTCTCATTATGTGTAAAATCAGGTCTGGACATTTTTGCTTGTTGATACCCCATTGCCCTGTCAAGAACCACTATAGGATTCTCATTGCTTGTGCAAAGTAATAAATAAAGGCAAATGTTACTTCTTTCTTTCCTCCGTTTCTTAATGTTTTTTTTATTTATTATTTTGGTTTACATTTCATTATGAGTCAGGTAGAGTTTGGACAAATGGTGATTGAATCCAGGGGTTAGTCACCAGGCCACCTGCACAGCTCATTATCAAGCCCCTGGAAAATTCAGTAAGGGCCACATTTGAGTCATTTGATCTTAGTCAGAGGGGAGGTGACGGTAATACTGGGAAGAGGGGGTAATGTTTAATTTTATTATTTTTTGTTTTGTTTTATGTTTGTATAGTGAAAAAATCCTCTTTTGGATGAACAGAGTTGTACAAAGCTGGTGATGACGGTATACATCATTCTGCTTCTAATGAAATGTATCAGTACCAGATCACATTATAGTGGTATGCTCTAAGTGTCCTCCTCTGTGGTTAGATCACTGGCTAATGTTGTGTCTTGAGGAGACACACTGTATATGCTTACAGCTCCTGGCTACCTGACATTCCGCATAGTATACCTAGTTTCATGATACATGGATTGCATGCTGTTCTTAACTTCAACGATTTTAATCCGCCATTAATACTTCTAATTTAACTCTACCCACCATTATTTACTTTAAGAATTTTCTGAATTCATACCATTGCATATGTAGAATACAAAGTGATGCCTGCTTTAATATGTCATTAAAAAGTTGGGGAAATTCACAGTACTGTAGGACTGAGACAGTTCAGGCATTAGCGTCTCCTCTTTCTTTGTAATTATTTCATATGAAAATGGGTTATGGGTGCTTCACATGAGCCTCTTATATTTATAAATGCCGCAATGAAAAAATAAAACCTCTCAGAAGACCATGTTAGGGAAACAATGGTTGAAGAATGGTATCTTGTTGCTGTTTATCACAGTTTGTTGACCCTGGTTGGCGATAAGACGAGCCACAAACCACTGTCATTTATCAAAAGCAAAGCTGGAAAATCAATTGTAACCCAGCATGAGATTCAACTGTTCCTAATCGCCTATGTTTATGGAGAGCACACATGGGTTCCTTTATCACTGACTGCGACAGACCCTCGAGTGTTTTATAATGATGCAAGCCTCTATATTATTTTATCTGTCAACCACCACAGTGGGCTCAGAAATTACAGTACCTGTTGGATATTTTGTTGTCTGTAGCACTGTATGTAAGGCGGATATGACAACATGAGTGTAAATTAAAATCCCTGCTGCTAGTCTCTCCCTCTCCCTCTCCCTCTCCCTCTCCCTCTCCCTCTCTTTCTCTCTCTCTCACTCTCTCTCTCTCCCTCTCCCTTCCTCCCTCCCTCTTTGTTATGTGACTACTTCTGCAATACTATTCAAGGTGAAAATGCCAACACATCATAACAACTCTCCTAGAAAATTAAGCATTTAACAAAAATGCAGTATAGGAGCCCCTGGGCAGAACCGTGAATGTTCGGGGCAGACCACGGACACACAGACAAGGACATATATAGCACAGAGGCTGTCCCCTGATTCTACAGAAATACATTTAACAAATGATGCAATGCAATTATGCAGTGCCGAGGCTTAAACAAGGGAGAGCCAACAATGAGCGATTGTCTTTCAAAAACAATGAATGCACAAATTTAGAAAACTTGTAGATAATAATCTTTTTTTAATTTAGTTATACTGTTTATTTTTTTTAAAATACTCATATATATGAGAAAGATCAGTGAAAATACTGATTGCAAGGTAACCTGGTAACGCCAGGTATTTTGGTATTGTGAATACATTTGTTTTTATTTCCATATAGAAGCTTAGGTAGGAATAATGAATATATATACAAACCAGGGGGCTCTCAGCAACCCCTACTGTGTCAATATTTCATCAGACTAATTTCTATGGTCTTTTTAATTACTGGCAATAACAGAGGGCATTGCCCTTGTGTAGAGAGAGGAGTGACTGCAGGGTTATGGTTTATCTGGTGAGATGTTACTGACCAACATGTTACCTCTAGTTCATCGAGCTCCTTGGTTTTGCATTTGCCTTGAGAGTTGTTACAATGTAGCCTCTGGATCTAAACATGCTCAAGGCCTTGTATCACATAGCAGATGTCCAGAACATCAATTACAAAATATAACTCAATCATGCTGTCCTTTAGAACAGAGGGGGGTGAACCCCAATATATTGTATGAAATAATGTATTATAGGGTATTGTATTTGTAGGTAATGTGTAAAGTTATTATAGGTTTATAAACGGTTGTTTCTTATTTAACAAACATTTGACTCTCCAGCACTGTCACCTCTCCTGAGTTTGGTACCTCTGTATTTCAAATACAAAATGTATTATTAAAAAATGGCTGGTAATTAATATCCGCAGTGTAATTATTGATAATTACCATTTTCAGGTTTATGCAGTATGGAAAAGTTTCTGCAATTTCTTTTCAAAAGCTCTTTTTGCTCATGTAAATGTTGCATTTTTATAAAGATATAATATCTGTATACCTATATGTATTCTTTTTCTCTGATAGTAATAAATAAGACAAATGTAGACCATTCTTGGCCCATCTATGAACATACATTATAAAAAATGTATATGTGCATGCTGATATCCTAGCTGTTCTTTTAGGTACTTGTGTGATCCAAAACTTGCATATGACATGTTTTTAAAAATATGATGTGGGGATAAAAAACAAGAACTGGTTCATTAAATGGAAAACATGTTACTGTTAACGTTTCTTTATGGTTTCGGTTTTTTTCCAGTTAATTCCATGATGATGTGTTACATGTGGTCACATTGGTGAAGGCAGGATGCTGTTAAACTGGAAAATCACTCTAACACTCTAATCTCTTGGGGAAAAACTGTAGCATTGAAAGGTACTGATCTGTCTCAGATCATAGTTATTATTGCTGTATTCTTTCTCCAAACCCTTAACATGTTCATACTCATTTTGTCACATCCCAGACACCATGTACACGCACTGATATTTGTATCTGACTAATATGTTTAATGCCTAATTTATAAAATCTAATAAATGGACACAACTGTATCTCCTACATCAATATGGGATGATAAGCTGTATATCTGAAGGTTTCTGGAACTTGGGTAAAAGTTTTAAACAAGTGTGCCAATCTATTTTCTTAATGAAATGAGTGCTCAGTGCAGAAATTAGTTCCTCGTGTTGCATTCTGATTGTTTTATGGGGAGGGGAAAGAATGTACCTATCCAAAACCAGCTTTATGGATTTATATGGGTTTGCCATGAAATTTTTTTTAGCTATAATAGTAAGATTTCCCTCAGCTATAACAATTTCTTCAATTTTATGATTGTATGTGTCTGGCTAAAAAACATGCGAATGTATAGAGATGGAAGGGTTAGACTTGAGTCTGTATTCATTAGGATGTTTATTTTCAATGAACATCATGATATGCAGATGTTTCCCATTTTAAAATGCTAAAAAGTATTACAAATTAACTACGATAAATAATATTTGTAACAAGAGCACCTTGTTTCTGTTCCCATTTTGTTAGCCTCCCATCACATCCTGAAAAAAACATCCACTGAGTTTTAAACCATTTGCATATCTAATACTGTATGTTCCTTCACTGAACTATGTGTAGGTGCTAAATCCACATTTGGAAAGACAGCACAAGTGACTTTAACCAAAGCTACCTTATCCAACCGAAAAGCACCCTTAGCAGAGCTACAAACACACAAAAAACTATTCACAATGGCTAACCATTTTCACCAGCTGCCCTACAGGGTACAAATGTCTCCTAACAGAAACACAAAAGCTATAAAGCTTTACGAACCCTGAGTCAGTGTTCCTGAAAGGGAGGCCAACTATCTCTTAATGAGTCACCTGCAGAGCATTCTCCTCTTCCCATAATGCATCGCTCCATTCTACATCCTTTGCAAGCTCCCCTCTCCCCTGCTGTGCCTTCTGAGTGGACACACAGCATCACAGATTCGGGAAGTGCTCCATTTAAATGCAAACACTTATCAGAATGGCCATAAAGGCGTGGAGAGGCCAGTATTGCCTGAGTCATTTGCTCAGGTTTTTGTTTACCTTAGCTCTCAGCAGTTGGGGGTGGCGTCTGAGTTTGCTCCACACAGCTGTGTGTAGAGGCCCCCGAGTGACAGTGGGGAAACAGCTCAACACGGTGCCAGCTCCAGCGCTCCACTTCAAGCTAATTTGCACATGCGAAAAGAAGCCGCGAGTGAGCATCAGAGCCTGCTGAACAGACGGATAATGGCTGGAATCAGTGGTCTTTCGCAGAAAGGGAGAGCCGTTATCTCGTAGACAGAGAATGTACACTGTCTCCAAGTCATCAGGCCTGGAAGTAAAGCAAACAGGAACCAATGTTGAATATGTTTGCTTTTTGCACTTCGTTGGCACTTTGTGACTGCTATGGATGCTGATAAGCATAGGCAGAAAACAGCTCACAGAAAATATTAAATATACCATTCAATGAAAATTAAGATGACTAAGGTCTGCTTTTTGTCTGTACACCTCACTATTTGGCACAAACCTTTTCTGCTTGTTTTTCAGAAAGCCTACTAGCCAACTTGGTTGATTTCAGTTCACTGATGCTGGCAGCTTTTCTTTTCTTAGTGACTGTAAAGCATTTTAGCAGTTGATATACCTCTTACTCATTTATCATCAAAACTAAGATCCTCTATTGAAGAGATCTACACTTTCACATGTACTTTTCACATATACAGTACTTGTTTATGGATCTATTACAGAGCTATGGACATCATAGTAAGTGTCACTGTTAGCACGCAGAAAATTAACCAACCTTTCCAAAAACTCTGATAGACAAAATGAAGTATTCATATTCTCAGGGACAGCACTATGTCACAGATAAAGAGAAACATTGGCCAACTTTAGGAGTATGAGAGATTCACACTGCAATCCAATTTAAGAATAAAAATGGACATATCACATTGTTCTTTCTGTTTAACAGACGGTCAATCTTAAGGGTGATGGCTTAAGGTACCATATTTTCATTACGGATGGCATCTCTCCATTTGCGAGCACAATCAGACGCACGTGCGCACGCTCATACTCACGAGCATGCTTACACATACACGCACAGTTGCATAGGCTCATGCCTGGGAGGTGTAAGCTGTGATGAGTTTTTATCACTCGTTTGATCGATTGTTCCGATGTTTCCGTTCCACCACCCATGCTTTCTGTCTTAATGTCTTAATGTTCCGCTGGGCTTTCCCACACACGGCTGATGGTTGGGAAGATATTAATGTGTGATTAGGGGCACAAAGAGCCGTGTTTACGAGAATCAGAGTTAACATCGAATGAGTGGAATTCCTGTACAGTCCCCTGCAATGCAATTTGCTTTATCAGATGAATAAGAGTGTGAGCGCATTCGCTGTGAATTATTGCTCTGTGACTGTCACTGTGCTGGCTTGTGGAAAATTAAGAGTGAATGTGCTTTGGGGAATATTTTTTATAAAAGACTATTATGAGGGGGAGATTATCCAAAGCAACACTTTGTGCCTAAAAATGCCTAAATGCTGTCACTGCAAAGCATAATTACAGTACTATAATGGATTGCCATAAAAATCTGTGCAAAGAATGCCTTAGAAAAAATTTACAGGTATTGTTAGTGAACATGTGCATGTGATAAGTGCTGAAAATGTGTAATAAGTAGTTTTAATTAAACGAGAGATGGTAAAGGATACAGTTAATCCTATTGGTCTTACAAAGCTGCAATTAAATACAAAATATGCTAATTACTTTTGAAGTTATGTCTACTGGCATTCGTCCCCTCCCTTCCAAGGTAAAGAGGAGTCATTTGTTAGAGTGACCATATATTATATTTTAACAAAAAGGACAGTGGCAGTATCAAACTGATCTTCGGTCAGTTTGATGTGGAGGATCTTGGGTCAGTTTGATGTAGAGGATCTTGAGTCAGTTTGATGTGGAGGATCTTGGGTCCGTTTGATATGGAGGATCTTGGGTCAGTTTGATATGAAGGATCTTGGGTCAGTTTGATGTGGAGGATCTTGGTTCAGTTTGATATGAAGGATCTTGGGTCAGTTTGATGTGGAGGATCTTGGTTCAGTTTTATACGGAGGATCTTGGGTCCGTTTGATATGGAGGATCTTGGGTCAGTTTGATACGGAGGATCTTGGGTCAGTTTGATATGGAAAATTTTGGGTCAGTTTGATGTGGAGGATCTTGGGTCAGTTTGATACAGAGGATCTTGGGTCAGTTTGATATGGAAAATTTTGGGTCAGTTTGATGTGGAGGATCTTGGGTCAGTTTGATATGAAGGATCTTGGGTCAGTTTGATACGGAGGATCTTGGGTCAGTTTGATGTGGAGGATCTTGGGTCAGTTTGATGTGGAGGATCTTGGGTCCGTTTTATATGGAGGATCTTGGGTCAGTTTGATATGGAGGATCTTGGGTCCGTTTTATATGGAGGATCTTGGGTCAGTTTGATGTGGAGGATCTTGGGTCAGTTTGATGTGGAGGATCTTGGGTCAGTTTGATGTGGAGGATCTTGGGTCAGTTTGATGTGGAGGATCTTGGGTCAGTTTGATGTGGAGGATCTTGGGTCCGTTTTATATGGAGGATCTTGGGTCCGTTTTATATGGAGGATCTTGGGTCAGTTTGATGTGGAGGATCTTGGGTCAGTTTGATGTGGAGGATCTTGGGTCAGTTTGATGTGGAGGATCTTGGGTCTGACCTCCTAATACAGGGGAGGGGGGGCCTGGACCCCTTGATTTTCATGATTTTGATTGATTTGCTGGCCAGTCTATTTTCATTTGTTTGATATTTTGTTTAATTTTAAAATAAAATATACGATCACAAGCTGCATGACCAGGGGGGTATTTCACAAGGCAGAGGGGTATACTACGAAAGAAGTGTAACATACCCAAGGTTTTTTTGCGTTAGCTGGCTTCACAAAGCCTAACCACCGTGATCTGGCTTAACCTGTACTACGAACATGGTTATCAACTTTCTAAGTGAACACAGGCTTTATTAATCCAGCTCTGTGGGCGTTCCCATTAAAGAGGCGGTATCAGCAACAATGAGCCTATAGTGGTGCAGTATGGGCTGTACTAGAGCAGTGTATTTCTCTCCTGTGGGGAAAAAGAATGACACGGCTAATGAACGGATGAGTAGAACATGAAACAACACTGTTGCCTCCAACAAAGCCAGGGAGGAAGTCAAAAATGCTCATCGTGTAGGTTAAATTCGCTAGTTCATAATTTATTTACCTTACCACTCGGAACAAATTAATCTATACTTATTTCTAATGTGGCAACTGTACATTCTAGAGCTCCTAAACATTAAACTTGACAAAGTATGTTTAAAATCTTGCTAAAGCAATCACACCAGTTTATTCATAAACTCAAGATATTCATACACTTTTTGCCGGTCTCAAGCCCCTAACCTTTTTCCAGAACTCTCTACGGAATCCTATGGAATGAAGACGCCTTTTTCCAAAGCCAATGAGTTGATTGGTCAGAGGGCGGTGCTTTTATATGTTTCAATCCTGAACATAACCTACCCCGGAACAGGTTAGCCGTGCATAGTAAGTTGTCATGGCAATATACGCAAGAATAAAAGTAAGTTGGCTTTGTGGTACAGAAAACCCAGGGTTGAAGCTACAGTTAGCTCGCTAACCCTTTATTACCGCTTCGTAGTACACCCGTCTGGATGAAGGATTCAGTAAATATTTGGTGCAGTAAAAGATTTGTATAAAGCCAAATGTTTTTATTGAAGGGAGAGCAAATCAAAGATATAACACGCAATTATGACTAATTTTTAAGATTAAATAGCTATAATCTATATAAAAAGATAATTTCAGGATGTAGTCTAGCCTACGCGAAAGCACCATATTGCCACTGACCTGAATAGATTCGATTGCCAGATACTAATCGCTGCTCACTCCAACTACTTTACGTGGTGTCACAATTACATTTCTTTTCAACCTTTTCATGATGGTCTTTGTAGAGTATCAGCTAATCATCACCACATGTTCAATACAACCAACGACTATAACGTCATTATCAAATCGGACCAAGTAAAATCATGCATCGATTCTTAGTCTTATATGTATTATGGGTATAACTGGGTTGGAAATATGACTGTAAACCCCTTAGTTGGTAGGAGTTTCTCCATTATAGCCCGAAACAAATCTTGCTTGAGGCCCTTCAAAGGCTAGGACCAGCACTGCCACAGGTTACAATGTTGTATGGGAACACCTTTACAATCACACTGTGATTTTCCATTTTGTAGATCAAGTGTAATAGCTTTTTATTATGAAAGCATATCCACGCCACAATTCTAATAAAAATGCGAATTGGTGATTGCATTTAATTTGCATTCGATGTGCGCAAAAACTATGACATAATTAAAATTAAAATTCAAAAGGCCTCTTTGCATTTAAATTTTTAAGTTAATGTATGCACTTTATCTTTATGCACTTAGCCTGGTAACCATATGAGTTCTGTGGTTTGAACAGGTCGTAGAGGGTGAGAAAAATTTTATGTGAAATGAATTTGCATTAACATTTTCAAATTGTCAGATAAAGTGCGTACATTAACTTGAAAATGAAAACGCAAAGTGACCTTTTGCATTTTCATTTGAATCATGTCATGGTTTTTGCACACATCTAATGCAAATTAAATGCAATTGCCGATTCGCATTTTCATTAGAATTTTGGCGCGGATATGCCTCCATATTTTATAGCCCTAGTTGAACATTTGCATTCTCACAATATTCTCACACATATGCAATTAATTAATATTCATTGGTAACATGCAATAAATATTTTGGAATGTAAACACGTGCAGTGCATTTAGCAAATTGTGATTCAATTATGATTAAAGATCACATCAAGCAATCAGTGAATTATTTTAATAAATAACTGAATTCCATCAAATGCCGCACTGAGAGAGAATTATGACAGACTTGTTTGAGGCAATTGTATGAAGCAGGCTTAATTGATAGCATGGTCACAACTATCTATGCAAACTTCATTGCACACATGGGGCACAGATCTTTGGGATATAACTATTGTCATAATTAATCTGGACATTTCAGTATAGTTGTATTGTTTGGAGGTTGAGTTGAGGATGGGGAATGTTTCAAACTCAAAAGTGCGTCAGTCTGTATCAAATTGATTTCAGTGCCATGCAATCGGTTTCCATAAGCTTATATCCAGATGTGACGTATGCACATCTGGATATAAGTGGTGCATGTGTACCAGTCAATTGAATACCTAATTCTGTGAAATTGATATCGCCCACATTGCATGCTGCTGATCTTGCTATGAGCTCTCAGCATGGGACACAGGAGGCATATTGTCACTTTGAGGAGTAACTAAAAGCCTGGAAAGCAATTATACAATTTTGTATTATTATTTACTGTTCATTCTGTAATTATTTATTAATAATGACACAAATGCTGTAGCCATTGCTTTAGCCAATCATATGCTCTCCAACTTGTCAGGAAAGACAAACTGAAAGAAAATTATATTCTCCAAGGCGGTAAGGCACTGCAAAATTCTCTAAGTGCCAGTCATTTTGCAAAAATGCATGTTTATCTTGGCATAACAAGCCCTGAGTCACTTGTATTAAACTGTTATTTTGTGGGGACTGTGTCGTGATTTTCGAGGTCTTTCTCAAATCCTCAGACCTGATTTCTGCTTGAGGGGAGAGGAGCATCGTAGTCACATAAGGCTGCTATGGCTTGAGGTAGAGGATTTTAGCTGTGGCCTGCCTATGTGGATTCAGTAGCTCTTGCCTGTCCTCCAAATATGTTTCCTCGCCAGAGAAGGCAACCTCATCCAGGGGCCTCCTGGGCTTGTACAGCAGAGGTGACTCCCCTGACTGCAACCTTGAGGTGAAAACTCTGGGACACTGGTATTCTGTAGTGACATTGACAATTTTAGTTCAGAGGTTCTTGTCTTTGTTAGAAAGGTGGTAGAGTCCCCTACCACATAAAGTAGTTGTAATTTTAATTAAATGGTGATACATTCATATAATATCAATATGCATGAATATATGCAGAATATACGCGTTTTAAGAGCATAATTAATCCTTCAACCAGGCTGGTGTTTTTTTAGTTTGTCAAAACATCAACATACACAAATATTAATTTCAAGAAAAAAATCCAAACATATTACTTAAAACATTTACTCAGTCATAGTTATTAAAAATAATCTCTGGAGCAACATGGTGTTGTATCTGGCTGTGAGGTTTGAATTTCACCAGGGGACTAGTTTAATGGGGAGTGACTCAGTGTGTGTGGGAAAGGATAGAAGAAAAGGAGAACTTAGAAAAGGATTTGCGAGAAATTTAAATGTCTCACATCTTGCTTTACCTATAACTCACTATCTCTATCTCACTCTCTAGTAAATTCCATTCAGTTATTTCCAGTTCATTAGAAATTTGTCTGAATATCAGCAGAAATCACATACTGTTTTTTGTTGAACAATAATGTGTAATGTGGAGGAAGTGAGTGTTAAAGGGGTTGTAGTTGCAAAACCAGTGGGATTTTTACATAGGCTCTGTAAGGAGAGTGTCGGGTTCGGAGGACCAGACGTGACAAAAAGAGAATCTACAAGTGAATCACCGTAGTGATAGCACCACAAAAGCGGAATAATCCGCACGAGAAGTGGGAAAAATAAAGGAATGGGAAAAAGACTCCCAGCGTAAGCCAAATGAAAACAACCCACAAAAGGTGGGCGAAACTCAAGAATCGAGTAGAGCAAAGAAGGAGAGAAATACCTCTCGCTTGCAATATGAGAGAGCGCACTAAACAGAGGTAATGAAACAACAGAGAAAATAATAGCAACCCAGAATAATAGGGCGAAACTCGAGAGTCGAGTAGAGCAATGACAGAGAGAAATACCTCTCGCTCGCAATATGAGAGAGCGCACTTAAACAGAGGTAGGAAAGAAAATCTGTCAGAGACAGAACAGAAAGCAAAACCAAAGCGAGGAACAGAAAATGCAAAAGAGACGGCAAATCCAACAAGGAACTCTCATGCAAAATAAAACAAGTCTCACGTTACTTTTGAGCAGAGCTGAAAAGTGAAGTGGTCGCTTATATGATCCTATACCATACCGGCTTCGAGGCAAAGTGGCTAAACAAAACCAACATTGAAGCGCCGGAAGACGGAAGTCCGAGGCTTAAATAACTGGCAGGTAATTCAGAGCAGGAGCGGCGACTGAGTGCCGGAAAAAAATAAAAACCAAGAGCAAAGCGGGAAAAGAATAAAGAAACAAACCTACGACAGGAGAAGGGGAAGACACGTGATGAGCAGTCCCCCAAACTGTGGTTTTGACACGTCATGTTCTGCTGAGGCGTTGTGCTCTGCCTCTTCAATGTAACTAGTAGGGCTCATGTTCACTTAAAAGCTTAGAGGAAAAAAGGAATACAAATATTTTTATTTTGCCATATAAATATTCCACCTTTATCTAAAACAACTCTTTAACACTGTTGTCATGAATATCATGATTTTATTTGATTTTAACTGTTGTATGCTCCGTGCTAGGTAATGTGTATGAACTGAGCCAATAAAGAGAGTCAGATGGTCTTTGTTGAGTTGAGTGTTTCATAATGCCATCTGGAGTTTACCTTGGCCTTCCGAGTCCAGTTATAGACCACAATGCTATAGACAAGCACTTTGGGTCTTTCCTTGTCATTGTTTAACCATTATTCCTGCATTTCCACTGTATGCACCACATGACCATACATGAGTTAAAAGCATTCTTTTAAAATATGTTTTATTATTTTGCAAGGGCTCAGTTAGAAAGAAGCAGTATTTATCATGAAATGTTGACCCCGTTGTGTGAAATGTTACCTGCATTGTGGTCGCTTTGTTCTTTCAAGGCACAACTACTGCCACACCATGGTGCAAATAAAAAGTCTTAATTCATTGGCACCTTAAAGATATTTCACACTGTGGCAGGGTGGGCGTGGTTAGCCTCTGCGTGCAGAGAGAGAGTGAGCAGAGCGGTTCTCGGACCCTGAGCCACAGCTGTCATAAGTTAATCAGCATCACGGGGAAACGTAATTTTGAATATTAAATTTTTTATTGTTTCTGAACAGTGAGACAGTGAGCTGGGGGGGAGAGAGGGGGGAACAAACGGGGCGCTGGTGGGGGAGAAGAAGGAAAAGGAAGGGGGAGCAGGAAAAGAAAAAAAAAAAAGAATAAATATAAATAAATATAAGAAAATAAATAAATCCAGCGTAATACAAAGTCTTCAGTCAGTTCATTCACGGAGTGGTGGCTCACGACCTGGCGCACACACACATTTTACCATATTAACCCACACCTTCACAACAACCATTTTCAAATGTATTAATCAATGAACATCAAATGAACAACAAATCTTAACCCCACACATTTAACGTTTAATTCCTTTTTATATCCTTCATCTAATCCAAGGAGAGTTTTGTCTGGGCATTCTTTGTTTTTATTAGGTGAAAATAATTCTGTGCATGAAGTCCATTTAGAAGATGAAAACATGATTACTTCATAGTGACTGCACAAGTCCTTCTGAGTTGCATTGTGGTCCTGCTTGGGTTCTGTACTAAGTTAAGTACATTTCCTCCCAACACTCAGTCCCTCTTCCTTCCCCCACAATAATCACACATACACATGCACTCACAAGCATGGATATTCACACACAGACCTGTGTACAATCTGTAAACGTGTGCGCGCACACACAATCAATCATGGGCAGTAATATGACAGTCAATCAGAGAAAGTTTCTTACTTCTTACTGCAGAACAGACTTACGTGTACGTGAGTCTACAGCAGGTTACTGCAGAAGTCCTCTCAGTGTTTTGGAAACGGTTTTTACTGGAAGCAGCGCCAGCTTCCAGTCTCAGCCGTCTCCATAATCTGTGGCAAGTAAATAATGAAGGCCTCCCATTGCGCTGAATGCACAATGACACACGTTAAGCGCCATAACAATCAACTAGACGTTAGAGCTTTTGTCGTCTTGTCTTTAAGGATCTGAGGAAGCTTAGCGTTGGGTACTCCTTAAACGGGGCAAATTAACAACAGTTGGCGAGACTTGAGGCCAACACAGAGAAAGTTTCCTTAATGATGAACTTTGCGGTTGTTTCTTCTTCAAAGATTATTAGCTTGGTTTCTTGCTTGAAATGTTTCCATTATCTAACTGTCAAGTGATGACTTCATCTGCGCAACCCACACAGGCCTTTCCATGTTTTTCATGCTTCTTTTACTGTGCCTAGCCATGGGCTGCAAGTGTATCCTTATTGATGGTGTGTAAATTGTGAAAATTATCAATAATTTTGGAAATTAAACCCTTAAGTAGCACCGGCTGGATGTGATTTTGTTTATTTGCAATCATTGTGTTTTTTTACGGTGACGTTTTTCAATAATCTGGTCACATAATATACTGTTGTACAGAGAAGTGTTCAATTACTCACAATTATACAGTGGGGATGGAAAGTATTCATGCAGTGTTTTTTTGGCACTGTACTCCAGAACATTGGATTGGAAATGGAACAGTGACTATGTGGTTAAAGTGCAGGCTTTCAGCTTTAATTTGAGGGTTTTTACATCCATATCGGGTGAACCGTGTAGCAATTGTAGCCCTTTTTATACACAGTCCCCCCCCCCCCATTTTCGGGGATGAAAAGTAATTGGACAAATGAACATAAACTTAAATAAAGTCATCATATTTAATATTTGGTTGCATATCCTTTGCATACTATGGCTTTCTGTTGTCTGTGACCCAACAACATCAATAGACGCTTGACAGCACAATCTCATAGCAGCTAGCTAGCTAGCTATTTTCACCTGAGATGATTGGCTCGCTAGATCGATTGTTTTTTGCAAACGAATCAAATAGATAACAGTAAACATATTATAGTGAGCTAAATAACAACATAATCTACTTAACGGATTGTCAGTAAAGTTTGTGTAGTTGTCCATTCATTCCAAAGGGTTAACAACATTGATAACAGGGACTCCCCTGTCTAGGTAATTGGTTATGTTAAAATAGCTACGAAAGTGTCTGCTCCATAGGTCTGCTCTCGAGTGCTAGCTGGATCCATACACATGCAGTTCAGTAACCATAGAAGTTCAAACTACTTTACAGTCCAGCTCCTTGTAGGCTATGCATACGTTGACCAACCAGAATCTATTGCAGACTCCACGATGAGTAAAACAACTCGACTATAACTTTGTTATCGAATCACGCATTGATTCTTATTCTTATATGCAGGACAGGTTTGAAAATATGACTGTAAACCCCTTACTTTGGTTCAAAAGGGCAGGGGTTTTTTCATTATAGCCTGTATGTATATAGTTCCTATATAGGCCAACACCTTTGGCATTTAAACTGCCATCCATGTTCACTTTCCTTCCTCTGACTCTCCCCATATTAGAGGACATTTTATAAACGTATCAATGAGAAACACAATTGTATGATTAGTCACTTGACTGTGCTGTTGAAGTGCCGATGGGGACCCCTGCAGGATAACCATTGAATTACAAGTTTAAATCCTTGCAGGTCACATGGTCAAACTGTTGGTCCTAATTATATGCAATTCGATCTTGTTTTAACTACTGCCGAACAAAATTTTGTTGGCATACAATATATTCAGTGCTAATGCAGAAATATTATTAGTTATCAAATTTTAACATTTAATTTGTTGGAAGTGGGCTGGCCCATCCACAATTATCAAGTGATAGGGCTGCCTTTTTCTCATGCTTTTACCTTATTCTTGGTAGTTGGGAATATATACAGTGAGCACCATAATTCATTGGACAGTGACACATTTCTTGTTATTTTGGTTCTGTACTCTGGGCACTTTGAGTTTGAAAGGATACAATGACAGTGAGATTTAAGTGCAGACTGGCAGCTTTAATTTGAGGGTATTTACATCCATATCGGATGAATCATTTAGAAATTATAGAACCTTTTGTACATAGAAATTGATTTTATAAATACTTAAAATTATGAAAATATTGAGAAAGTCTGACTTTTAAAATCTGTGTTTGCAAAGGATGAATGTTTAAAATTACAGAACCATTTATATAGTATGGCCTGATGTACAACCTTTTTTTATACAAAATCCCAGAAATTTTAACTGAACTGTCCATCTGTGATGAGGCGTAAAACCAAACCTACTGGTCACCTTTGGCATAAAAAATGGAATGCTGCCGCCAAATTATAAGCAAACAGTTTTAGACCACTTAGACTTATGATACTGAAGGGTAACTATTGCTGATTACATTACGTAGGACCTCTCAACTTTCAAAACATTCAATACCTCAAAACTACATCCATCTCACTTGACTGTGTGTACTGCAAGTGGAAACTGCCAGAGGGAACAGGCAGCGAGCGGGATGCTGAAGAGCGAGGATCGAGAGATTGTGGAAAATCAAAACCAGTTGGCACACGACCTGTAAATCGTTCAGTTTTCTGCTGCTTCTGGAAGGCCTCCAGAGGCCTTGGAGAACATTATATTTGTGTGGGGGATTACAATATGTGTGGTGGATTGTCGATTCTGTGCACCTTAACCTTAACATCACTGCATAACCCAAACACTACTTACACAGTGGCCTACAGTATTAAAAATTTATAAACTTAATTTCCGACAAAGCAAAAACATCTTAATATGTCTTCATGAAAAGGTCAGATTGGCTGACCTTCTTGTGCTACAAAAAAAGTGCTTTGCATGCTGGTAAAAATCATTTAAGAACTGAAGCGGGCTTGAACTAGTAAACCTCATATTTGTTAATTGGGATAAATTTAATGATTAAAGAAATCATGCACAGATGTGATAATACGCATTACATGAATATCACATGTATTGTCAAAGTATTGATGGAGCAGGAGCCCTCTAGTGGTGGGCGGAGGCAAAGCAGGAATAATAAATGTTGGATGTCCAAGACAAGTAGGTGCTGAAGTACATGAAACACCACCCCCCGTGGATAAAGAAGCAGCCTCCATGTTGAATAAGCCGTCCACCCTTCTGAGGACAGCTAATGAAAACACGGGTACGGCCCACATTGTAAGAGCTCTGAATTACGCTTATTTAGCGGGAGACGTTTTACATAATTTACTATGACTGTGCGCACCACAGCTTCACACCATTTGTCACAGTGGAAGTGTGTCACTCCACCCAAGCGGGCCTCTGTGACACGGAGGGGGAATCTCTCAAAGAAAACCGAAAAACAAGAATTCATCAGCAGGGCCATTTCAAAGAATCTGGTGCAAAACGTACATACGTCTTCTCCGCGCTAATACCTTATGTCTTAAAGGGCGCCCTAATGTAGGAATGACTGAAACTTTGTAGGAGTTTGCAAGAAAAAAAAACATCAAAGTGAACAAATAACTCTCTGAAGTGTTTCACCCCCTGTAACGCGTTTACAGATCGGCCATTGTATCATCATCAGGTTGTAGCACTTAAAGTCTCTGATGTTTTGCCCAATAGTAATGCTCATGCGGTGTGATTAGTCCTCTTTTCCCCATTATTGCCTAAAGTCAGTTCTTCGAGCATTTGGGTAGACTGATCTACTTACTTCAAAAGCTTTTAAAGAGATAATGAATAACAGTTTTCAGGCCAAAGTGACCAGTATACAGCGTTTGGGGAATTGGGGAAACCACAGCAAGACTCAGCTGCTTGTGGCTCCCCCCAGGGTGCTGAGCTGAATAAAATGATACAACAGAATCAGAACGAGATAGCGATAGAAGGTACTTTTCCATAGTCAAAAAAATGCTTTTATCAAGACCTTGAAATAAAAAAAGAGTAGATCTGAGAAGAACTGCAACACACAGCTGTACACCACACATACTTTGTAAGATAATTCTTACTTAGATGGGGACTAAATTAATTAATGACTGGGCAAAGCTGTTAATTCGTGAAGAGCTAAAGTGCAGGCCCCTTGCAAAAAAATGGGGCAGATAAGGTGTCGATCTCATTTTGTATCATCCTTTAAATTGCTTGACCTTCAGAGCTTAACTCCGGAAATGACTTCACCCCTATAGCAGTTTTCAAAGTCACGAATGCCCTTGATTTCGAATGCAGAGTAAATGTCTATTGCTCACATATGCATGCAGAATTCCACATTTATGGGCAGTGCAAAGCCATTTTGATTCTAATGCATCGCACAAATCACAAACAGTTCTTAAGCGTGTCCTTAAACCGCCACACGTCAAACAGCAAACCGTGGGTCACGGATATGAGGCCCAGCAAGGGTATACAGTGATAGACATTAAGTGGGTTCATGTCTTTTCTTTCTAATGCTACGCTCTCTGCAGCTCTCGTCCATAGAGTCCCATTAGTTTGAGTCCTAGTCCTCTACTGTTCCCCAGGGGTCTGTATGACCTCTCTGCCTTAGCTTAGCCTCGCTCTGTTCTACTTACTTCACACATTACCATTAATGACCCACCATGAGAAGGGACACTGCACAGTTACAATGTGCATGTTAGTGGGGGCGAATGGGAGGGGCTGAGGTGGATAGTGAAATACATGTGAAAAAATGTGTATAGCGTACATAATACATTCCATTTACATTAACACCAAATGGAATGCTACAGTTACTGTGCAAACACTAAACTAGTTACTGTACAGTGTACTGTTGTCGTTGTATTAAAAAAACATTTTGAATTCATATTTGAACATATTTAAAGCCTGCTCTAGAGGGGTGTGTCACAGTAAGTGTGTTTGCTCGTGAATTCAGTTGTGGGCTCACATATTCTGGGAACCTTTGCTCTAGGCTCTAGACAGTCTTGCATGCACTGTTCCAGCCGGGTGCAGTTCAAATGGATTCTACTGCCATCAGCCTTTCTCGTCCAACAAAATGTTCAGCTTTCTCTAAATCTGTTCAATTTAACTCTTTACCTTCCTTTTCATAACCATTCTCTAATTCTAAAACACCATAGTGTGATAAACACTCCTAACAGATAAACTGTTTTCAAAAATTCGGTAAACTATATCAGTCTTCAAGAAATGGTGGTTTAATTGTGCACACACTTTAAGTAAATTATATAATGAAGTATATATAGACATATATATAAAAATATATAAAACTTTGATGAATTATATACTGCATATTTCAATGGAATCCTGAGGGGCTTCAGTTGTAGTATGAATGAAGGATATTTGGAGAAATGTCTGATGACTTATTGACTTTACAATAACTGCTGTTGGGAATTTGGGGGTTTGTTTCATGTAACTCCAAAGCTCTGTTATGTTGTGGAGGGCATTTTTCTGGCATGGTTTGGGTCCACTTGTCCCCTTAGAGGGAAGGGTCACTGCAAATCAAAACAAAGTTATTCTGAGTGATCACCTTTATCCTATTATGAAACATTTCTATCCTGATGGGAGTGGTCCCTTCCAGAATGACAATGCCCCCATCCACAGGGTACGAGGGGTCACTGAATGGTTTGATGAGTATGAAAATTATGTGCATCATATGCTATGGCCTTCGCAGTCACCAGATCTCAACCCAATTGAACACCTATAGGAGATTTTGGACCGATGTGTTAGACAGCGCTCTCCACCACCATCATCAAAACACCAAATGAGGGAATATTTTTGGAAGAATGGTGTTCCATCCCTCCAGTAGAGTTCCAGAGACTAGAATCTATGCTAGACTAGCGGTATAATCTATGCCAAGGCGCATTGAAACTGGCGGTTTGTGGTGGCCCAACACCTTACTAAGACACTTTATGTTGGTTTTTCCTTTAATTTGTCATCCGTCTTTATTTACAACCTCTAGAGTTGTCCCTTTAAAGTTTTGATTGAGAGGTTTTAAGATATTTTATCTGTTTTGGACAGGTGGGGAGGGGATATATGGCAGCTATAACCTGTGTGCCCCGCTCTCCCACCACATGCAGCCATGGCTCCCTCTCCACTCCAACATCCTCTCAATCATTCAGTCAGTCTCCTGAGTTATGACACAGCCACCTGTAGTTTCTACTCTCAACTCCGGCAAACACTGCATCACAGAATGGTGCCGCCCTGGTGAAAGTAACAGAAGAGAAGAGAAGAGTGGTAAGAAGTCCAACAGCATCATCAATCAACACTGAAAAGTAGTATTAACTCCTATTAAAGTCAATCTTGGCAACAGAAGAGGATGTCCTTGCTGTCTTTGATAACATAAAAAAGAACAAACTTCAGGGTGCAACTTCAATTATACAGCAATACAAGTGAATTTACTGATTTAATTTTTTTATTGTCCTCTTTAATACATTTCTTGTTTATTATTACTTTTTGATGGACAAAATCTGACAGTGTGTTCAAAAATAACATACTAGTAATACTCATTTGTTGTATCACTAAGACCACTTGGTCATTGTTTATTCTTTGCCACCTGTCATGTTTTCCAGAACCTGCTAAGTTATATTATTTAGAACATAAAATGCCTGATAAATACAGTGTTTGTCCCATAATATAATTAGCACTCAATAAAGGCTGATAGATATAAAGTTTCACTTTAATCTTTCTTTAATGGGCCTCAAATTTCTCTGAGATATTAAAAGCTAGTCTCACTGATATCTGTGCAATCTTTACAGTAAACTAATTTTCTATACAACAAAACAAGCAGAGTGGCTAAATGTTGCACGCAAGCCTTACCGTGTTACAGTATTATGCACACATTTTATCCCTTTAACCCCTTCTTTAACCACCTTTTTTGAACACAAACCAGAAAATAAAATGGTTACTGTTCTAGAACCCCTTTGACAACAGGCATAATCCTGATCTCTTCTGTAAGGTCATTCTTGGGACATTGTTTTACAAGAGTTATTCAAGTATTAATAAAACAAAGTAACAGAAGCTCAAACACAGTGGAATTTTTCTGACACGTTATTCGTGTCACCTGTGGATGTTGTCTGTGGATTTCCTTTGAACACATAGAACGTACGGAGACGTTGTTTTGATTGAGCCTGTTTTTTGTCATTGTCATGGTTTCTCAGCCTGCTCTTCTCTTGTTGGCCACTTCCCTGTGGAGCGCTCTTGTAGCGTCTCTTTCTTTTGTTTTCATTGTCCGTTCCGTGTTTTGGTTTTCCTTGCTGCTCAGTGTTTTCACCTGTGCCGCATTTCCTTTCATTATTTAAACCTCGCGTCATCTTTGTTTGACGCTTCCATATTGCCAAGGAAAGCCGGTAATCCATAATCCGGTATAGGATTGACAGATCGATTTGACCGTTTCGCCTCGACTTGTTGAAGTGACACGGGGGTCATAAGAGTTAGCTACGAACTTAGCTTTATTTACACTCTTCCCTTTGTTTGTTCCTGTGCGGAACCTCTCTGTCTTCCTGTCCTAGACAGATCTGTCTTCGCCGTATTGTTTACCTCTTGTTTGTGTTCTCCGGCTCTCGCTTGTGTGAGCTTGAGGTCTTTCTTTCTGTTGTATTGTCTTAATTTCTAAATTTAGAGTCTTTCGCCCTATATGGGTCGCTTTAAGTTTGGTAGCAGTTACTCTAATTTTTAAGCCGTTTATTAGTTCTTCTCTTGTTGTTATTCCCTGTTTGCGGGTTTTCCCCACGCTTTTGTGGTGTTCATATTTGAGCTGTCACGTTTGATCCTTCGTTCCTTCGTACGCTACCCTGACAGTCATGTTACAAAATAAGGAACTTTTGTTCCTATAACATTAAGATTGTAAAATAGTTCATAGACACAGAATTGCGAGTTTTAGCACTTTCAAACAGTATATTGTGTGACCAGATAATTTTTAAATTTCACTGTGAAAAAACACAATGACTACAAAAAACTAAACCACTTCCGGGCCCTAATACTTGCTTGTGCTTGTTAAGGGGTTCATGTTTAAGAGGTATTTCACATAGGCAAACATAATTTACAAAAGGTACTTTTACTGTACATCCTTCTAGAGCACGTAAATCCTTCTTGTAAATTTGTAGAAGGCTCTTGGGGTCACACAGAAATATATTTTTTACCTTCCTCAGATTTTATGTACTTCAAAACTAAGTTCTTCAAGAAAAATATAAAGAAGAAATTGAAGGTTGAGAAGGTTGCACTGTGCGTGTGAGCACATGAACATGTGTGTATAGCTGTTTTCTAGGTTCTGTTTTTACGAGGCCAGAATATGGGCTTTGAAAATGTCAGATCAAAGGTGTCTCTTCACCAACATGGTGTTTTGCGTGGAGCGGCACGTTATAAACTGTCGCGCTGCCTTCAGCATTTCTTCACCCATCAAAATAACATTGAGCCGAGAGCAACCCCACCCTGTGCTTTAGAAGCCGTTAGACGTTCCTTACAAGTCTGTGACGCTTGTATTCCACCCCCAGTACCCCTCCAAGATGGTGTCAAATGTCGTCTACAATTGTATGAAGTACATTATAAGGTGGAAAACATCAAATAATTATGTTTTAAAAATCAATAATATTGGATGTAACTATTGTATATTATTGATCGATTCACACACAAACACATGATGTTTACTTCTTTATTTCGGTTCAGTTATTAGATTTTTCTAACTAATTTCGTTAGTGTACATTCATTGTTAAGTTTCTGTAATTGCAATTGTTTTTTTACTCATCAGCATAGGGAAGACATTGCCGTCATCACTAAGGTTTTACAGTTGGAGAGCATTGTGTCTACTACAAGATGTCAAAACACAACATAATCCCAAAAGATTTTATCATCAATAAATCAAGTTTAGGCAGTCAGAATAATAATATTAAATAAATCATTGACACTTCCCTTTCATGCATGTTGCTGTATGACTATAACAATGCATTACTATTTATAGTATCAATCTGTAGCATGTTCTATATTTTTTCCCAAATGAATAACAGAAGTTTTGTACTTTGTATCTATGCAGTCTCCTGTTGACAGCACTTTGTTTGTTCATGAGGTGGGAGATTGGCAAATTAATCTGACATGGGGAAGGACGTGTATTCACTCAGTTGGCTGTTTACCTTCTGAGTCTCTTTTAGCACAGGAGTCAAAGGTCAGAGTGTCAGTCTACTAAAAAATACCGGTTTCCAAGAGACATTTCTGCTCTTTAAATGTCCCTTTTCTACTGGGTTGTAGGAACTAAAAGAAGGCAGGAATAATGGGGACTACACAGTTCCTGGAGCACATTCGTGTATTGTGTGTTTCACACTTTGTGGGTGATCAACTAAGAGTCATTATGTAAATTACTCCAGCCGCAAACAGCCATGTTTAAATGAGAGATTTTTTGTGTTTGGAATGGAAAAAAAACGGTGAAAAGACTGGCAGCAATGTTGCCTTCTTTACGGTATTTTTTACAGTGTTGGGAAACGGTTACTGTTACATTGAACAAGCTGGCGGTTTACTACTAACTGTTTCACTGGATGGGTCCTATCTTCCACCCGGCGTTAACCCAAATGCAAGTGTCTTTGCTATCTTACACCCGGCAGAGGGTTCGTTATAACGCCTAGCGCTCACAACGCTTAAATACCAAGTATTCTTATGCCCATTAAAAGTGAACCGGGCAGGTTGGTATTAAAATGAGGTGTGGCCAGGATAATTTTTGGTGTATTGCTATCTTGAGGCAGCAGAAAGCGCTTGCGCTAAAACCACCACAAACCTGGTCATGTCAAGTCATGTCGCAGTTGTTTACATGTTATTTTAATGGCGCATATAAGTGCTTCTACATAGGCGTGTGCCAAGGACGACATACCTATCCCTCAGCGAAGGGGAATGGCGCATTGATTTGCTTTCAGCCCACTCAATCAACATCCAGGCGATATGTGATGGTATGTGTAAGGTTACATGTAGCCTATAGACTATTCGCAATTATCCTGGATCAAGCTATGACCGCCTATATTTGCGAATAATTCCTGTAATCTTCTGGAGGGACAATATTCTGTTACGGGAAAATGGCTAACCATTAAAAACTTTGCTGATAACACCTATATCAAGCCTAATGAGCGAATTGTCATTTACAACTAATGCATGAATTGTCATTCAATGGAAAACTGCACTGCAATAGACGGACATTTCAGTTCTGAAAATGCGCTTCAGATGTCATAACAATACAGCTCTCTTCATCTAGGCCTACACCTTGTAAAAGTAAATAGAATGGTTTTGAGTGAAAAAAATTAAAAATCTTGCCCAGTGTATTGTTTTTCAAATAGCCTAGGCTACAGTCCCCGGGATTCGCTGTGCATAAGGTTTTTTAGATAGCCTACGGTTAAAAAACAGAGATTAATAAAATTTCTCCATGTTCACTAAATTTTAAACTTATTCTTCATCCTTCATATCTTTTTAATTACAGTGATCAGGTTTCCATACTCTCATCTCATTAAACTCCTGCTGATTTCACCTGTTATTCTATAACTGAACAAAACAATTTTAAGAGTCTAATTATAAATTAAAACAAATTTGCAGCACATTACACAATTAATTCACAATTAATTTTAATGCCATTCTCTGCATGTGTGCTTTAACTTCATGCAGGAGTAGGTCTGTTTCGCCTGCTGTAAATCACACTTTTCACGGTTTTTCTGGGAAAGTGGACTTTAAGATTTTAAAGCATTATGCTACCAGTAAAACAAGTCGGTCACATTTCCATAAGCAGGACATTATAAAACAAGGGAAAATATGCGTGAACCTATAGGTTCCCAATCTGACAGCTTTAGTGTATTTAGTGTCACCATTAAGGCAAAATAATGGTATTTATGTTATTAATCAATATTAGAATGCACATAATTAACTTTCGATGAAGCTTGAACTTCGAGAACTCCATGAGAACAGCCTTGATGTTTGACAATGCTTCATTGTATAATCAAACAAAATTTGTTAAACAAGCCGGCTAATTTGGCGTTTTCTAAGGAGAGACGGAAGCCATTCTGGTAGCTTATTCTCAGCTGTTGCAGGTGCTTTTAACGAAATGTAACCGCATAGGCTATATTTTCTAAAATAACAGCACTGTCGGGAATTACCGAGAACCCGTGCCGGTGTTAAACCCTAATGTTAAAGATTATTATTGTGTATATAAAAATGCGTCATAATGGTTAGTCCTAATAATATTGATCACACTATTGATCCATATATCCTATTACTTGCTCGGACTACACACGCACGAGCATTTGCCATCATATAAGCAATCCGCCAAGATGGAAAAGCAGGCTTTTAAAGGGAATGGGATATAACATTTTGATTGGTTTATTGCATGTTATGCCCAAGACACATCTATAATTAATGAAGAGACTACGTTCAGCCCGCTTGCATGATGTGGCGTGCTTAGCGCTAAAAAGACATGCCGTCTAACTAGCAAAAGTGGACTTGGACACGCCCTAAATGCACTTTGCGCTATGCTTTTTGACCAATCGCTAAGATCGTCAAGATAGAGCCCGAAAAAGGGATGCGGATTGTAAATTAGTGTTAGTTGTAAGTTAGAGTAGGCTCTGTAACTTTAGCTTATGCGAGGCTAATTGGCTGTTGATAGCCTGCAAGCGACATTATATTTATAATGTTACTCTATGTCATGCAAAGTTTGAAACCAATGTTTCCTGGCATGTGTGACGTTGTCCCAAATGGAAGTAAAACCATGCATATATCGCATTAGATGGTGCCGTGCAAAAATGAATCAGTAATTTTGCTTCGTAATGCCTCCTCCCCAGGTTTGCTCTAAAGACTTCCAAATACATCTTTGACAATGAAAATTGACATTGCTGTGGAATCAGTCTTCATATCTTGATTTGCAGCTGAGTAGTTTAAAATAAAACATTAAAAAATCTGCATTTCTGCCTTTCAGAGAGATGGACATTTAAAATCCATTGAAAGGTGATGTCAAAACTCAACATATGAAATTGTACTTTTAATTTCCTCTGAGACTTACAGCCACATGTTCACAAGATGTCCGTTCCACCCACATCTGGTGTGAATATATCATCAAACAGTATCAATTAAAGCACTAGGGTAAGTCGGCAGGCCTCTTCTAAACACATAAGCAATTCACCTATATCCATTTCTGTAATTCTGGCAAGAGGCCATTTTTACCTAAAGTCTTAAAGCACAACTGAAGTTTGGTAGAACTTTGGGCTGTGTAGTTACCTGGCCATGATATGAGTCCAAATGGTGGCAAAATATTTTTGTTAGTTGCTCTGTGCTCCCCTGGGGTGATAATCCAGAATAGGGTATTTGTAAACTGGGCAGATGTAAACTGATTTAAATAGCCTGTGTACATTAAATTTGTTAACATGGCGGTGGCGGTAGAATCATTTCCCGTTAGTTCGCAAATGTCAAAGTCTGACGCACACAAACAGAGAGATAGAAAAAGGAAAGAAAACAACAATGTTTTGGCTACAGGCAATGGCTAAATATTTTGTGAAAGATGTAAGAGACAGCGCATCAACTCCCACGGCCCTCCGAGCAACAGTCAGAGATTTTGCAGATAGAGGTGAGAGCTATAGCTTAACCACCTAGCCTAATCTAAGTTACAGTCTCTGGTATGGATGGGACGATATGCTTAGCTCACGATACGGTTCGATACACGATATGAGGTTCACGATTTCGATACAACCACGATACAATATAATAAAAATTAATTGACAATAAAGTATGACTGCAGAATTCCCAGCAAACACAGAACATTCCCCTAACGTTCGCATATGGTTCCCCTTATGGTTATTTTTGGGGAACCATTGCGCAACGTTCTGAGAACGTTCCATTTAAGTTAACAAAATTCGTAACGTACCCGAAACGTTCTGGGGACTAAAAAAAATAACGTTCTCTCATGGTTCCATGATACCTTACACAGAATGTTTGCATAAGTTGTTTTTAGGTTTAATTCTTCCATAGCTAAACTACAGTTCCCAGAACGAGGCACGGAGGTTTTTTCTGTTAAACTTGAAATGCAGTGTAATTTTCCTATATTATATAAATATATATTATAGGCCTACGTAAGCTATTATAGCATACAATATGTTATTAATTATATGCTAATTATATATGATTTATATATAGCCATATTATATACCTAATATAATGTACGTTTTCTATCTGTCTGTCTGCCTGTATACCTATTCAATATTTTTTTCCCCCGCTGGTGATATATTTGGAAGCCGTGCACGTGGATATTTAATTTAATATCTAACGACTCTTTTCTTAATTTGAGCGCTGCCGTCCGACCGTTAGCCTACTCCAGAGTCCAGCTGCTTTGGACATAATGGCTACAGGTAGGTAATTTAACCCTACTTAGTTTTGTGAATACATTTATAATTAGGTCCTAGCAGCTATAATAAACAAATATCAATTGATAGAAACCCATTACAGAATATAGCCTGGCTATTAGGCAAGGTAGGGTGTCTACCCTCATAAATAATGGAAGATAAATGCTAACATTACGTTATAGTTTGTCTTTGAAACAGCCACATATTTTGTTGAATAATAGTTTTGGCAGAGATGTAAATCTAACCAACACAACAGTTGAAGGGTGATAGTTCTAAGATAATGGTAACATCTTTAGCCAATATAGCTCAGTTATATGATCCCATTAGGTATTGTTAGATAAACAATGGAAGCATGTTTCTCAGCTAAAAATAAATACTTAGGCTATATGCAAAGCTGCTTTTGGTCAAATGCAATGAAAATAAGTCTGTTAGCCAAGTTAAATAGCTAGCTATAGCCTACGTGCCATTGACAGCTACATTGGGTAAAAACAGATCTTAAAACTGGAAGAGCCTGACACAGATGTTTACCAGGGAGACTATTGCATAGTATTAGCGCACAAGCAATTTGTGAGGCAATGATGACAATTTTGTAATGGTGTTCTTACAATAGACAAATCCATGTCAAGCAAGGAAAGGGACACTGTTTATTCCATTCCTAAAATACATGTTCAAATTTCTCTCACAAATTCCCACAATGCAGCTCCAATATCTTCCTACTGTATGTGCAAAGTCACATATTTGTGCAAGAATTGTTGAGTGGGCAGATTCAGTAGAAGTATTTATTCAAAATAAATTGTGCCAAAAACAAAAGGTCTTATGTAAGAATGCCATAACCTTTTTCGTTCTTCAACCGGGAAGTTGCTCACACTAGAGCAGTGGAGGAAGATTCCCGTAAATCTTAATAGGTCCTGACCCGGCGAATTGGAGGAACATCTAACCTGGGAAATGGCCTCATGCCCCTGTTCAAACATGACACCAACAGGGAAATTTCTGGAACATTTACAGGTTAAGATCATTTTAAAAAACAAAGAAAAATAATATGTTGCTAATTCTTTGCTCAATCATTGGAGCCACCTTATTTTCAGAGTTTGTAATGACTGCGAGTTCATAAAATAACTTCAGATTATCACTGCATGTTGGTTTCCTGTCATCTTACAATAAATAAATCAACACATAATATGAATGATAATTTTATACATGGTAAAACAAAATAATATTTAGTTTTTGTTCAAACAAATTTTCAAAAAATATTTGCAAACAAAAACAAATAATATAACCATTGTAAATAGAGGTCACAGTGCGCACGTGTGCAAGTGTACCATGGACTGGTCATGAAAAATGACGGAAAATGAAAATAGATTTGTTACTAAGGAAAAGAAGACAGTTCACAAGTCCCCCAAGGTTAGAGGAAAGATTAAACAGCTCCCCAATCTCTTGCTTATGCAAAGGATTTTGTGTCCGTGTAAGTGGCCTTGAAAAATTCCAGCCTCAATCCAGGCAGAAAGGTTATCTCGACCTCTGCCTTAATTCAGTGCCCTTCTGCCCAGATTCCTATGTGACCATCTCTGGGTGAACAGAGGACATGGAGGGACTCAGGGACAAACAGCTTCCCACTCTCAGGGGATTTTACACAGGAGCAGGGAGGCCAAGGACTGGGAAAATAAAAAGAGAGAGGGGAAAAAAAATATTTAAAAACTCAGCTCACCTCCTACAGGGCGATGGTGCCTGGTAAACACTATGTGTGTATCATTTGGTTTTCACTCAGACAAAACAGCAAAACAAAATCCATCCTCTCAGGTATCTTTTTAAGGTAAATGGAATGATTCAACCTCTCACACAAATGCCTTTTTGCAATAGGGGGAACAAATGACAGAGTGAAAGTAAATAAACAATACTTCATAGTGAACTCTGTCCCTTGGAATTGCGTGGGGTGCTAGCTGGGAAAGAGTGGTGTGCTGATGTGCCAGGGTCAGAGTTGGAGGGCAGCAGTACTGCGGCAGTGTCGTGGACATTTTTTAATGTGTGAAAAAAAAAGAAATTGGAAGAGAGGATCTATTTGGTTAACAAGGAGTTCACTTTGACAAAAAAAAGTACTTGAAAATCATTTACAATTATTGTAATATATAAAAACAATATTACTGCTTAATTAAATAGTGATAGAATAAAAGTCCATTCTCTATATCTGCACCTCAAAACCTGACATGTCAATAACTGATGTTAATGTCTGGTCCTATCACCTTTGAAAAGTGTATTGGAATCTATATCTGTATGCATATACACACATAGGCATGTGTATTCATTCATACAAATACACACACATCCACTTACACATGCAGTTATGGAAACACACACACACCAGGGTTGTGCACCATTCAGAATTGAATTGAGAATGCCAAATGTCATTTGTTTGAGTGCTAAGGTTGAAATTGCTAATTATTCTACATATAAGGGAAAAAATGAGAATAATTTCTTGAAATAAATAATGTAGCAAAATATATGTTAGTTCTAATAAAATGCATATGTTATGTGACTGAGCGGAATTTCTTTGAATTGCAATGAATTCAATTCCACTTCCTGGCATTCCAATTCCAATTCAACATCCGGGGCATGGCCAATTCAATTCAAATTCCAAATTATGAGTTGAATGGGGGCCAATTCAGAATTTTGCACAACCCTGACACACACACACACATACATATAGACTGTAGACTATTGTGTTAATGAGGTAGTATTTCAAGGAGCAGTCTCTGCCTTTATTTGGGCTCTCGTTCTACCTTTCCACTTTGTGTCCATCATCTGAAAGGATAATCTGCTCTCCAAACTTGAGTGTTGTACACCAACATCAATAAAAGCTAGCGATAATCTCCAGGCTCGAAGCAGCTTGGTAATGAAGAGCAGCAGAGTTCAGAGTGGCATGTGAGTCTGCTACAGAATGTGTTGTCACCCCCTAGAGTCAAGACAGGAGTATGATTGGTCTCTTTGGTGAGTGCCTTAAGTATTTCAGTTCAGTGAGTTAACTGTCATACCTATTATTTTACTGAGGGCTGATACCTGCAATTTTCTTATCATAGTGCATCTGTTATGGTAACATGATCATTTGCTTAGTAAAAGAAGCAAGTCATTATGTCTTTAGTTACTGACCAGGGAAGCTGATCGAAGTCTATCAACCTGACAGAAAACTACTTGGATCGCAGGGCTATAGCACTTTTCCCCCTGAACTTCACTGACAGACACTGCAACAGGCAGGAATGCAGGAACTCAGACCCCAAGGTGACTGGCTGAAGCCGGCCAGACCAACTCATATGTGGTGAGCATCCTGGCACAAAACGGCAACATACAACATGTAGGACGACTGTAAACATTTGTGTTAATGGGTGTCTGATTACTGAATATAATCCCCTCACTGAGGAAGCAGACTTTTAAAAATGTAATTAAATGTCAAACACAAAGGGTTTGCATGAGTGCAAGCTCCACCCTGGAGACCTCCACTGTCATCCTGTTTGTATTTTATTTATTTTATCTCTGTTTGTGCTTTACTTGAGTGTACGCTCGTTCTACGACGAGTCGCTACATTTGCCTTGAATTATTTGCAAATAGAAATTTCAAATGTATCTGCTGCGCCTTTGTGTTATTTAGTGATTTATTTTTATTAGAGCCGTCTCCCCATAAGTGTGCAATAAGATTGACCTTCAGAAAGCGAAGTGTGCATGAATAGCATCTCCTGCCGGGCCTTGTGGCACGCTCTTGTCACGTCTATTTTGGGTTAAACTGTGGTGTATAAACATTTACGCTGCTGGATCACGCTAAAAAAATAGATAGACAGACATGTGGTATTGCTGCTCAGCAAAGGACCAGCTCCCGGGGTTAAAGGAAAGCTCCTCTTTTTCTGTGTCTATGTGTATGCCTGTCTGTGTGCCTGTGTGTTTCTGTGTATACAACTAGATATTAATCCCTGTATGTGTGTGTACCCCTGTACTGTGTGCCTGCGTGCGTGCGTGCGTGCGTGCGTGCGGGTGTGTGTGCGTGCGTGCGGGTGTGCAGGCGTGCGTGCGTGCGTGCGGGTGTGTGTGTGCGTGCGTGCGTGCGTGCGTGCGTGCGTGCGGGCGGGTGTGCGTGCGTGCGTGCGTGCGTGCGGGTGTGTGGGTGGAGGGGGTAATGTCCAGCATTACCTAATTATTTGAATTCCAGAGTTGATGCCAGAACTAGGACTTTTCCACAGTAGACACTGCACTGCTTACCAGAGGACCATAATGATGCTTGGATTAATCTGTCAACACGAGACGGAACCACATGGAAACAGTATTTCATATGAGGAGGTAGGCAGGCAAGAGGAAGGAGGAATCCAATCTATGGAAACAGGGCTGTGGGTTAGGGGTTAAAATGCGGTGTCATTTTACTTAAATTGGTGGACTGAAATTTATTTAGCTGTCATTCTTAATGAAAGTTCAGTAGCTGTTTATGGCAGAAAAATACATTTGTGTCACAATGTGGTGAAGAAAACATGATATAGTTGAACATGGTTATAAATATCATCGGTTAAGTTTTTCAACAAATTGTAATTTAATACTACCATTATAATAAATGCATAGGCTTTAATACCAATGAGTTTTTCCGTGACTAGGCATATGAGAAATGTCATAAATTATTAAATCTCTGATGCTATAGCAGCATTGTTATGGCAGTTGATATAGCATTATGGAAATCAGTCTAACCACTTTTTATATATTCTGAACAACATAGTATATGATTTAAAAGCCCCCAAAAAATGTCTTTACAGCCAATCAAATGGTGAAACATTCTGATCTCCAAAGGTACTCATTCAGAGCCTTAATTCATCACCTTTTTCGGCTTGCCCATGTGCGTACCGTCACTGAGAGATTTTATTCCATATGAAACGTTTTACGGCAGGTCAGAGAGGAGTAATGGTTCTTTAGATATCAGTGTTATTACAGATAATATAGATGCAGTTATCCTTGGTCAAGAAGACCTATAAAAAGCAAGGCTGGGTTATTAGTGTTGGTGAGAGAACATGTATATGACTGGGAGAAGTATTTTTCCATGTGGGATACATTTAAATAACATCTGAGAACCCATGGCTATTGCAAGACTGGTGTATAAGGCTATGAGTAATCAACCACGCTAAAGTCAGAAAGGTTAGTTAAACAGCTGGTGGTTTAGTGTAAATATTTTGCTTCAGAAATGGTGCTTACTAGACCACTAGCTCATGGCTAATAGTCATTGGGCCTCATTTATGAAACAGTCCTAAATATGTGCATACATTTACGCGTGAAACAAGTTTGTATGAAAAATGTATGCCGGGTTCATCAAACTGTGGAAAGGCAGATTTGTTTGTATTCACATGTTCATTCCGATTCATTGTGAATGACAGTTACATGCACCTTATTTTGTGATTTTGAGACCTTATTCCAGTAAATGGATTGCACTTATATAGCGCCTTTTTCGGTTGTCAAGGTCAACCTTTCTACCTTAACAAAGCGCTTTACAATGGCCTCTCACTCACCCATTCACACACACACTCACACACCAATGGCGGCAGCTGCAGTGCAAAGCGCTAGCCTGCTCATTGGGAGCAATTTGGAGTTCAGTGTCTTGCCCAAGGACACTTCGACATGTGGACAGGAGGAGCCGGGGATCGAACTGCCAGCCCTGCGATCAGCGGACGACCCGCTCTGAAACACAGCCCCCCTGTCTGTTGTGCTCAAGCACAGCCATCGCCCTTCAACACACCGTTGGTGCCCTCGATGACAGACCGTGTGATGGTGTTTGCTTCATTGTAAGCCAGCTTCTTCGGTGTGTATGGGTTGGTTAATGGAGTCAGCCACAGCTTAAGCATGTAACCCCTATCCCCTAGTGGTGGAAAGAGGTAGTTAGGAATCTATATACTCTGATCCTAAACACATGACAGTAAACAGCAATTTGACATATATATTCTTACCTTTCAGAGCACCATTTGCCAAATGCTGTATAGCTGAGAAGACTTCTAAGCATAAATGTGGGTCAGGCAACCTGAGAGCAAGTTGTGGTGTTGCTTATATATAGCACACAATGCTACCCAATGATTTCTAAATTATTGAATGTCACATGGCCCTGTGTTTTTTTCATCTTACCATCTGGAGAGAATGTGATCATTCAAACTTTAGTTTCCTCCATGTTATTTGGAGCTTTACATTTAGATGCTTCATAAAAGGACGTAACAAAACAGCAAAACACACCTGTAGTGTTTCATAAAGGTCCTGGTGCATACAAATGTGGTAATGGCAAAATGGGGAAAGAACTAAAAAAATAAATAAACTGAAGCTTTGCACTTCAGAAAGATATGAATTTCCGTAGGTGTACCATGTTTCAGTGGTCTGTTTCTACCAGTAGCTCCAGTGTCCACAAAATTCCTTTAATTTCAGTGACCACCAAAGTATTTTATTTTGCTCACAAACTCAATGTGAAGAGACACCCATTGCCAGTTAGTGAGAGGACCAGTCTATGTGAATGGTTTAAGTTCCATTCCCACATGGGCGATGCTGTTATACCCTTGAGCAAAGTAGTTGACTGAATTGCCTCGTTTTAAAAAGTAAGTTATGTAATTCACCATGGATATGGGTGTTTGCGAAGCATATAAATCATGCACTATGAGAATAACATCTGAGTAAAGGGCCGGGAACAACATTCATGGTTATGGCTCTGTGGATATGCACAGGTGGTAAGATATGGGGAGGTAGGCATATGGGGGTGGTATAGTGTTTATTGGTAGTTTGCTGTCACAGACTGAATATTATATCGACATAATGGAAATACCATCATAAAAAAAAATTCATTCATTTCAGCTATTCTAGCTAATTCATTAAGAATAGTCTAGCCAAAATATATCTTATATAGAATATATAAAAATGTATATATTAGATGAAACCTGGGGTTAACTTTTGTGGCTGCCCATGGAAGCGCCACCTAGGGTGGAAAGTGTTGATTGTTTCTCCCTCTAAATATGTATGTGTTGAACTCCAACCTTGACCTCAACCATCCCCAGTGAGAGCAGCCCTTTTCACACGATTACGTGGTGAGAGCAATGTTCGTATATCCGTTAGGCCCTTTTGAAAGTTCCAGTAAGATGAATCATCTGTGATCAAACTTAAAAAGAAATCGGTTATTTATAGCTCACTCAAAACTGTGCTGTGACCAGTTTTCTCATAGTTAGCTTCCCTCTGTAGTGTTCACAACACTTTTTCTGGGTCTCACTGGCAGTTAAAAATATAGAGTGACGCAAATATGTAAAACAGGAAATGATAATCGTTGATTATATCCAAAATGGTGAAAACATTCACTCGCTTAAAAGCTGATAAAAAGTGAGTGACTAAGAATGTACATTAGTATGATTTTCACTGCACCATATTTTATTTTAGATATTTCCATGTCTCATTGCTGTGCAATTTAAAACCATGTAATGCGATATTTCTTAAAAATGTTAATATAAAGTATTTCACATCAGTAAGCAAAGTACCAAAAACTTCTGTTTATAGTTTTTCATATCCGCCAAGATTTGATTGCGATAATAAGTTTGATTTTGCACAGATCAGTATATCACATTGTTATGCAGAAAAACATACAAGAATACCATAATTAAAGGAAAATGTTGCTACTATAAAACAGCTCCAAAATACAAAGCAATGTGTGTGTGTGTGTGTGTGTGTGTGTGTGTGTGTGTGTGTGTGTGTGTGTGTGTGTGTGGTGTGGTGTGTGTGTGTGTGTGTGTGTGTGTGTGTGTGTGTGTGTGTGTGTGTGTG
Source organism: Ilyophis sp. 1 JC-2022 (assembly GCA_022702515.1). Taxonomy (NCBI): domain Eukaryota; kingdom Metazoa; phylum Chordata; class Actinopteri; order Anguilliformes; family Synaphobranchidae; genus Ilyophis; species Ilyophis sp. 1 JC-2022. The sequence continues at coordinate 73,627,804 of CM040400.1, forward strand.
TGAGAGAGAGGTGGGGGGATATAGGAGTATAGTGGGAGAAATTAGTACAGGAGCATAGTGGGTGGAGAGGTTAAAAGACAGGAAAACCCAGGAATGCAGGCATGCTATTTGCATTTGTTTTCTTGACTATAGAGGCCTGCAGTCCTTCTCAGGAGGTGACTGTGGTTACCCAAATTTCACATAAAAAATAAAAACTGCAAAATGGACATGTTTAGATGAAGACAACAAAGTAACACCAGTGAGCATTCATTCCCACAATATCTATTGCAATAGTAACAGTGTGGTGTTCAAATTATGGAGGGTGAATCTGAAAAGTAGTATAATCGAATGTGCACACAAATTCACAATGCAGGTTCTCTCTCGCACACACACGCACACAGATAGAGAAATCAAACTGTTCTGATGTCTCATTCTCGTTTTTGTGTTCCCTGTTGAATAGATGCATTTGCTAAGAGGCAACAGGTAAGAGCTTTACTCAGAATATATGCTTTCATTTCAGTGCACAAATGAGATTTTCCCTTCCCAAGTGTATGATTCACAGGGCTAATACTTCTGCAAATTCTATTGCTAGGGGGTTTTAAGTAAAAGGAGGCTCTAACAGCATTGTTTAAAGAAATAGGGTTCTTGAGGTAGCACCTTTGAGGTGGTATGTTGTGCATTAATTGGAAAAGCATGGAGACACAGTGAAACAGTCTGAGAGCCAATCAAACCAAAGCGACAGAGGAGAGAATGCAGACTGAACACTTGGACTCACAGACTTGAAAAGAATGCCTCTAACGTAGACAATCTCTAACAGAGTTTACCATATTTTACCGTTTCACCTGATGATAGGCCTACTACCTTTTTAATCAAAGTCCAAATGTTTCTCTGTAAATATCATAGATGGAGTCTCGATCTCACACAGACTATCACAATTCATGTTAACCTGTTCCACCCCAAAGATCAGCCCTGTCTTCAGTGGGACTGAACATTAAAAACAATACTTGTTTGTTTACTGACAAGAAAGCCTCTGAATCCTATTGGCTTGCTATTACATGTTTGCTACTTCTGCTGATTATTTATCTTTGTTTTCTCTGTCTTAAGTTAGTAAAATTTCACAAATTTATGCGAAAGATGCTGTATTTTTCATAATGATCTATTGGCGGCGCTAGACATAAACAACCTTTTTTCCGAACAAAGTCACGTGGAAAAAAATGATTACGTGGAACCTCTGAATATGCCTATATTGCACAATTTGCAGACACGCCTCATTTTTATCAAATCTCCACCCTGCACACATAATGCCGCTTATATACTGCAGAGATGTGTAAAACAGCAGATAAGTCAAATGTCTGAATCACAAATAGCTTAAGCTACGCGGAATTTTGAGAGTAAGTCCCATTTGCGTGTGCTCATCTCAACTCTGAAGCTGGCCCAAAATAATGGTGAAGAGGCAATCAGAGGTCATCTATAGAAATGGTGAAATGATGACCATATAGGCAGATAGCTGTGGTAAAACTAACAGTGCAAAAAGTTATAGGCCTTCTGCATGTATCGGCTAAAGGTTGCATTGGCTATTTGGTTATGCTGACAGTGCAAAAATGAAAACCAATTGGCTATCTGTACATTGATGCTGTGGAACTATAAACTAACCTATTAAATAGGGTACCTACAATTCTGTAAAAACCTCCCTTGGTGTGCAGTTTGTTATAAATGTTATAAAGACATTTAGGAGTGCTACTTGCCAAAAAAACACAACACACGGTTTGTATTACATTAATGGACTGACTACAATGTATTTCATTTGCAACATCGGCCTCTAGCAAATTGCAAAACAAGATTTCCCTGGAAAATCTGTAGTGTTCATAACTGCCTGCAGATCCAATCTCGGAACACCCTCCTCTCTCGAAACGCTCTCCTTATTAATCTTTCAAATTAATGAACGGAACGAGTCTTCTCCATCAAAGATTTGTTTGTTTGGCTCTCCCTGCAAGCACCGAGACAGCGCCCTCTCCTTCTTCAGGCCTACAAAAACTTTACTGACTGACAGTGGCCAGTAGTAGCTAGTCAAAAAAAGCCACAAAAGCCACTCAAATAGCAAATAAATTACATCCTGTGAGCTGAGTTGTGGGGATATAGCCTACGCGAGCCATTGACGCGCCGGTGAACGAGAGTCGGTGAACGAGAGCCAGTGAACGAGAGCTGGCGAACGAACGAGAAGTGAACGAAGAGCCATTGAACGAACGAGAGCCACTGAGCCAGTGAACGAACCAGAACTGAACGAAAGGAGCAAGAGAACAAAAGAGCCATGAGCTGGTATTGAACTGAAAGTATATAGCCTACCCTGCAGTTCAGCCTGAACGTATCAACGTGGGCTAATGCAGTTAGCAGGCAGGCACAGTTAGCAGGCAGGCACAGTGCACATTCTGCGGACCAGGCGATGTAATATAGGCTATTTAACTTATATACCACATAGATAATATTTAGATAAATTGTGCAGGCAAGTCCATTATACTTTTCTATAATGCCAGCTAACGTTATGTAATAAGAGATAAAAATTATTTCACAAAGACCGCAACATGTATCGTGTACTTAAAGTTTTTAGGTAGGCCTTGACGTGAATCATGTATTTCAAACGTTGTATTCAGATTAGCCTACGTTATTATCTAATGAATGCTTTCCTCACTCAATGTTTTAAGCAATAATTTGCATATATTTTCCCAAGTGGTGACACTTCAATCTGGTGCGTTCTCCTCCGCTCTTTTCTTATTGCCAAAGCCAAAATATATATTGGTTTTTGTGACTTGCACTGATGCCAGTGTGATGGCTGTAGGCCATTTTTTTCCTTTTCTTCCTTCCCCCATGCAGGTAATTGGGATGAGATTGAATGCACCTGTGAGGAGGCCTTAAAAGAAGGCAGTTCCTCACAGGAAGGGCTGCTGTCCTTTCTGTGTTTGCTTAGCAGCTCGGGTTTTTTTCCTTTAAGCCTTTTTGTCGCAATTGTTTGTTAAATTTGTCTTTGTACCGCGTTAACCATATTTTCTTCCCTATAGGTAAATCTTGCTATTATTGAATAAAATACTTATTTTTTCACCCTATTTTCATGCATGTGTTTTTTTTGTCACGGTTGAGATCGGGGGAGATTTCAGCCATGACATAAAAATTGGGGGCTCGTCCGAGATTTGACGTTCTTTCGAGCCGTTTTGCAACATCGATGGGATTACTCTATCGTAGGTATGATAACTGTTTTATCGTCTGTTTGCCTCCGTAGTTCAGGTTGTTGCGTTGTGCTATGTTTCCGGTGGAAGTATGCCATTTTGGGTCATGTTCCTGTTTACACTTTGTCCTTTTGTCTATGGAGTGGATGTCCGCTGTGTAAGCTGACGTGTCTATTTTATATGACTACTTTTGTACAGTACATTTGGTTATCGTTTTGCTGTGATTTGTCTTGGAAATTTCCAGCGTGTTTTTGTCTACACAGCTTGATTAGCGTTTGCATTGTTTAATGTGTGCACGCTTGGCAGTGTTTTCTCCCCTGTTTGCTGTCTGTTGATTAGCTGGTCACTGCTATTTCTTAACTTCCACTACTTCTGCATTACCGTTGTTGTATTGTAGTGTGCTCTATCCCTGTTATGAGTCATTTCATGTCAGATGAGCCAAGAATTTTCCTTGACCCCACAGATTTTGTTCAAATTAAGAAATGATTGGGACCTATGAGAAACGGACAGAAATAATTTTTTGTTGCACTAGGCCTCTTAATTGGTGAGATGCATGCTAAGGAATTTTGAGCAAATTATCGATACCTCACAAATTAATTAACACCCATATCTCAGAAAGTAAAGCACCTAGAGAGTTGGTTCAGGTGCCATGTTGAAGCTTATCAGTAGCCCTATTGATTGGTATATGAACACCTATCTCCTAAAATTAACATGAAAGAAATTATCACATATTAAAAAGTTAAAAGATGAATACAATTTTTAGATTTTTCCTCTAATTTATGTCAGAGGTACTTTGTGATATAAACAAGCTTCCCTGTAAATTTGGTGATGGGCACTCAACAGTTTCTGAGCAATGAGCAATTATGTATTGCAAGTCCGTTCGGAAATCTGCAAAAATTAAAAAGGAAATAATTAAAAGAAATGATACCATCACAAACTGGCAAAACCACCAGGTCCTTAAGCCTTGATTTTATTTTTCAATGCAGAATTAGCAGCCATTGTTTCTTTGAGATCGTATATGTTCTTCCTGTCACTGTGGTTGGTTGAGGGTCATTCCGTGTCACTTCAATGCAATTTTGCACCTGACCCTCACAGATTTAAATTATATTTGGTGTGTTGATTTGCCTATATGAAGAACCTCCAGAACTTAATTTGTTTTGTAATTTGGCTGGAGGGAAAGTTTTTCTTGTTCCAGAGGTTACCTCAGTATCAAGCATCCAAGATTGTCTTAAAAAAGTTTTCCGGAAGTTTTTCCTACATGCGCTATCACCCGAGCTATGGCCAAAAAGCTTGAGGATGTTGACTTAATAATAAATTGTCTACTCTTTTTGATCAGGTTGCACCTGAGAACGACCCTAGTGACTTGTCTGTGGGTTATTTTACACAAGATGGTGTTTTGATACATAAATGAAAACCCGTAGATGCCTCATCTCATGACGAATGGCGTACTGTCTATCAAATTGTCATACCACTTAAATATAGACAGGAAATTTTAACACTCACTCATGACTCACCATTCGCTGGTCATTTGGGCATACGAAAAACACGTGATCGTATTTTACGTAATTTTTTCTGGCCTGGGCTGAAACGTGATGTTACAACCCATTGTACATCTTGCCATGCATGCCAAATTACGAGGAAGCCTAATCAAGGAATTCCTCCAGCTCCATTACATCCTATTCCTGATTTTGGAGAGCTGTTCGAGAGAGTCTTGATAGATTGCGTTGAACCACTCCCACGGAGTAGATGTGGAAATCAATATCTTCTGACCATAATGTGTGCTGCTACCCGGTGTCCGGGGGCCGTGCCGTTGTGGAAAATAACTACTCCTGAAATGGTAAAAGCTTTGCTTCAATTCTTTTCAACTTTTTGCTTGCCGAAGGTGATTCAATCGGATCAGGGTTCTAACCTCATGTCTCGGTCATTCTCACAAGTATTAAAACAGCTTGGCGTTCAGCATTGTCCATCCAGTGCTTTTCACCCCGAGTCACAAGGCGCGTTAGAACGTTTTCATCAAACTTTGAAAGCAATGCTGCGTACTCACCATCTCTCTGATGAAAAAGATTGGGATGACGGAGTTCCTATGCATCTCTTTGCCGTCAGAGAGATGGTTCAGGAGTCGCTTGGTTTCAGTTATGCAGACTTAGTATTTAGCCATACGGTGCGTGGCCCTCTTAAAGTTTAAAAAAAAAAGGTATGTGAGTTGGCTCAGTCTAATCTTAGTGCGTCGCAACGTCGTATGAAGAAGCGTTTTATTTATAAAGCAGAAGTGACGGCTATCATTTAACATTAGGCCCGGGGAAAAGCGGCAGAGGGCAGAGCTTAGCTCAGACAGTCTCTGATATATCGGTCTCTTGCTTCATCAGCTCCACCTGCTCTCTCTCCCAGCCTGTGCATCTTGTCTGTCACCAATGCTGCCGCTGTGAAATCCTGGCATCGTTCTATCTGTCGGACAGCACTGCATGCCCGCGGCTTATTTGAACAGACAAATGTAACTCAATTAAAGCTCTTGCTGGGTCTATAGGGACCACCCCCCCACCCTCCACCTCCCCTCCTTTACCTGAAGGAGCAACGTTTTGGCAAATTGGCTGCCTTGAGGCAGTTCAAGCAGGAGAGGGGCAGAGAGATGTAAGGCCCCCCTTTTGAAGGATGCATAGTGCTCTCTCGCTCTATTTCTCATGCACTCTCCCGTTTCTTTTCATACTGTACCAGTGGACTAAAGATTTGAGTGATGCTGACATCTAGAGCCAGGAGCAAAAGCAAACTGCAGTTTAAATGAATGATGATGATAAACAGGGGTGTGACTACCTTTAAGAAAGAAAAAAAAAAAAACCTCCTGTCCAGATTTCTCAACAGGAGCCATCAGTGGTTTTTAGCTTTGATGGGTCTGTTCCCCGTTACTACTTTACTGCATGCTGGTCTCACCAGGTTTCTGATGTAATTAATACCCTGTTTGCACAACCTCAGCAGAGTCAGTAAAATATATTCTCTGTAAAAATACAACAATAAAGCATTCTAAGCTCAGTCCTCTAACTCTGTGCAAGAGCCCCTATAAGTTTTTTATGCGTTGCTTGGCTGCTGTAAAACAAATGCTGAAATGCAAAAATGTCACACTTAGAAATGAGAGCGCATTTAGTCCTGTGGCACTTTTTTGTTATGAAATGTAAATGTGGAATGAAGTTGAACTATTTTAGAAGGCCTTTTTAGACTTTAAATGGGTGTTTGTAACAGGCCTCACTAACACTGCTTAGTACAAAAAATCAGAAAACATAATGTACTCCTGTCTGACCAGATTTACACTAAAAAATTATTTAGGTTTTTGCTTTTTCTAAACATTTAAAGCTGGTCAATTATTGGCATTTATGTTTACTTACTGTGCAAGCAAACTTTCCTTTATGAAATAAAATGCCTCACTTACAGTACTGCGTACTCTTGCCTGTATACTCTTCTTGTGGGATATAATAATGTGTGGTTCAGAATGTTAACCATACCATACACAAGCTTACTTGATTTATATTTATGAAAATTACTGAAGGAATGAGTCTTATAACTCATTCTGTATAACACTTCTGAATTTCAGTACTATTCTTGGAATTTGTAGAATGCATTGAGATAACCGTCAAATGAACAAGTAAAGAAATTAGCTGTGTAAACAGATCTGTTAAAAAAATAATATAGATGGAAACTAAGAAAATGAGCCACTTACACTGAAAATGCTGAACTGGCTCATATTTCATTCTTTCATTCAAAATTGCATTAAAAGGCATTTTCATCAGACTCTTGGATTTACACCACCTTGCAAAAATGGCATTACAATTTTTCACACTGTGTATTTTCACGTGGATGTAATTATTTGATTTTTCATGCAAAGGAGTTGAAGGAAATTAACTTTCAAGGCAGGCTTGGTCATTAATATACATAAGGTCATTCCGGGGGGAAATGGTCCCTTTTCACCCTTGACCTGTCAGATCTTTTTGATATTTCACACCCATAATGTTACCTTGGAGTAATGACCAATTTTATACTTGTTGTACTGTACCAAAAAGTACAAAAGATCCCACTCTGTAAATTGGCATGTGTATAGGGTTGCAAAGGGGCAGGACATTTCTGGGAATTGTGACATTTAAAAATACAACATGGAACTTAAATTTAGTTGGAAAATACGCAACTGTAATTCTATATCTTGCAGCATGCTTTGGTTAAAACAAACCAGTTTAATACAAATTGAGTTGAATTTCAACCCTGCACTGTGCCTTCTTCCATAGAGTACTCAAGTAAGTGACTACGTCACGCTTGTTTTACAAGTCATTTAGATTATATTTTTCATAATAGTTTATGCATGTGAAAGAAAATAACAAATGTATAGTTAGCCAGCCGCTTAAGCGCAGTGCATTGCCAGGAGACTGAGCGCAAATAGGCCCCGCCCATCCCGGGGGGGGGGGGAAACACATCCGCTCTCGCCCTCTATTGACTTGACGTGCTGGTGCCTTCTTGTTATATCGATCCATTAGCCAACAGCATAAAAATGCCTAAAAGTTGTTGTTTGGTGGGATGCACTACAAACAAGGCAAAAAATCCAGAATTGCGGTTTTTTAAGATTCCGAACTGGAAAACGGAGCCAATAAGAAAAGTGGATCCGAGCAATAAGACGTGAGGTGTCGGCGGGAAGAAAGGGGAAAATGTGGGACCCTGAAACTCCACATGCTTATGTGTGCAGCAGGCATTGTTTCACAGGTAGCCTAAGTCAAATAAGTTATCCAATTGTTAATTCATGGCTAACTAATATTGCTGTAAGAAACGCAAAAACATTTTGACCATATGCAAATGGTTTGTAGTGGAATGTGGATAAATCGGAGTGCTATAATGTTACAGTATTATATTTGCAAGTGCAAAATATTATCATCCACTAACAAAAAAGTTGTGGGCATCCAAAGAACGAAAAGTTTTCATCGTTGTATGCATGTAGATTCCAAACAAACGGTGAGACAAAAAAAAAGCAGTTTTCAATGGGTAGGCTCATCCAGGTTGTAACTGTTCAAGTAGGCTAAGCTAGCGAAATAGAGATGACGTTGTCATACATTTTTTTCTTACAGTGAAAATAGATGACTTGTTTACATTCTCTGACAGATCTATCACCACTCGCCACAAGTCAGCAATTATATCGGGAAATGCCCTTTTTGAAAAAGAAAAAAAAAAAAAAAAAAGAAAAAGGCTATGCTGTTACTGCATACCAGTTTTTGTCAAAGCTGCATCATAGCCATCATAGCGCGAAGCTTTCAAAACCATAACAACGCGGAAACCCTTTAAAAAAAACAAAATAAAAACCGTAGGCTACACATAGCCTAGCCTATGATAACTGTGGACAAAACGGGCTGAGAAGAATGTAGCCTAATAAAGCAGGGATATGAGTAGGTTATGAGTAGGCTATAATAAAATGTATATTGTTGTCCATGATTATGCTTTTTTGTTTTGTTTTTCATTTTTGGACATATATAATATTTTAGTTTACAAAAAAACACAGCAACAGCCAAATACAGCTTTATTGAAAATAATTTTTAAACTCTAGTAGGCTTCTTCCTAGTAAATGTTTTGTTCCTTACAATCAATGTAGCTACTCCTTCAAATTAAAGCTGTATATTTGTCTTTTTAAGGAAAAGGACAACTACCAGCCTATTTGAAGAACAATGAATCGCCTATGTATATACACATACATAACACATTAAAACAGGATTGTTGTGGAACTCAAAATGTTAATGGTACCGGCATTAGTCTGTGCACATCAGATAATTAGTAACATTAACTGTAAAATAAGAAACCAAAATATATCGGTATGCGATTCCTTAACTCTCCTATTAATATATTTTTTCACTAGCATGTATACTACAACAACATAATAGAATTCCTGAAATTCAGTTATGGCAGTTGGTTTTGGTGTGCCACCCCAATTTTTCAGTGGCCCCATATGGCCACCCCGATAAAAAAATTTCTGGGGGCACCACTGAGTAGCAAGCAAGTGACAGCACAACTTTTTATCAGCTAGCTAGCTATTTTTGTCTGAGGTTATTGGTTCGCTGCTAGATCTTTAATTTTTTTTGCAAACAAATCAAATATATAACATTCAACGTGTTTATAATGAGCTAACTAGCTACATAAGCTACTTAACAGAATTTCAATAGTTGTACAGCTTCTGAAAGTGCTAGCCTGATCCATACCATAGACTGTAGAAAAAAGATGCATGCATATGAGCCTACACAGTTCAGAAACCATGGAAGTTAAAACCATAGATGGTTAAAACTACTTTACTGATGGGCTCCTTCTAGTCTATTCATCAATTGTACACGTTCCACTAATCAGAGTCATATGTTGAGTCATATGTTGACCAACCAGAGTCTAGCGTTGACTATACAATGAGTAAAACAATGCAACTATAACTTTATGGTATCATTCCGCCTCCGCCTCTCCAATTCCATAGTCCATTACAAGTCTTTGACAAAGCCTTTGAAATCTGAAAGTGTTGGATCTCCCCCATGTGCGCCCTCCTGCATTCAAAATGTGTAACATCGATTCCTCCAACGTCTATTCATTAGACACTGATGGGAATGAATAAAGTTAAAATGCTTTTAGTTGACCAATTTTTAAAAAATTCTGTCAACCTATATGCAAAATTTCATCAAAATCGGATCAGAACTGGAGTAATA
>CM040400.1:73638198-73674617 GCA_022702515.1 Ilyophis sp. 1 JC-2022
GATATGGAGTAGATGTGGATGGGTCACTTTAAGGGTTTCTTCTCCTGACTTTTTCCCCCATAGAGTTCTATAGGAAATTGAGTCAGGAGAAATAACCCTTGCAGTGATCCATCCACATCTACTCCATATCTGGCAACAGAGTGATGGTTTGGGGCTTGTTTGATAGCTCGGACCCTTGAGAACTTACACCCATTTCGCCAGTCATGTGTTCCATACTGTACCAGCGTAATGTACAGCTGAATCTAGTCTCACCCCCCAATTCCTATAGAGATCAATTCAAATGCAGAGAGGTTATAGTATCGCTTGTAACAGTAACTGAAAATAAGATATTGAGAGTCTTTTGATGTTGATGGGTCACAGACTTCAGGAAGTAACTGCATGCAAAGGATATGTGACCAAATATTAAATATGATACTTTAAAAATACAGTAAAGCAAAGGGTATAAATACTTATGTAAATGAGATATTTCCGTTTTTGATTTTTAATAAATTAGCAAAAATTTCTAAAAAGATGTTTTCCCTTTGTCATTATGGGTTATTGAGTGTAGATTGATGGGCAAAAATGCCAATTTTATCCATTTAAAATTAAATCTACAACACAATAAAGTGTGCTAAAAGTGAAGGGGTTTGAATACTTTCGAACACCACTGTATATGTATATATATATATATATATATATATATATAATTAACAGCTGCAAAATTTTTACATATTATGCCCCTGGGCAAGCATGGGTCAATAGCCATAGCAAGCCACACTTTATCCGATTCCTGGTTTCTTTGTTCAGGTCCAGAGGGAGGCCTGTTTTCAGGGAGCCATGTGTTAAAAGGTTCAGGCCCATGTCTGGGGCTGTGTTAATCCTCCGGGAAAGGAGAGGTGATGGAGGACATGTGGAAGTGAAAGTGTGGTGTCAGAAATGTAGTTAAATAACCAGCATTGTAGGAAAATGCTAGTGTTAAGCAGCGCCACCACATCCATTTCCTGTGTGCATCAACCCAAGCGGGAGGTGTCTCTTACGAGGACACCAGTATTCGCAAGCAGCACTCTTAATCAGGGGTATGCAGTTTGCAGCAAAACCCCACAGCCTAATTGCCAAAATGCTAACATTAGCTGCGAGTGTATATTACTACAATTTAATTCTGAATTAATCAAAGCCTTAAACACACCACAGGTTATTAATCATGTTATCTTTGAAGAATGGCATCGCAGAGTAATTCAAAAAGCATTGTACTATCAAAGTAAAAATATACTGTGCATTGCATTTATTTAACCAATTGCATCTCTTCAACCAATTTCATGCTCAGAAATATTACGAAGCTATGAAGCTATGACAGAATATTGACTCAAAATTGTTTACCATCGTGTAAACGTGCCCCTTATTGTTGGGTTTAATGAGATGACTACTACCAATACTTGAGTTGTAATTTTTTTAATAGTGTTTCCTTCTGAGGTCAATGAGAGGAAGTATTTAAATTCATATATATTGACATTAATCATTAGTATAGCCTACATTACACTTTACCATCTGTGAGCTGAAGCAAGAGTCTGTTTCTAAGGAAGTCAGTATGTGGTATTATAATATTTAATTGTCCTATCCCAAAAATGACTTTGTGTCAGGCTTTATAGTTTCTTGTGTGTGTGTGTTTATACAGTGCGCTCCAAAAGTGTTAGGACAGTGACAGATCTTTTGTTGTTTTGGCTCTGTACTCCAGTACATTGGACTTGAAATTGAACAGTATGTGGTTAAAGTGCAGACTTTCAGCTTTAATCTGAGGGTCTTTACATCCATATTGGGTGAGCCATTTTTAGACATAGTCCCCCCAATTTTAGGGCACCAAAAGTAATTGGACAAATTGACTTGATATATTATTTTCAGATACTCTTACAAGCCATACTATAACCTCTCTGCATTTCAATGGATCTCCATGGGAATTGGGGGTGGGTCTAGACTAAGCTGAAATTACATGGGAATAGTATGGAACACATGGTTGGCTAAATGGCTGAGGTATCAAACGAGCCTCAAACCATCACTCTGCTGCCAGATAAGCAGTAGATATGGATGGATGACTTTAAGGGTTGTTTCTCTTGACTTATTTTTCTGTAGAGTTCAATAGGAAAATTAGCCTAGAGGGGTGACAATCTAGGTTACATCAAAAACGTGTCAATTTAGCTCAGGTTTTTCAGATATAGCCTGGCTACGTTCTAGCCGGTTAAAAGATTACAGCTGGCTTGTTCGTGAGGTGGATGGCCAGAGCGCCTTCTGATCCTGGTTGGAATTTGTGCTGGTCGCCCCAGCGACGCCGTCTGGTTGTCGCCTGGTTTGCGTCTTTGTCCGTCGGTCGGAAACAAACCATCGGTCAGAAGTGTTAGTTCATTTCACGTTCTATGGTTAGATGCCAGAAGGCAAGCTAACCCGTCTCTCTGCGGCTTTTGTGATGCCACTGCAGCTCTGTCCAGATAGGTAGCTGGCACAAAATGGAGTTTGAGACCGAAGTCTGGAAAGTCAGAATTTTATGTCCGAATTTTATGACCGTTCTCGTATTTTTGAGCTACGTGATTGGATCATGATCTACGGACGTTACGCTGTGGCCGTGTTGTAAATGTCTTTGGGTTTCCTGTGGAATTCATGGAAATGTAGTCTGTTGTCCCTATAAGGTTTAAAAGAGATAAACTGGAAGGTGCCAGGGGGTTTGATTATAACACCCTGCTTAGATGGTTCTAACCTCTCGTTCTTGGGCACAATCTTTAATGTGTCCCAGACTGTTTGAGCCTCATTGCGTAATTCAAGAGCTGAACACTGGGCTCTTGAAAACAATGAAGAATGGGTTTGTACGCATGGGTGCAGGTTGTGCACAAACAGAGATCTGAAGGCTCTTCTTCTAAGCCTGGCCCATTTCTACCTAGGGAGAACACATCTTTGAGACGTTGGTATTAAACGCGGGGTGGTTCTGTGGGACCATGTTTTATGTCCACAGCTTTGATCATGGCTGCCGCCTGATAAAGCCGGGGCAAGTGTTCTGCTACTAATGCTTCATGGAGCTTAGCTAGAACAAACAGTGGATGGAACTTGTTCCATGAATGTATCTTGTTCCATAAGTATCTCTCTGGTAGAGATTTTCCAGATAAGTTTGACCATCTCTCTACCGGTTGCCCTGAGCGGATCAGATAGGCTGTTTTCAATTTGTCTCCAGTAACACGGAATTTCGCATTCAGTGTTCTTAGGGTTAAACTGTTCAATATCCCTAGCCACAAATTCTAGCTGTTCAAAGCAAAGTTCATGTGAGGGTTCCCGAGTCTGCCTGTTTGGGGAAGGCGAGACTGACATCATATCTGAACGTGAGTTTGACGTCCTCTGTTAACGTCCTCTGTTTGGTTGTGAGGACGGAGCAGCAAAGCAATTATCAGACTCTAAATGGCTAGAAGAAGCTGAATTGTTGCTATCTGTGTATTGCACCGAATTGTATGTTCTCTCTGTATTTGAGGGAAAGCTAGGGGCATGAGCATTGCACTTTGTTTGCCTAAGAGGTGAAGTGGAACCTCTTTTGCCTTATTTAAAGTGAGATTCTCTGGTCCCCCCCTTTGGAGGGAGCAGGGAAGGTGCAATCTTGAATTGGCCTAGCTGTCTCTCCTTTGCGGAGATGGACAGAAGTTGGAATTCTGTCCCCCCTTTCACTGTCTATGGAGGAGGTGGACGAACCATCGCAAGAATATGAGCGTTGCGATCTGAATAGTCTTAGTCAGAGCACGCTATCGAACAGGGGTCTGAAAAACTGAAATAAGACTGGGGACAAGATAGTAAGTCGTTTGTACGAGATATCTTGTTTATACAAGATAGTAAGCCGTTTATATGAGATATCTTGTTTATCTGACTTAGTAAGTCGTTTGTACAAGACATTATCTTGTATATAGATCAAAATTTATTTATTGGGATAAACCCCTTGAGATGTACCATCTCGTTTTCGAGGGGGTCCCGAAATATATATATGACTTAGTATCTCATACCAATGAATTAAACTTGTTTTATAAAGTGTATAAACAAGATAGCAAGTCATTTGTACGAGATTGTACGAGTGTAAAAAGGGTTATAAAAAATTCAGTTTGGTGAATTAGCTTAATCTCACACTGAAAAATCTTGAAAAATCCAACATTTAATTGCAGTAAATATATTATGAGAAAAAAAAAATCCCTCATCAAGAAATACTTTTTTTTTTAAAAACCATGTGTGCGACAATTATTGACACCCCTGAATTTATATATAGAATAAAGTAAAAAAATTTATATTTGGTCGCATATCCTTTCAATGCCATGACTTCCTGATGTTTGTGACCCAACAACATCTAAAGACTCTTGATATCTCATTTTCTGGTACGATAATATAACATCTCTGCATACAACAGTGCGATCCAACAGAGTAATATGATTGCCCAAGGTGTGTTCCACCAGTGCCGATATTCAGCAATAACAGCACTCAAATCTCGTCACAGTGTTGCCCATCAGCTGTGCACATTGGTTGTTTGTTGTATAACTATTTGTTGGCGGGGCCAAAAATTATTATATGATCTAATCAAAAGTTAATGTTTCAATATTTATTCATTATTAGAAATGTGTTTTTAACATTTATGGTAGCACTCTTGTATAAAATCATTAGATTACTTGAGGTTTGTGTGTTGCAAGATATCATCACGGCATACTTCGCAACTCGTCCTGGTTGTTGCGCGTCATAGCCGTGATGATATCCTGCAACACCACACTCCCTCTCATGATCTAATGCTTACATATAATTATTGGAATATATTTGGTATATATATACATGAAATTTATTTTTTATTTTTAATAATTTAATCTTCAATGCATTGAAAACGGGTCCCACAGACCCAAACACCACACACGGGTTAAATCCTTGCCCATGGTAACTGGCATAATGTGAGTTCTTCAAGAGTCACATGCCTAGATTGACTGGAGACATTGTGGCATTGTTTTACACCTTCTCCCATATGGATCCTTCTGGAATCAGGAAGCTTATTGTGTGTGTGTGTGTGTGTGTGTGTGTGTGTGTGTGTGTGTGTGTGTGTGTGTGAGTGTATGCGCGAGAGAGAGAGAGAGAAATTACTCATGATAAGCTTATTATTTTATTCCTTGAGAAAAAAATAAGAAATTCAGATCAATTAGGAACTAATTCTTCTTTCATTCTTTGCATCAGAAAATTGAGCTGTACTACAAATAGATATTTATAAAAGTCACGCTTAAGCCTCATCATAGCATTGTCCTTGAGAACCTGTCTTGCCTCAGGTTATGCTGATGATGATGTGTACAGTGTCCTGACAAGTAACGTTATACCTCTAAAAATGTACTGTAAGTAAATATACTGTAGAATAAATGAAACTAATCGAGTGCCTGAATCGTTTTATGACTTTCACAAAGGTGGCCTTCTGAATCTTGAGGATGAGAGGTTGGAATTAATAGATTCTGAATGCAGCTTGCAAGTAAGAGAACTACTTATGCATTATCTGTATTTGTTTCTAAATGCAATTTGATTAAATTTCAGTTGTAATTTACTAAAATATGGATCAACTTTGCCTGTTAATTGTAAATGTGGAATTTATATCTAGCCCTGCTTTCCAGCTATCTTTAAATTAAATTCAGCAATTCATGTTGATTACCCAGCCACCTTTATATGCTCAGACGATGGGTTTTGTGGGGGTGGGTGCTAGAAGCAGGCTCGAACTGAATATATTTTCAATCATTTTTATCTGTACCCGATCTGCATCTCGCTGATAAAAATGATATATATTGAATTGGTTTATATCCTGCCAGTGCCTGTATGTCATTTGAGTGCAATGTGACTATTCCCTTAGAGTTCAACAGAGCTCAGTAAAACTGAGTTATGTGGCATTTATTTGAAAACGTAATAATTTAACCCTCCTGGCTGAAGTTGTAGTTGCAGGCATGTTGATCGCTGCTTCATTTAAAGCCTGAGCCATCTTTCTTGTTTCAGATAGGTCCCTTTGAGATTGCACGTATACTGCCTGTTGGCTCTGTGTTCCCCATACCTTCCAAAATACACAAAGTGTTATATATATACATTATTTAATTGAACAAATGACATAATGCACTATATATATATATATATATATATATATATATATATATATATATATATATATATATATATATTGTGTCATTTGTTCAATTATACATGGCTGGAAGATGGAATGCATACAATCCAGGTCAGGATTTAATTTGACAGAAATTTAATTGATTATGCTCCCAGAAGCCTGGTGTGCTGCCTGCTAAGCTAATATCTAATTATTTTATTGGTGTGAAAAAGGTCTGGGTGGAGCATTAATTCAGGCTTCCCTAAGAAGGGTCAAGCTGACCTAAAGACAATGGGCCTCATTTATCAATATGGTCGTAAAAAAAGAGCGTATATTTCACGGATCCAGCTTGCGTACGAAATACTCACGTGTGATTCATCAAACTTGTGTAAATCACGGATCTGCGCGTACATGTATGATGAATCAGACTTGATCATATATTAGGAAGTGCGGTCACATCATTATGAATTACCATACTCAAACTTCCATTTTATTATTTATATTTGGCAATGCCACCTCCTTTAAAACGCACATGCCAATGCGGTTTTCTCCAGTATTATAGGCAACAGGAAAGCAAATGATTTTTCTGTGAGGGTAAATTTTAAATGCTTATGAATGAACAAGAAAATACGAGAAACACCCCTGCCATATAGCAGTTTTGAGCTAGGCTGCACACCATTCACTCCCAATAAGCACACGAAAATACAAGAAAATACGAAAATACAGAGGCTATTCCTAATGTAATCATTTTAACCGGCTTCTGCTTCATTCCATTTAGGCTGCACATTAGTGATTAAAAATCTACATATTCAGATACTATTTTAGCCAATTAGGCTACGTCTACAGCCACAACACGTAGGTCAAGTGCATTTCAAAATATTGCCCAGATGCATTTTAATATTTTCATAAATGGAATGACTTGGATGTGCCATATTTATGATCAGCTACTCATTTAAAGCAACTCATTTAAGGCGATTTTAAAGCTCACATAACTTGTGTTTTTCAAAGAACACCTTTTTGTTTATCACCTGTTGACTCCAAATTGCTCTGGACAAAAGTTATTGGTTTTCATTATAGGCTGCACAACTATTCCCTCGCTGTTCATTTCATGCAATGTCGCTGCCTCGCCACTGGGAAAAGTGTAGCCTACGCGAGGTCGAAAGCTGTCCTGAGATTTCATTGTACCGTACACTCACGTTAATTTGGATAAATACGAAAATTTCCATAAAAATGGCCGTACGCTCACTTTACGATCAGATTTGAATGTACACCTGAATAATAAATGAGGCCCAATGACTTCAACATGCAAAACTACTTACCATAGGGATGCATGTCTTAGTATGTAGCTAAATGTATAGCTAGTATATAGTAGCTTAGTAGCCTATGTACAAGCTCACTTTTTCTTTGGTGTGTTATATTTTTAAGTTCTAAAATTCTGTTTTCTTTTTCCTTCCAATGTATATAACTTGATAAGATGAGGTGAAATTGACGAGTTATTAAAGTGTACAGTGTACAGTATGAAGAACCTGGTAGTGAGACAGTGTGTTACACTTTTATCTTAAGGAAAACAAGTTTAGAGCATAAATCGTGACAGGTAATCTAAGTCGTGATAGTTTTATCCAATAAACAACATTTTGAGTTTAAGTGGTGTTAGGCTTTCATAGTCAACAATGGTTTTATATAATGTTATTAATTGTAAATGTTTTCAATCACTTTGTTCTAGGGAAATGGTTCTTAATTTGTTAAAGAAAATCCTACTGGCTCCAACCAAATTTTGTGTGCCCCTTCAAAGAACCTGCTGTAAAAGTATCTCTACAAGGGAAGTTATTAAACTTTATCAGCAGATTGCATTGGACAGAGGAAGGAGCATGGTTTGACTCAAGGATTGTCCGATTTTATGTTGAATTAGGCATTGAGTTTTTTGGAAGAAATGTCTCGGAGGACCTTCTGTTTTTAATTTTGTCGTACTGAAAATCCTGAATTATGTTTTTTATGACCTGGGGAACATAGAATTCAGTAGGAAGACATACATAAATGCCACAGTTACAGAAAATAATTATGTCAACCATTATGCTGACTAGATTTGATTACATTAGTCAGAGCAATGTTTTATGTTCAACAACTTTAAGGAAATTTCGTCATTTGGTTTTCTCTGCTTTTGTCCACATTTAACTAACAGAACACAGTTTTGTCTTAATAACGTAACAATAATTCTCTATCATTTCTTTCAGACATAAAACTATGAAATTAAATATTACAAATAAATACCTTAAAATAAAAGTAGTCACGCTAGCAGACCTGTCATCATTCTACTGTGCAATCTCAGTTGACGAAGAAAAATCCAGTTGCTGTCCAGTTGCTGTCAATAAAAGTAGCCCCTGGGATACTTTCCTTACCTCTGACACAATTAATTACTTACATGTAGGACTGTATGTTGCCTTTTCCTTAAAGGGGTAACAAACTGTATTATAATTGTTAATGTATTTGTACACTCATGAGGTCGCTTTTTCTCCTGTCAAGTGATAGCTTCTACAAGTTTTTATTCTGTATTGTAAGTGAGAATCCCATTTAATTGACTCCACCACAATAGTTGCCGTCAAGAGGCTGAACCAAGTTCATAATAATAATAATGGGCCACTCATACTGTCAAGTGTCAGTCTGATTCACTACATATTTCAGTCAGTACTTCAGAATCAGTATCAGCTGCAATAATGATCAGATAATGGAAACATGGTGTTGACTTCACAACACATTATTGCAGCACTTTTATGTTTTATTTATTTATCCTTTGTTTTGCCAGGAGTCCCACTGAGATGAATATTTTTTTCACAAGGGTGTCCTGGCCTAGCGAGACTGAGCAATACAATAAGTGAGAACAATACTCAGTATTCAAACAATACTATAATTATCATATGATTTTGAAAGAGAACTGTACCCCACTTAATATGTGAATGGCATGGTTGGTGTGCATTAATAGTTTGTGTACAGTATATGTCACAGGAGAAGGTTTTCTGCACTGCTACTTAAAGTATCCATCCCATCAGTGGATATGTGAAGGAATACAATCGTGTCAGGTTTTACCGGACGAACCAGAATAACAAAAGCACATTAGAATAATCCAACCTGGTCTCACAGCCCATTCGTATCTATTCTATGACATTCCAGTACCATAAATATCGTATTTATTTTACGAATCAGGGATTCCACACCACGTGACTTTACGATTTTCTCAGATGAATTACAAGACAAAACGGAGATCCACCATTTTTATTTCACGGTGAAATAAAGCCAATGGGTAAGCTACCGCTATTGTACTTATAGTTTATGTTTATAGTTATAGTACATTCATAGAATACCTTTCTTATTTCGTAACTGCATGTATAATTATCTAGCGTCTTCGTCTCTGCTTTATCTTTGTGGGTTGCTATTTATAGGCTGTGCGGAGTCTTGTAGGCTATTACTTGCATTGTACTAGCTGACGTTAGCTAGGTCTGTTCAGATCAGTGCATAGGCTGCAATATGATTATTAATGGATTTAGCTTGTGAGCTAGCCATCAGAGCGTGTCGTTTTTTTTTTTTTTTAGACGTATAAAATGAGGAAACCGAGCAGATCTCTAATAGAAACAACCGCATCTCCCCGTTAACTTCTGTAATGAACTGTAATTCCCATGATTCTGTGCACTGGCTGTGTGTGCCAGAGACGTGACGTATTGAACTCAGAATTGGCTTCATGCGCCAATGAACAGCTACCATAGGAATCCATGGAACCGGTAAGCGGATTTGTCTCCAGTTCTTCTTATATATCTCGATGGTTGAACTTCATTCATAAAACCGAGGTTTCCCATATGCAAAAGGTCTGTAAAAATCATATATGATCATACTTGCAAGGTTTTATAAAAAGCATGTTGATTAGTATTATATTATATATTTATATACAATTCAATGTTTTTTTTTATAAGGAGCACCATGTATGTTAGGGAACTATTTAATTTTAGCATGAAATATACTAGCTCTCTACCACATATTTATTATGTTTTGTATATGGCATATGAGATTTTTACAGACCTTTTGCATATGGGATTACCTTTGTAAGCATTTAGGAATCCTTTTTTTTGCAGACTGGCAAACTCTTTTGTTGTTGTTAGTTTAAGCCAACACAATCTCTCAAGCATGGTACACAGCAGATATAGAATGTCGATCTACAAAATACGCACTATTGTTATTTATAATAATAATACTGTATTTATACTCATTTATACTGTAGCTAGGCTACTACTGTTGCTGCATATCACAAATTCAATTTGTTTTTCTTCAGTGTCTGCATAGTTAAACTTCATGATGGATACCCTACACGTAGGCTAAAATATTAATTATAGCCCACAGCAACACAACCAGGGGTGGATTTAGCCTATAGCCCATCCCTTGTTCCACGTTTTGTGTCTTCAAATGGACAACCTCAATTCCGGTTATTAAGTTAGTAGCCTTGTAGTAACTTTGTATACTAAGGTGTTGTGTGGGGTAATTTTTACCCCAGGCTCTGTAGCTTTATTAAGCATAATAAAATATATAGCCTTTTTTTATTTTTCATCTCAAATTTTTTTCTGGGTGATTCTTAGTACTTTCCTATACAGATTTAAAATTTTCACTTACCTCCGGCTCTAAAATGAGACATCTATCGCACATTTTTAATATTTATGGATAAACGGCTAGTCAATTGGGAGACATTATGAAGGAGACACACAAAGTATCAGAGATTTTCTCATACAATAATTTTGTGTGTGTTTAAACTGTGGTCAATTTAACTCCAAACATAAAACGAGTGTTAAAGCCAATACATTATATTAATGACAAAGGACACTGAAATTTGACTGAATTCAAATGGTGTCCAGAGATGCTCAAAACATTTTCTGAGAAATTAAAAGTCTTGTTTTACTGCTGGTTAATACTGTCACCATTTTCATGAGATTTAATTTAGCATATATGCTTTTAATTACTTTAAAAATTTTAAATAAAATGTTTTGTCATGAGGTTATTACCTTTAGTTGAAATCCTGAAGTCAGATACAATATGCCACTGATTTAAACTGCCCATTACTATAAAATGTTGCATATTATTCACCTGTGGTATTATAGATAGCTGCATTTGTAAAAGTATTATTGAATATCTTGAAGTGATCACTAAATTTGTATACCCAATTCATATTTTGTTCTTGTACCAGAAGTGCCCTCTGATCATTTTGACTATGCACATAAATACATACAAAACAAAAGAGAGGTCATCTCAAATCATTGCTTATAGCCTTTGAAGACTAAAGCAGGTTTAGTTGAAAATAAAACTTTGATGTGCATACATTATGGTATTCCTTGCTAGTGCAGGTACTCCTTGCTGAGTGTCCAAATACCACACCTACCACTTAATTAAGACTGTTTTTACCATGTTGGACAGGTTTCACTATTTCACCCTATTGGTGCTCCACTTTAATGAGGCTTCAAATGATATAATGACCATGCCAATGTGTGAAGCAAGCCTGGTCTCACAGGTCATCGATTTTCTACATTTAATTTACTGTAGCACATTGTAATTAATCCATTTATTAACTCGGTATTTATTCATAGCATATACAAGGCAGTCTGTTGTGTTTCAGTACACTGAGAGATTGGCCACTTTTCAGTTTTGTGTGGAAAAATATACATTACTCTTCTCTGCCATAAATAGGGTGAAGCTCAGACCGTCTCTCGCTTTATTCTTTCTGTCTCTATGTTTAAATCTCCCTCCTGGAGGGACTGTTTTCCAGTGGAGGGGAAATATCACCAGAATGCCTTTATTGTTAAAGAGCTGTGTGTGACTTTGCAGGTGCTTCTGCAGTGATGGGGGATGTGTGTGTGTGTGTGTGTGTGTGTGTGTGTGTGTATACAGAGAACCCGGCCCTCCACACCATAGTGGGTCTGTTGAAGAGGACAGCTTATGAGCCTCAGGGACACGACTCTGCCCAAACCCCAATCCCCAGCCACGAGACCCCCCAAAACGGGCCTTTACTGCATCACATCAGCGGCCGCTCAAAAAGGAAATCACTTCATCCTTAATTTCAGAGCTTTGCAAAGAAAGTTTGCTGCAGTGCTCACACGCCTGCCAGAAGCAGCTGCTCTCTGTTCGTTTGCCTCATTGTTGTGCTGGAAGCCGATATTCATAATAAATACAACTCTGGAATGTTGTGATATTGATTTTCTCTTGATGTATGGGTTTTCCATATATTACTCATAGATTTTCCTTGTTTAGGTGTCTGATAAGATAGCGAAATCCAACTACTCTTCACTGCACAGCAGAGACCATAGTCTTTATGTACAGTTTAAGATTAGTATTTAAATTATAAGTGGTATAAGATTAGTATTTATATTATTTTGTCAGTTTTTGCTGATGTGTAGTTGTTGTCCTTTGGATGACACTGAAGACATAAGAATATAAACAAGTCAAGTGGCCCATATAGATAAAAATATAAGCAGTTTATCTAAATCAATGCCAGGAAGTGGCTGTCAAATATATCATTTTTGTTTGACCCCTGGGGTGTTTGTGCATGAAGGTGTTGTGGTGCAAAGCATCATTTTGAAAATATGTCTTCAGTTTCCATAGCTCTTTAAAATAATCTCTTTCTTAATGCAAATCCATGGATAGCACAGTCCTGGCTAGTGGTGGGCAGATCGAGAACAATCAAATATTTTTATATGAATGATAAATGAACGAACGGATCCGAGTCTTCTCCGTCTAAGATTTGTTAATTTGGCTCTCCCTCCAAGTGCTGAGACTTGCATCTATGGCGCCCGCTCCTCCCTCCTCTCCTTATTGCACAAGTCAAATAGGCCTACAATTATATTAGTGACTTACACAGAGGCCAGTCGCTAGTTAAAAAAGGCAATCACATAGCTGAAAATAAACAACTTCCTGTGTATTTCAATCTAGCCGAGTCGTAAGTATATAGCCTATGTCATCATGCAAGCCATTGATGCGAACGAACAAGAGCCAGTAAACGAGAAGTGAACGAAGAGCCATTGAACAATGAGTGCCGGCGAACTAGAAGTGAACAACGAACGAGAGCCAGTGAACAAACGAGAGCTGGCGAACAAACGAGAAGTGAACGAAGAGCCACTAAACAGACGAGCCAGCAAACGAGAATTGAACGAACCAGTTAGCAGGCAACAAGCACACAATCTGCAGACCAGGCTATATAATCTATTTATATACTACAGATAATATATAGCGAAATCATGTAGGCTAGTCCATTATACTTTTCTATAATACTAGAGCCAGCTATGTAAAAAAATAAATAAAAAAAAGATAAAATAATTTCACAAAAAACGCAATGTGTATCGTGTCTTTTAAATTATTTTTTAGGTAGGCCTATTGACATGAATCATGTTTTTTGAACATGGAGACTTATATTTCATGTGTTTTAAGCATTTGCTAATTTTACATTAAATATAATGTAATATTGATACATTTGAAATACTTGTCTGTTAAACTCCTTATATAATTTCTTATGAAGATATGGAATATAAAATGTTTATTAATGCTTTTCATAGCTGATTTTAGTATATGTAATAATACTGTCTGTGACGTAGTCTATATCTCACCAAAAAGAAAAAAGCCAAGTTACTCATGCATAGCCAACAAAGCACTGTCTGTATGTCCTTAATTCCAATTTGCAAAAACTAGGCCTGCCTTTAAAAGTATTGATATCAAAATGTGGCCAAGTTACAACTAACAATCGTAGCTCACACTAAATTAAATTCCTCTATTCCAAAGAAATGCTATCCAAACTTTCCTAAATTCTTTAATGCAACTTGGCCTTGTTTTGAAGAAGCAGAAGCAGAAGAGGAAGGAGAAAAACCGCAAAACAACCCAAGTTTGGGGCTTTATTGTGTGGATGTGTGAAGTTCTACCTGACTTTTGTGTGGTTACATGAGGTCAGAACATACAGAAGTTAATATTTGTAAGGGCTGAGAGTCTGTGGCCATTGTGGTTACTTCTGTAGGAAACCCTGAAAAGTGCCAAAATCTCGGTGCTGTATAGGTATGGGGCATGCCCCGCCAAGCCGTAACTTGGCGGAGGGCATACCTACCATAACCTTAACCCTAGCACTAACCCATCCTTATTACCTAAGCCAAAATATACAATGGCTTTTATGACTTACTAGTTATCCCAACATTAGTAGGCTACTTGTACAAAAAAAGATCTTGATCATCATAGTACATTTCTGTTATGCTTATTTTAGGCGTCAGAGTAAAATTAAGACAAACCTTATTTTGTACTATCACTGTATTGTGTAGCCGAATCCTTTTATCCATGATGATTGTTCAGCATAGTCAGCTATGTAATTAAAGTCATTATTCATGCAAACCACATGCGTATTGTGTATTTCATTCTTTTTGGATATTGATGCCGATGTGTTAGAAGCATTTAGAGACATGTTGCCTATAGTAGTGCTTATCGAGTGCAGTCACTCTTGTTTGTTTAATGGCTCTTCATTCATAACTCGTTTGCTGGCTCTTGTTCGTTCGCATCATTGGCTCACTTGACATCCAGTATGTACGTATGACTTGGCTAGAATTAAATTCACAGGATGTTTATTTGTAGCTATTTCAATTGGCTATTTCAGTACACAAACGCTCATCGACGTTCACACAATACACAAACGCTGACCTGATAACTAGCTACTGAGCTCTGTATAAGTCACTGAAATCATCATAGGCCTATTTGGCTTGTGCAATAAGGAGACGAGGGAGGAGCAGGTGCTGAAGATGCAAGTCAAATGAACAAATCAAACAGAGAAGACTTGGGTCCGTTTGTTTATTAGAAAGATTTGTTCGAAAGAACTGCCTGAGGTGTCCATGTCGTCTCCATGTCCCTATCACATGGTGACTTGGACCAGATTGAAAAATTGTATCTACCTAGTTTTTCATTCATTTTGGCAACTGTTAAACTCACACAAAAATTGTTGTTTGACAAACGCTATTTGAATTGAGGCCTGTCCCCGATCCTCATTACCACACAATCGGTCTCTTTTGGCATTTCCCTTTTTATTCTGATGTTTCTGAATAGTGCTGAGGCTTACCAGAAATAGTCTGAGAGGATATTGACAATGTAAGTGGCCTTCAAGGCACCATATGCCTTCAAGCATTGTTTATCTGGTAATGGGAGTCCATTGTTTACACTGGTTTGTTCCAGTTCTGTTAGAAGCTCTCGGTTAATTAGTTTTGATTGAGCTGCTCGTTAATGGAGTAGTAATCTGGATTTGACATCATTTAACAAGCATACACAGTTTGTTCTTTGTCAGGATATGGTTCCTTGACATATCTGAGAATTGTTCTTTCTAGGAGAATGAAACATGCAAAGGTGCGTCTGTAAGTTAAATTTGTGTAGTCAACTGTATTGATTAAGAGTAATTTGTTTTTTAATGGGGCGTTGAACAATTGATTGAGGTTAATTGAGATGGTGTTGAAATTTGTTTGAGGGGCAGATATGAACAGAAATGTTGAATAAAGGACTTTACAAGCACATTTCTTTCACAGATTAAATGTAGATTTGTAAAAAAAAAAAAAGAGCAGTGCTCAATTAAAAGTTCAGTCAAACCTCATTAATTGAGAGCTCAGCAGGAATCTAAAAAAGTATGCACAATATGCTACACAGTCAGCATTGGGAAGTACTGTACTATAGCAATGAAAATCTCCCGTTCTCCCAATTTAGTCTATAGGCACACGAGCCCCCAAGACTAATGTGTGTAACTGCAGGTCAGATACAGTCAGCAACCAACAAGGAAAAACGCGCTGTGGAATCCACATCGAAAGCTTACCAATAATAATATTGGTATACTGTCCAGATAATGTTCGGTGCTCAGTACAAGAGGAGTGGCACATATTGGGTATAATGTGTTGTGTCACTGTCACCGCATGACCGTGCTGGGTTCTGTTACAGTGGTGAGGCCACAGTCTCTGTCCAGTTGCGGAGTGATGGTTTGACCGTGGCGCTCTATTGGTCTGGCATGCAGACCCGCATCACCTGCGGCCGCCACCGAAGTCGCTACGCCCTTTTTGCCGTCCCCGCTCCTCCCATGCGGTCTCTCGGCGCGGATCCGCAGGGTGTCTGGGAATTGGCGTTTGACTCTGGCGTGGTCTATTTTTGGACGCTTGTCCTGCACATCGGCACCGAGGAAATCAATCTAGATTGATCTGTCATGCGGAGTGAAAGTAATGGGAGTGGGGGGAATAAAATAACCCTAATATAGGTCAAGAGGTTAGCGTGATTTATTTTCACAGGGAGAAACTTCCCTCTTGTTTTTTCTCTACCAGATGCACAAGGCCCACCTGCTCCGTCCTGCCTGGTTTTCTCTCTGATGCTCTGAGCCGTGAAACCGGAGACAGGGGAGTTATATTTAGTGTCGGGGACTGACTGTATTCTGGCTTCGCATTAAGGTTAAAAATACGAAGAGCCATGTACAGTGAGGAGCACGTCATCCCCACAAATTAACTTTGCCGTCCCAGAGCGAAACCACATCGGCGGGAGGCGTTCGGTTCATTTTCTCAATTGACAGTGTGATAGCTGCTGCTTTCGTCTGTTCTCCCTTTCCAAAGTAAGGCGCACGCTGGACTGATAACAGGGGAACACAAATATGAAACACTCATTATGTGAGATCGCCTTTTTTCAAAATGCATAATTGTGTATGCTGCAGCAACCTACACAAAAATGCTGTAATTTGAATTGCCGTAAACCTGTGTTGTCATTTTTTCCAACTATTTTCATGTGTGCACTGAATTTGTTTTTCTCTCAGAAATGGGCCAATTAAAAACATTGAAGCTCTTGCTTTTGGAAATAGGGCAGAAACCATACAAACTCCTGATAAAAGACTGCCGTCAGCATTTAAAAAAAAAAAAAAATTAAACAATTCAGCAGTCATCAGTGCTGTGCCGGCAGTCTCATTATATACTTTTCATTACATCTTCACTCCATGTGCACAAGGTCTTTGAGAGGAATTATATATTCCGTATATAGGCTGGTGAAATGTCTTTTCTTTTCTACAGTGTCAGAAGATCCCAGACTTAAAAAAAAAAATCCATGACTTTTTTTTAGAAAAAGTACAAGTTGGAACACTTTTTTTCTCAAACCCCTTTCCTTGACCCTCTCTTCCCCCTTTTTCTCTTTTCAATGTGGGATAGTGGCAGAGCTACGTTGGACTGAACCACTAGAAATAATTCAGATACCACTTCTGCCAATCTGGTCTGTTTTTCTACTAATATCCGATAGGATGGTACGACCTCTGCCAATCCGGTCTTGTGTTTTTGTGTTGACATCCAATAGGACGGCTCTGTACTGTCCTTTTGGTGGTCATACGCTCCTGGTTATACTCTAATGCTCTTTTTTGTTGTGCCCTGTCAAATCTGCACTGTAACTTCTCCTGCGTAATACACCACTCTGGATATCAGTCATACCATATAAATAAATTCATTTTTAAAGATGCTAATTCTGTAACATAAAGTCAGTGTGGAATCATTCCTGGTCGAGGGGGACGGAAAGGGAAGGAGGCCAGTCTCTGCACTGCATGGCTCGCTCCATGGAGGGGATCAGGGGGGATTTTCACAAATCTTATTTCCCCCCCAAAACTGCATGTCACCAAATGAATCGCATTGGTGCAAGTTTGCAGATCAACCCTTGAAATGTGCCTCACGGGTGTTGCAGGGTGACGCTGGGGGGAAAGGGGTTGAGAACAAAAATGTGTCGCACCTTGTACTTTTTCAAATAGCTGTGAAGGGTGTTCTGTAAGAAATATACAAAACAGTATTGCTAATATTCTGTTGGAGCATTAATTATTTTTTTACATTACTGTTCATGGACTTTAAATATGAGATTGAAGCCACATATAAACTCTGACTCTAACACAAGAAAACCTCTGAGGCATGAGGTGTTTTGTGGTTGTTTTAAAATTGCTGAAAGAGGCCAATATTAGTGGATACTAAACAATCTGAAAGGAAAAAAAGGAATAGAAAAGTAGCTGTTGTTTAGATCCTAAAGTTATATATGGAACAAAAATCAATGAGTCAAATGAGTCAATACACAGTCAATACATGGACAGCCCCTAACAGTGTGCAGAGAGCTGTGGCCTTGGACCCTCAATGCATTGTGGGCAATGTAGGAATAAGCACTTGGTAATGAGCTGTGGAAGTATGACATCACTCATGTCCTCTGGCCACTAAACTGCCCTACACCAACCAGGAAGCAGACAGGAAATTGAAAGTAAACGAATCTCCAGAAGGCTCAACAATCACACCATTTACCCTCATGTCATTATCAATCTTTATTTTCTGTGCTGAATGATATATATTTGACTACAATTAAATGAGAACCTTTTTTTTTTTACTATTCAGACGTAAACAAAACCGTTTTGGAGTTACAAATTCAGCACATTAAGGGTCACAATCTTAGCTACTGGTCCAAACACCTTTATACATTATGTTACGTTTGTTCAGAAAATCTAAAGTTGTGGTTGGCTCCAAACAGACCCTGCTTCTCTAATCTTCCAATGGCACCCAGGCAAATAAATGCATGTAAGGATATTCATCACAGACTCCTAACAACACTTTTATTCTCCAGCAAGTTAACCCAAAGCACACACAGTATATCCTCTGCATCATCTTTAAAGTGGGGTTACCTCCAGCAACCCCTCCCCCCCTCCCCCCCTCCCCCAACCTTGTTAGCTTGATGAATAACATCTCAGTCAGGAAACTGCTGAATTTTACGTTCCATGTCTATTTTGTGCTGACCGATATTCATTTCAAGTGCTATGAGGGAACTCGGTAGAAATAAAACATTTTAAAAGTGAAACAGAAATGCTTGGTATTTCATCATCCCACATCCTACTCTCACAATGGCATCTGCTCTGTATATTTAAGTCTGCTTTGATTTGATTTGATCTGTTTTGTAAAGGTATTCAACTTTAAATTATTAATTTCTTATTATTTGGCAGTGTTTTCCCTCTTGATGTCTGCTCTGCTGTTCACAGGAAGAAACATCTGGCTGGACGGCCCCTACAATAACTGTGAATGCAGAATGTACGGTTCCTGTAGGCTCTTGCAGTCGTTCGTCTTTCACACTCAAGAATCTAATCTAAAGACTGAGCGTGAGATTACTTCTCTGTGCCACATAATTTGTTGTGGCAATTTATAAACACAGTTGGGGCTTTCAGAAACAATTGCTCATACTTATCGTTCTACATTAAGGGATTGTTTACACTGCAGCTTAATCTTTATTTCTGAGTGCTAGGTTACGTATGGCCATCATTTAATTTTCTGTGCTGAATGATATGTATTTTGTTAACTAACAACACATACCGGAACGGCTCTCTAAACTCAGAAATGTTTTGAGATTCATGCGTTTTCTGCTACTTTGTAGATGTTGAAATAGCTTTGTTGGCAGTAAAGATTAGGAAAGCAACACATACTGTGTTTTGAAATACTCCAAAGACTGACCAATGACAATATAAATTAAAGGTTATTTGAGATAATTATATAGCAGCGGTAAGTTCTACAGTGATCCGACTACCACTGTAGAAAAATGTTTAACTTGGCGTTTCTAATAATAACCATATTTGTTGTCAAATTAATGAATGTTCCACCTGGTCAAACAAAAAAACAAAAATAAACTGCATTGCTGGCACACTGCAAGCTTAAAATCTGCTGCTTTATAACAATTTTATAAAATCACATATTTCTGCTTATTGTCAGTAAAATAAAATGAACTGCTTCTGTGGCAATAAGTCAGTATAGCACATTAATTCATCAGCTTGAGCTACCATTGGTAAAAGGCTTCAGGGGATGTGACAGCTGTCTGTGTCCTATCTGGGATCTGCCCTCCACCCCCCCCCCCCACCCCTCTGCCTGTGGTGTAGGCCCAGCTCTCTGGACGACCCCAACGTTTTGCTTGAAATCATGCTGCTTCGTCCTTGTCCGCTGTGCAAAGCTGTGACGGACGCTGGTGTGGCTGACCTTAAATGTGCCGTGACGCTTCGGTCAGAACAGTGACGCTGCGGTCAGAACAGTGACGCTGCGGTCAGAACAGTGACGCTGACTTTTTCCCGGCGACTTGGGCCAGTCGCTTATGCGGCGTGTCTGAAACCTCCCACCTCTGAAGTTCTGTGGCGTTGTTGCATTGATCACTGACCGCACTGCTGAAAAGGCAATTAGCATCCTTTCTGCAACCCCAATGAAAACGGTGCCTGTCAACATCAGATTTTAATTACAGTTTTAGTTTTAAAAGAAAGACTATAAATTATTTTGAAAGTTTAAAAGTTGTGCTGATGCATGGCAAGAGAGGTAGCTGGGCCTGGGCAGGGGTGAGTAAAGCAGTATATATTTGTGATGCTTTTTTAGTGTGAACGTTTCTAATAACAAGTCTGACATGATAATGCTGTAGCCAGCAGGCCTGTGAGGTCTGGCTTCAACACCTGAACTGCAGTTTTATCTGCCACTAAAATCTGTGATTTAAGCCTGGGAAACACTAAAATTGTGTGTGTGCGCGTGTGTGTGCACGCGCATGCAAATGAGTGTTTGCGTGTGTGTGTGTGTGTTTGTGTGTTTTGGCATGAATGATTAAGCACTGCTGAATTCAGTGGTCCAGCATCTGCCACTTACCATGTCCAAATAGGTATTCCATTAAAGCAATGACTTTGAAATTCAGTTCAATTTCATAAGAATCCTATCTATTTGTTTTTTGAAAAAACATTTACCCTGCTGAGAGACCCGATAGTAATCAATATTTCAGAGCAGATTAAAATGATTTCATCAAGGATATGGGTTTTTTTTTTTGTAAACAAAAATCAAATCAGGTGGCAAGAGTAATAGATATGAGCTTTTTAACATGGACAGTAAATAAAAAAATAAAACAACATCTGAACTTTAAATATAAAGTGAATAAAGCCCACTTGTGTATATGATACATTGTTTCAGCAGTATTATCTTGTCACGTGTCTGTACGCTGTGAGTGGTGGACAAAATAGCAAGGTACTTGTGTGCTCACTTACTAGCATGATCTTAATTTTCCAATTTGATGTGCCTATTTTACAACAAATCCAGTTTTGGTGTATCACTCGTTTTGGTTCATGCCATATATTTTTGCTGATCTGTTTAATCATTTAATCTTTTTTTACTAATTACTAATATTATTCTGATTAATGAAGTCTTCTTGGAGATAATCAAGTTACTTTTATATGAGGCTATAAAATCTCAGAAAAATGATTTGTTGGACTGAGAATTTTCCTTGAGAATAATTTAACATTTTATTTTCATAAAATGTAAAAAAGATCCAGATTTGTTTACTTATTTGATAAATTTCCAAAATCCTTTTCAGAAAACAACTTTAGATGCATTTGTTGTGTTTAATGTTTAGCTACAGTAACTTACAGTAGCTTAGTAAAAAGGTTTATGAAAAATTAATCGTTTGGTGAATTAGCTTAATCTCACACTGAAAATATTAGAAAAATCCAACCTTTAATTGAAGTAAATGTATTATGAGAAAAAATAATCCCTCAGCAAGAAATTATCATTTTTAACAAAACCACGTGTGCCACAATTATTGGCACCCCTGCATTTATATATAAAATAAAGTAATAATTTTTAATATTTGGTCGCATATCCTTTGCATGCCATGACTTCCTGATATCTGTGACCCAACAACATAAAAAAACACTTGATATTTAATTTTCTGGTACTCTTACAAGTGATAATATAACAACTCTGTATTTGAATGGATCTCTATGGGAATTGGGGGGTGGGACTAGATTTAGCTGTAAATTATGCTGGAACAGTATGGAATACATGGTTAATAAAATGGCTGCAATTCATCAAGGGTCTGAGGTATCAAACGAGCCTTGAACCATCACTCTGTTGCTAGATATGCAGTAGATATGGATAGATCACTTTAAGGGTTGTTTCTCCTGACAAATCTTCCTATTGAACTCTATGGAAAAATATTTCTGGCAGTCGAGTGATGGTTTAAGGCTTGTTTGATACATCAGACCCTTGATGACTTACAGCCATTTAGCCAACCATGTGTTCCATACTGTTCCAGTGTAATTTACAGCTAAATCTAGTCCCACCCCCCAATTCCCATGAAGATCCATACAAATGCAGAGATGTTATAGTATCGCTTGTAAGAGTACCAGAAAACAAAGAGTAGTTGGGTCACAGACATCAGAAAGTCAATTCATGCAAAGGCTATACGACCAAATATTAAAAATGATTACTTTAATTTTATATATAAATGCAGGGATGCCAATAATTGTGGCACACGTGGTTTTGTTAAAAATAATTATTTTTTTATTTTTCTTCTCATAATAAATTTAATTCAATTAAAGGTTGGATTTTTCAAATTTTTTCAGTGTGAGATTAAGCTAATTCACCAAATGGTGAATTCTTTATAACCCTTTTTACTCACCTTTACCAGGGGTGCCAATAATTGTGGAGGGCACTGTAATGTGAAGTGTGCCTACAAAGAAATCCTTTAGAGCAGGGGTGGCCAATTCCAGGCCTCGCGGGCCGGTGTGTATGCAGGTTTTTGCTGCCGCCAGTTAACAATTATTTAATTAGCCCAATCGTTTACACGATCTGATATTTTAATCTACATATCCGCGATATGAAAAGCAGCTGATGAATGTTCTTGTGCCGGTATGCGTCAATGCGTGTATTGTAGCATTTTATCGTTCTGTAATTTACAAGTGAATCGGTGATTGTGTGTATGACTAATTAGCTGATTGAACCGTGGTAACTGGCGGCAGCAAAAACCTGCATACACACCGGCCCGCGAGGCCTGGAATTGGCCACCCCTGCTTTAGAGTAAGATTTTAAAAAGTGAACATGGTGTGTTTTAATGGAACACTCCAAAGCAGCAAAAATAGCATTTGTTGGATGCAATCATTAGACATATACGTACAGTCTGGGCATTTTGCAATCATTAGACATATACGTACAGTATGGGCATTTTGCAATCATTAGACACATACGTACAGTCTGGGCATTTTGCAATCATTAGACATATACATACAGTATGGGCATTTTGCAATCATTAGACATATACGTTAAGTATGGGCATTTTGCAATCATTAGACATATACGTACAGTACGGGCATTTTGCAATCATTAGACACATACGTACAGTATGGGCATTTTGCAATCATTAGACACATACGTACAGTTTGGACATTTTGCAATCATTAGACACATACGTACAGTATGGGCATTTTGCAATCATTAGACATATACGTACAGTATGGGCATTTTGCAATCATTAGACATATACGTACAGTATGGGCATTTTGCAATCATTTGACACATACGTACAGTATGGACATTTATTCTATAAGACGTTGACCCCATAATATACACAAACAAGGGATGAACATATGAAAATATGACATTTATGACTCATTTTCTTAATGAGATAGCTTTGCACCATTTTAATAATTAACAAGGGATGGAAAATAGTGTATCTGAACCCAGTGAGTAAGTGTTTGGGTCGGTATAAAGTTACTCAAAGCATGTTTTTAGCAGAATCAGCACTCACTGGATCATTCTTGTGCGCTGGAGATTAACACAAGCATCCTTTACACAAACAGTTTTCAGACAGAGGATAGAGAAGCAGACCGTACTTTGAGAGAAAAGGGAACCGCTTGTGCCGGGTGATTTGTGATCATCTGCTCTCGACGAATCCCGCTCCCTCCCTCCCTCCCTCCCTCCCTCCCTCCGACGATCCTCCCACAGCCTGCATAGTGTCCAGATCTTTAAGGGAAACTCTGGCATCCATCCGTTTAATCTCAGTTCATGACCTGACGTTCCCCCATACTACACACACACAGAAAGATATCGCTCTACAGATTCAAGTGGATTTGTTAATGTTCGAAGGCTCTGAAGTGAGGATACAACTTTAGAATGTAAAAAGACAGCACACAAAATGTTTGATTCCTTCTTAAGTATATTATCAGAAACACACCAATTACTCCAGTGCATGCTGGGAACAGTGTGTGGGCCTGTATGAGTCTCTCATTGCCATGGTTCTTTCGGCCTGCTTGCTCTCCTGGTGTTACCATTAGGGTAGTAAATATACTGCATAATATGTATAGGGGCAGTAACATCACCTGAAGGTGAATGATGACCGTATGTTGAGTGGGACATGGCCCCATTAATATTTGTGGTTGATAGCATCTTTCTAGGGTCCCTTGTGTCAGTGGTTCTCTTGTAATCTTCATGCTGTAAACCATGGGAGACCTGGTTAGCTCATCTTTTCCTTATACCAAGAGGCACCGTATGCAGCAGCTTTGAAAGGATTGTACAAGGTTGCTCACAGATGTTGCACATACAGCTACTTGTATGTGATAAACTATTTGTTTCTACGGCTACTTGTATGTGATAAACTATTTGTTTCTTTCTGTGACTATATGGGAGATCCCAATCTGAAACCGTCATGGCTAAACTGTAGAACAGGGTTGTTCTACATAGACAGGGTTGTGTTGAAAGTTGAAATCAATTCCATGGGGGATATGTTACACAGTGTAGCATGTGTATTGCAATTTAAAACTCTGCCCATTGCTCATGTAATGTATACTGAAGCCTGACAGTAGGCTTGTCGAGGCTACAGTTGGATCTCTCCTGGTCCGGACATAAGCTTGACTCCCTGCTGACTGAATCAGTGTCTACAAACCGCCATCATTCACATTGAATAAAGCAAAGGTAATGTGCAATGACTGAGCCTGTTTATTTAAAATGGACAATTACATTTGCATGAGGACAGGAAAGGAAGAGGTTCGGTAAGCAAGGGAGATGGGAGCCAGAGCAGAGAGTGTTTTAAAGTGCTCTGCACTTGGCTTGGGTGCAGTATTGCTTTGTCTCTGCTGTGTTCCTGAAGTTTCCAATCCCACTTTGTTCACATGAGCAAATACACGACACAAAGTTTTGGTGTCAAGGCACTCTCTGATCTCTTTCAAAGCACTACTGTACTGCCTCGTGATCACAAAGTCACATATATGATCATAGGTTTGAATTCGCTCAACAACAAAAAACTAAAAATACCATGGCCAATAGACAGTGTAAGTCTTTACTTTGCACGTTAGGCTGATGCATTCAATCACGATGGTACACATGCACGTTTGTATTACCATTTCTAGAATTGTGGGTCGCATGCTTATTATATTGCCTCCACGAAATGTGCCCACATATAGATTGCACCCTCAGACAAACTCGCAAGACGTTGTTGTTGTAAAATAAATCTCTGCCAGACCTTAGGATTCTCCCAGGGGACCTGATTTTATGCTGACAGTTGTTTTACACTCCTAGGTGTGAAGTGTGAATTAAGATTATAGATGTGCACACCCTGAAGAGAACCCCAGGCTGTTCTCTTAGAAAAATGACTCAATGCCCCTTGCAATGCTGATATGCAAATGCAATCAACCAAACACTTTCCCCGGGGTGTTACATAGACCCAACCTGGCTGCCTTTGAAGGTTTGCTTTGCTGAAAACAATTTGGTGTTTCATGACACCGAAGAGGGGACAATTAACAACCCTTACAGATGTCCCACAGTGAACGGTCTCATATCATTAGTTCATATTTCACAATAAATACACATTCGCTGTGGTATGTCCCCAGGAGAGCTGCCTGAAAATCAGTCATCAAAAAAGCACAAACACTTGCATGCAATTCAGCTCCCGTATTCTCTGTTCACAAGTGACGTTCTCTGTAAATCACTGTTTTCTACAGCGGTGAGAAATAAAGGTGGGCTGCGAGTTTTATTACTGCACTCTACCCTTTTAGCTGCAGTCGTCACGAAGAGTGTAACATGGGATATTGTTGTCTTTTCTCTGGGTTTAGCCACTGCCCTCCCTGGGGGGCCTGGATCACAGCCCTCGCCACACAACCACAGAGCCCTGATTACAATGCATGGTACTGACGTGAAGTGATACTGAGTGTGACGGAGAATCCATGCGGTAACCCAACTCAAAGATGTTTGAAAGATGCCGAAAAACAGTCTATGATCTCACAAGCATAGTTTCTGTAGGCCACAAAAAAATATAGCTGTTAGCTTCAACATACAGTATGTGTGTGCACTGGCCAACAGGGACTTTAGTAATGAACTATGTGTCACCGTAGCTTCTTTTTAGGGCTAGTAAGTTAAAGAATAGCAAGCGATCCACTCTCTGTTTCACAGACAGGCTCTGCTGTTACTATATGCCAGATGTATAATGTCTTGCAATGCCTGGAACTCTGAACAGGACATAGTCACCTCTGTGTTCACATTGGTTAAGGGAGTGTTCTTGTGATCTGGATTTCCGTGTGTTTCAGTTAAATGTCCTTTAAAAAGGAACGTACAATGTATTATATCTATCATTTGCCATAGCAAATGTATGTATGTATACAAAATCTACATTTTTAGGCTAATCCCTTTTCTCTATGTGTATGTGTGTGTGTGTGTGTGAGAGAGAGAGAGAGAGAGAGAGAGAGCAAGAGAGCGAGAGAGCGAGAGAGAGCGAGAGAGAGAGAGAGAAAGAGAGCTATGCAGTATTTATATTACAGTTGGGGACTGTTGGCTTGGATGAGATCTCCATATGGCTTTTCAAAGTATGACAAATATGTGCTACATTCTGGCTCTCATTATTAGCATGTCTTAGAGCACATTGAGCTCAGCAGCGTGACAAGATACTGAATTACTGTCCATTCTGTCCATGACTCCTGTCAGTATAACTGAATGGAATTCATTTGCAAAGATTAGATTGCCTTAGATTGTATATCACAGCAGCATAGCCAATTAGAAGTGCTTATATAGTTGTTCTGACCGTACTCATGTGTACTGTTTGATTCATTTCAAACTTTTAATGAGGAAAATATATAAAGTGTTATGATTAAACATAACAAATGTATTCTTATAACAGATATCTTACTTTCCAAAATATGTAATAGTGTATTTTCTTGTTACTTCTTATGTATTTGTAAAAACATTTTGTTACTTGTTCAGAGACCTAGAGGATTTAAAGTTAGTCGACTTTTTGTACAACTACGTTTTTATCATTATGTATTTAACAAAGTCTTTTGAGTGTTATTTCTATGCATAGCATTATGCCTTTCAAAGCTTGTTCTGTTCAATAGAAATCTACCAGACTAGAATTAGCAGCAACATAAATCATTCAATATGTTTACCCTGATTAGCAGTGAAAAAGTTAAACTGTGAAAGAATTTTGAATGATCGAGTTGCAATCCCACAAGTTGTGTGCTCACACTTCCTGCCCCACCTTCAACTGCGGGGGTGAATATAAAAAAGGTGGAAATGAGTTGTTAAGCCAATTCCCTTATTTTGTAGAGAGGCGGCTTCAATGCATTGAATCCAAATTTCTTGTTCTTCTTGTAAGAAGTATTGTTTAATAATGTCTGTGGAATACATAACACGTATACCTGCCATCTACAAAAGAAGCTTCTGAGGTTTGGCACAAGACCTGAGTATGCGTTGTATTTGTCAAAGTACTCCTCCTCAAAACACTTGATTAATGGTAATGTTCCAAATGACTGCAGGCTGCACTATTTCACTGTTCACAGCGATTTACTTACAAAAGAACATTTCAGCCCACACTGTCTTCATCATATTGCTTATTTCTTTATTTCTTTTTGCATTACTTTTTCAGTCTGCCTCTTTAAAATGGCAGTGCTGCTCGTTTTTCTATCTGTCATAAAACGGACATCTGGGCATCTGCTTCAAATGAACCAAACCGTGAAGCCTATCTTCAGTAGCACAATAGCACTGCTCAGGAATATCAATGTTGGATATTATGTAATGCACTGTTTGAAGTGATTCAGCTGTTTCCAGGTTTGTGAACAGCAGGTTGTTGGAGTCCTGTCTGCTCATTGGGCAATGCGATTTGTGGCAAGTCCAAAGTAGAATCAGACCTATGTCACAGGTGAGCAGCACAGATCTATCACCTCCCAAACCTCCAGCAAGGCACACTATGAGATAATGGCCTGTATTCACTCAATACTTTGTTTCCCGTGCTGAGAGAGACGTAGGTGAACATGCTCGGCACTTTGAATTAATCTGCAAAGTACTGTGCCATTATTCCCTCTTATCCGTACAGGCCTACAAAACATACAAGATACTCGACCCATGAGGAGCAGGCCTTGGAGAAATGCTGAACGTCAGAACTTCTGTTTTTAAAACAAAAAACACCATCTGTTAAATAAAGGCTGTACTACACATGTCCAGATAGTGGGAATCCATTCTAATGATAGATCCATCTGCATTACACAATACAACCTGTAGCTTAAGCTAAAGCAGGAGGAATTGGATTTTTATGGCCATACATTTTAAATGAGCATTTCCTTATGTAATTACTTTAGCCACCTGAAACCCCTCGCCTCTTAAGAGAGAGAAAGAGAAGAAGCCCCCTCAGTTTCTCATTTCGCTAAAAGTTATCTGTACCTATTCCGGTTTGTGGAGTTTCCAATAAAAGCCCTGAAAAATATATTTCAGGAGTTGTAAAAAAATATTTATTTGTACAGTCAGATTTTTCTCCCACAGTGTTTGCATGGACTTTGCCTATATCCACAGAAAAAAGTCCCCAAAAAAAACATCATTAGTGCTACAGTATATCCTTATAATTTGATAGGTTACAGGCAACACTTTCAAAGAAACATTTAGCTAGTGTAATGTAAATCTAGGTCTGACACATGACTGAGGGGCTATCTCTAATGAACATTCATCATTAGAGATGATTAGAGATGATCAACAGGAGAAACTGATCTCTCTGAGCAAAATATGTGCCCTCCCTGATTATAAGGTGAGAGATCTCCAAAACAAAATGTCATTTATTTGTTTTATTTTGTCAAAATAAATTATGACAACTTTGAAAATTCTAAGGAATATCAATCAATTAAATTTCATATGAAGCATGTTGCCTGTCTGTGCAATGAATATACTGTGCCCTCCAAAATGGCACTGGATAAAGATGAGCGAGAAAGGCTCAACTTTGACCTTCATTTTGGTTGTTTTGCATCTACTGGGGCTCTTTTAAAAGGGGAACTGCAACATATGGGCATCTTCGGGTCTTTTTAAGCATTACATGAGTAGATTTATTCATGTATATTATTAAAAATAAAACAATTACAAATTCACATGGGCGCAGCCATGTTGTAAGTAATCTATTATGATGTCATTGTTTTTGTTCCGGTCAAATGTAACGTGTCATACTGGCAGATCTGAGCTGCAACGGCATCCGAGCCGAAACGGAAAATGTGTGGAGGCCCTCACTGCATCGCCCCTGGATGCAGCAACAACTACTATAATAATAAAGAGGTTCATTACCACAGACTGCCCCCGAACAGTAATATCTGCAGGCAATGGCTTAATCGGCTAAAAGATGTGAAGGGTGATGTTCGTGTAGGCTATGCAGCGCTCACTTTGAGAAAGCTGAAATGTTTCAAGGTATAAATTATATAATACAATATCTTCTGTTTTTTTCACAGGTGCACCAGTTGATATTGCCCAGACTACCCTGTCCTTGATCAAGTTCTAGGCCGACATTATCATAATTAGACAATTAGTAGACAATGCCACTACTGGGTATATTCGTCTAACTGGCTCGTAAGCATAAGCGATTGGATTAAAATGAATCATTCATGTCAAATTCATCAGAATCACAGCCATTGTAAAACTATGATCACAACAGAGGAAGGCGACCAGAACTAAACCAGTAGATAGAACCACCATCAATAGAACTGACTAATATGACTGTGCACACAAAAGGAAGAGGCTCATTTCAGTGAATTAAAAAAAAATTGAATAATTTTTTTTTTTAAAGATATAAATGAGTAAATCTAGATAAAATTTTTCAAAAAGAGCTGAGGATGCCCATATGTTGCAGTTCCCCTTTAAGAACAATGGAATCATGAACTCCAGCAAGGACCAACCTGAGATTCCTCCCTGCCCACTGCCCAGAGCTCAAAATTGGCCACAAATCTCAAACCTAAAAAATCAGCCCAGAAATAATTGACTGGCCATAAAATTACTTTTTTGCAATGGCCATCTCAGTCTACAGACTTGGACCCAAAATGTTTGGTCTCCCTGCACAGAATGTGTAAGTTGTTCAGTTCATGAGCCTGCAGCTCAAATAGCATTTTGTGTCTGTGATCTTGGTCAATCGGGATGATTCCCAGTCCCAATTCTATATTGGGAAAGCAAAAAACTGTTATTTTTTTCTTATTTCAAATAGCTTGGCTGGGCATATCTTATCATGAAATATTGAAATCAAATATTCCAGGATTCAAATATTGAACTCTGGCCAATTAGTTTTCTAGCAGCAAACAACGTATTGACATTTTAAAAGTAAATTCTTGAAAATTATTAGTGTGTTGGTGTGCAGCCGCCTTTATTTAAAAGCAAAGAGTGCATAAGAACTTGCTCAATGGAGGAAGCCAATACTTAGAAATAAATTACTCTTCAAAAGTCAGAGAAGCCCAGGCAAGTCCCAGCTTTAATATTTTAACTGAAGATGGATGTGCTTCTGTAGTTTTGCTTCTGTCTGTAATTACATACGCAATGATGTGTTTTTACACGCTCCTTAACAGTGTGAAATTGTCTGCTAGAAGCGAACCACGATTAATTGGAGTGCTTTGCTGATGTACTTAGGCGGAAAAACATTGCCATGACACTTACCAAGAAAATTACCTGTGTAATCTTTAATAAAAATCTGAATTAAAGCAACTGGGCTTGTTGCTGAATTAAACCTGACTGTAACCACTTATGACTGCAAACCATTGATGGAGTTGCTGTGTGTTAATTTTGAAAAAAATATATAGCCTAGATTAAATAGAAATGGAGTTAACATGGGTCTATTAGACAAAAAAACAAATATAAAAAGATAGAACCTTTTGGGTATCAATTAACCTGCAGAATCACACCATAAGACCGCTTCCCCTTGTCAGTTGGGCAGACTGATGCATCAGCAAGTTTGGAGAAATAGGCTTTTGTTAGAGTCATTTCGTCTGTGATGGCTTTTGACAACATTCTTTCCATTTAAGAGTGTCTGTATCCTCTTTTCTAAAGGTAGCCATTGACCTTTGATATTGACTCATCAATGAAAGAAAAACACAGCCAATCAAAATCTTAACAATCATTATTATTACTAAATACGTATGTGTGAACATGTGGCTGTCCTAGACATGAGGACTGGTACATTATCACTAATATTAGATGTTTGACAGCGCAGCAATGTGACAGTATTGCAGCACCTCAGCCCCTAGGAAAGCAGGTATAAGGCAGTACTGGAACCCATTACCATATAAAATTGCACTGTCACAATATGTATGATCAGTCTTAATTTCTGTAGCATATAAACATGTTAAACTTAATGCATATAAAACACTACCTATCCATGTGTAAAGTTCAATGACAACTAAGATTCAGAATCATATAGAAAAATGTCTATAATACAGTCATACATTTTGGCATATGTTTGATTTGTGAGGTATAATCTCAGATTTATAAAGCACAGAGCTAAAATGTGTTGAGCCATTTAAGGGCCTGACTCCCAGTCCTGCCTCCCATACGACAATGTATTTTGTGTTACTTCTATGACCCTATATATTTGTAATGGTAACAGATGTTGTAATTTGTCATGTTATGGCAGGAAAAACTGCGCTAGAACTTGAATAGATATGTTTTGTTTCAATGCTATATGAAAAGAAAAACTAAATTTAAAAAAATGAAATGTGTGGCATGTGAGCAGAAACAATCTTGGTTAATAGGGAGTGGTAACAGTATTATGATTTGTGAATAAATAATGCGTAAAATCCATGAATGGTTTAGCACCTCACCATCTGCATTTGACAGCTGTACTCAGAAAACAAATTATAAAAAAGCGGCTACTATCATTCACAGAATTTAGCGAATTTAGATTCAGTGATTTCACTTCTCGTAACCATCTTGGTCATGTGAGTAAAATATTTGATGGAAAGGGACAGACAGGTAGTGCAATCTGGGAATTTGAGTCCATGCAGGGTGCAGTTACAGTAATGACAACAAGTAAACCCTAAATAAAATAAATATTTTACTAAAACCGTACTCCAGACTGACAAATGAATGTCCTGTTTCAGGATTTATTTTAACACACAAAACAAAGCAATATAAGGTTCCAGACTAAAGCTTCACACTGTCCCATCAGATGTTGGGACAGGGTCCACTTCACCAAGACAAGTCAGTGCAGAAGGAATTTAATTAAATTTATTTTTTATGGATTTCATGAGTTACAAGAGAGAAAGAACATGAAAAAAATCAACAAAACCGGTCCATGAAATACAGATTAAAGTGGTATTACTTTTCAAAGCTGGTAAATTGCATTCTTATGATATTTTGTCTTTCAGGGTCCCATATTCTTCTCTGAGCCCTGCTAAGATTCACAGTGCTGCAAACACAGTAGCTTAACCACAACAAATGAGCAACCACGTACCACTACAGCTGACAACTGCTATCCATTACTCTGCTTACGCTATTTAACCATGTTTTTTAAAATGATACACATTTTGTAAAAAACAATGGCAAGAAGCAATATACAATATTCCTCTGTGATAAGAGAAAGGCTTGTCTGTCTAACAGAAGATATGAGCCTATGGTAAAGTAAATATTTGAGAGTGATAAAGTTTCGCTCAGTATGCCCTACCCTCCACCACGTACTCCAGCAAAGCATGTTGCCTTTATTAATTAATGGCTCACTTGCACATTCTGCATTATTCACTGGCTCAAGCGGAATTATCTTTGATAGCTGGAAGAATTATATTCCTTGCCTAATGCAAACTCTGTATCCTTGGCATTTGTTCAGGATGTGTATGTACGTACATCATGGTTGTATTAAAAAATGTTTTGGAAAATTTAAGAAACAACACCCGCGTGATGTTAATTCCATTTCATTTCAACAATTTGAATATTCTGCAAAATGATATCTAAGCTCATACTTCGCCTCACTATTTTTGCTAATTTCTTATTTATTCATATCCGCCTTGGGGGTTTTTTTTGGGAAGGAGGGGGACATTTGACTTTTCTTGGAAGTATTTCAATTTGTTACATTGTTCTTTAAGAGTTTGGACTAAGACATATTATGCTAATGGTAATACAATGTTCTCTCCTGTCTCGGTGGTTCAGAGGTTGATATGGACCTAGATCTTTATAGAACAAGTACCTTATGTACTGTACGTGCTAGTTAGAATCCCACAAAAATGTACTTCAGAATATGCATGGACTTCCCATATATCCAATAATTTTAGTTTGTTCACTCATTTATAATAATGCTTTCACAGGCACACACACACTCAGTCACACACGCGCGCACACACTCACTCACACACGCGCGCACACTCACTCACACACGCACACACACACACTCACACACACACACAGATGTATA
This sequence comes from Ilyophis sp. 1 JC-2022, assembly GCA_022702515.1. Taxonomy (NCBI): domain Eukaryota; kingdom Metazoa; phylum Chordata; class Actinopteri; order Anguilliformes; family Synaphobranchidae; genus Ilyophis; species Ilyophis sp. 1 JC-2022. Next base: position 73,671,758 of record CM040400.1, read on the forward strand.
GACATATTATGTCACTGCTCAAAGGAGTACTCACTGTTGAAGAAAACTTAGCTTCAGTGTGTGTGTGTACATTTTCATCAGTCTCTGAGTGAATGAACTCCCAGCACATGCCCCTGTGCCTGGTGCCCTCTCACAGACCCGCTGGTACACCTCCGTGCCAGTCCTGATAAGCAGCCGAGTAGTGAGCCTGGCCCATAGACACCGCTCCCTCTGTTCCCCATGGCAGGTGTCACGCGTCGCATATAACACCCCACTGACAAATACCCAGCAGCCTCAGTACAGAGTTTAGGAAGATCACACCGCCAGAATAATATTTGATTGCATCATAGTAGTACTATTACATGAGGTGAATATGAAAATTAACAAGAAGCAGGTCCCAGAAGATACGAGTTGTAGAATGAGTCCAATTTCAATGTGTGATATACAGTAGAAGGAGACAAATGGGGCTGATTTTGGGAATTAGAAGAGTGGATAGTGCCCTGGAGTTCTGAGTCTGTGTGTTGTTTATGTGTGTGTGAGGGGGGATGGAGGTAGAGGCTGATACTAAGCAGTTGTGCTGTGCGCTTGGTGGTATTTAAGAGGCGAAGAGTTTGTTGGATGGGTGCTGTGTACATTTGTTTGACTGTATGTGTGTGGGAGGTTAAAAGTTTGGAGGCTTGATAGTGTGAGTGTACATGTATGGAGTAGTGCCGTAGCCAGGAATTAGTTTTAGGGTGGGGTTGAGAAAATACCCAGATAGCAATGATCAAGTATCTCGGGGTCTTATTCACAAGTGAGGGTAAAAGGGAGCAGGAGATTGGCCCACCATTTAGGTGCAGCGGCTGCAGTATTGCGGGCGCTGTATCAGACGGTGGTGGTGAAGAATGAGCTGAGCCAAAATGTACCCGTCAATCTACGCTTCTACTCTCACCGATGGTCACAAGCTGTGGGCAGTGACCGAAAAAGTGAGATTGTGATTGCAAGTGCCCGAAAAGGGGTTTCTCTATAGGGTGGCAGAGCTTACTCTCCTTTACAGGGTGAGGAGCTCAGTCATCCGGGAGGACCTCTGAGTAGTGCCGCTGCTCCTTCACATTGAGAGGAGCCAGTTGAGGTGGTTCGGACATCTGGTAAAGATGTCCCATGGACATCTCCCTATAGAGGTGTACCAGGCATGTCCCGCTGGGAGAAGACCCCGGAGCAGACCCAAGATATGCAGAAGGGAATATATCTCCCAGCTGGCCTGGGATCGCTAAGAGATACCCCAGGAGGACTTGGAGAAAGTTGCAAATCAGAGTCACACTCAGCCTAAACCCTGGAGCCACCAGATGGGATGTCCCAACATTGCAGTGTGGGTTATCAAAATTCTTCAGGGGATTGCGGACTTCATGGCCAAATCCTCACCCCCAGTGGAAGTTTTATGTCTGATAAGAATGATCCACCTTTTCCTTAATTCTAATTGGATGAAAATGTGTGGAAGCTAAGGGCCGAATTAAATGATTATTTTTCAGAGGCCTCACACATCAGCACACAGCAATGTTCAGTGGAAAACCCTTGCATCTGTGAAATGTAAAATTCTGTTTGGCCAAAGACATTTTAGGTAAAGACATGATCAAACTACAGCTAATTTACAACCAAACAAAAAGTAATGTTACTGTAATTAAAGGAAAACTTTTCTTTGGTTTTCTTTGACATGGACCTATTTTTACAAACTATTTCCACCATGCTGATCATTAATAATAATAATTTAGTCATGTCTTTCTTTGCGGAGATTTCGCCACCCAAAGAACAGCTTGTCTCTGCTTTACAATGCAGTCCAATGGGTCACACAATCGAGCCTTGAAATGCTTTCTAAATGTGGTCTTCCACTACAATTGCAAAAACGTTATGCCCAAAAATAAGACATTTGGAGGAGGTTCAAACCCGTACGCCAGGGGTACGGAGGGACGGTTAGAGGTTAGGGTCTGGGCGTTGTGTGTGTGTGGTGGTGTGTGGGGGGGAGGGGGGGACTTTGGAAGGTTGGATGTAGGCGAGGGGGTAAAGCGAAATGTTTAGAAGCTTAGTGGTGTGTATGTGGGGGTGAGAGGTCATAGGTAGGAGGCTCTGGTTGGACGGTGAAGGGGCAGGGGGGATTGGCGGGGTTATTGTAGGCAATAAGATAAGATGCAGGCAGGGCCCATATGGAGGAGAGGGTAATTTATTCCTGCTGCCATATGTGTGCAGTGGATCAGGGAGAGTTGGGTTTGAGCTGAATGCTTCTAAAGCCTCAGGAAGCCAGGGAAAAGGTACTGGGTGCCTTCAGCAGTTCAACAAGTGTGGTAAACTGCCGCTCTGACCTTTTGGAGTGTTTATTAAGAACCGATTCTGAAACATACCTTGAATTAATTTCCTGGATGAATAATGTACAATGAATGAAAACATTATTTTGGTTTGCTTTTTATAAGTTATCAAAGCTACTCCTGTGCCACGGCAGTCTCAGAAGCCTTCAATGACGCCCGTGTGTGGTTAACGTGCAGACTTAACTCCAACCACCAATCACACTGACGGCTCGCAAATACCACACACATAAACAGATATTAAACAGGTCTTCAAATAGCCACAAATAAACAGCTATTGAACAGAGGATCCACTGAGACAGGACTCCACTGGCTGAGAGAGAATCTCTAGCCCTTGGGTGTGGCTCCAGGCTGGAGTCCTCTGGTCAAAGTACAGACGCTTTGTAGCCAGCGAGAGAGGCATAGAGGGAGTGGAGGTTTTATTTCAGTTTAGAAGTGAATTGTTGCCACTTAATTTGACTTTTCTCTGAGGTGTTTAGAATCCTTGGGCTGGTCAGAGTGAAATCTGAGCTATGAAGCGGTGTTGAAGTACTCGAACATCTCTGTTC
>CM040400.1:73675117-73947335 GCA_022702515.1 Ilyophis sp. 1 JC-2022
ACGAAACACAAAGCAGGGGAGAAAGAAAACAGAGGAACGTAACATCCCCCATTCTTAAGACAATAAATAAATTCCATCAGGTATAGTCTCTGGGCTCTCTGTCTTAATAAGGATCGATTTCCCTGGATCAGCACCCTCGAACAGTATCTGCTTTTTCTGTTACCTTGGCTTTAATAGCCCGTTTAGTCTCGGAGTGGAACACATCGAGTTTAAAGTATTCCGCGATTAACAGAAGGTCACCTTTCCGACAGCTGTCCAGCTGTTTGAGTGTTTGGTCATCAATGAACCGTTCTAGATCGAACTCCATGGTAACATATCAACGCTGAAATGCTGATTTTAAAAGTAAAGAGAATAGCGTTCTACCAATGGTATAAAAACCTGCTGCCCACGGCAATGAAATAACAAAATCACGACACATACTGGTAAGTGGCAATACAAGCACTATAAAATTACCAATGTAGTGCAACTCAGTGACAAAAGTGACACACAAAGGTATTACTACAGGCGGGACCCAATGTAGTGCTAAGCAACAAAGTAACCGTGCTACAAATCACAAAGCTAGCAACACGTTGCCAGCAAGGTAGCAGAGTAGCATCAGTCAGAATAATTATGAAAGGTGTACCACACCGTGGGAAGATAATGTCATTCCAACTGTTAATTTGATGAATCTGATAAATAAATCTACTGAACACAGGCTTCTGAACTCTGGACCCCCAATAACATTTCCATTCATTATTGACAGTAAAACAGGACCTGGGGTTAAGGCTGCATTCTGTACTGCCAAAACCAACCTCCCACCCACTCCACACTCCCACCCGTCCACTCCTGCCCCACAAACGTTGCAGCTGCACACAAGGGACCTTGTATAAACAAAGGCCAGCCGTAATCAACTAACACTGAATTCCCTACTGTACACTCCTCCTAGCAGCTTCATGTTTATGCCTTCCTCCCCACCCCTCCCTCCTTGATAAAAGCATTAATAATATACTTGGAACACCGTTGGGTATGATACGTAAGAAAGAGTAACTTGAGCAAAATTAAAAAAGGGAAGGTGTGATGTTGAGGCAGGATTTCATGCTCTCCTTTTCATCCACAAGTTCATGCTCGTGTTTATGTAAGCACGTTTACCATATCAACAGCCAGCACAAAATAATGTCATTTTGAAAAGTATGTTTGCAGATTATAAGTGCAATAATTGACAGTGCATGGGTTGAAAACTATAAAAGCAGTTCTGTTAGTAGAGGAGCACCCCTCTCACTTTCCCCTGCCAAGTATATCAGCTTCAAACCACTTCCTCATCATCATCATATACCGCTTATCCGGAGTCGGGTCGCGGAGGCAGTAGGCTAAGCACTTCCTTTGCAATCTAAATGACGAGGGACAGAAGTGAAAATATTCAGACAGTAAAATGGAGCTGAAGTACAGTGAGACAAATCATCTTGAATGGTGGAAAGACTAAAAAAAGTTTTTTGCCATATATCAACAGCATTCAACACCACCAAAGGAAGACTTTAGAGCCAGAGAGCCAGAAATCCCAAAGTGCATTACTCAATTGCAAGGCCTTGCAAATTCAAAAATTATATGTAATAATAATAAAAGTAATAATAATAATAATGGAGTTCTAGAACACTGACCTTTTTTTGGAAAAACATTCATTTAAAGGGTTGAATAGGAACCAAATGAGGTTCAGGTTTCTCTTTACACTTCTGAGCTTTCTCACCCTTGCATTAGCTTGTTTTTGTGTTCATATTGATTTCTCACTGCATGGAGCTGACAGCAGTTGCAATACTCCAATTGCTTACCACATGTTCAGCACATATACCTGGGTGGAGTAGTTTCTGAATTGTCTGTACTAGGAATATAGGCCTCGCCTCTCAGCTGTATTTGAGGCTGCAATGCCTCTTGCAAAAAGTGCAGATTCAGTACGTCATGTTGCCAATGTGAAACATAGCTTCTATTACATTTTTTCTTCTATACTTAAGGGAAGTCTATGCATATCAATACTTTATATTGACAAGAACTAAAAGGAACAAATCAATTCCCATGTTAACAAGCCTTTGGTATCTTCTTACCAGTACTCATACAAAGTTCAGCTTTATCTGCCTGGGTTTTAATACCTTTTCAAAGGTATTAGTGTGACTTTTGGCACATGTGAATGTCCTATTTTTGCTATGCCCAGGAGCCATCACTTGAAGACTGTCTCAAAAGCAGCCGAGTCAACACCTATGTGCTTTTAAAACATTAATGAATCTGTGCTTTGGGGTTCAGAAGTTGGGAGGTCAGGAGTTTCATAGAACACTAATAAGGACACCCCCATTAATCTCCTTTAAGCAATACCTAAATGCCCATTCTATCAAATACTCTAAAAACAATGCTGTACAAACAAATCACCAAATCTGACGAGTAAAAACTGACCTCTACCTGTATTTTGTGCCTTTAAAGCACTGCAAAATCATCACTTACATCTAAAAGGAAAGGCCTTCAAAAATGTGTCTATCGGGCCTAATTACTCTAATGACAGTGATTAATGTTTCCTGGCTGCAGTCCTTTTGTTTGTTCACTTGTTACTTTCCATTGGCTTCAGGATGCCCCCCCCCCCCCCCTCTCCAAAACAAAAACCTCATTGCACCAGTAGGCTTCACACTCTTGTTCTCTAGCGGCTACCTACCTCTAGTTATGATTATTTGGGGGTTGCTTTTAAGAGCAGCAGGAAATGTAATGTTTAGAACCTGAGCCATATTATTCTCCCACAGTCATGGAACATGATTTGAACCTGGAACATGCTGAGAACAAAAGAACAAAAGGATCTGAAAGGCTCTAAACAATTATTCATAAAAAACACAGTGTGGAACACGTCTATTAGCTGAACAAACTGTTAGCTAGTGGCAATGCTACAATCTGCTAAACAAAAATGAATAGCAGCAGGACATCTTGCCAAGAAGCAATTACAATAATGACAACATAAAACAGAATAAAAAATTAAATGATGTCTCAATTTAATTTGCAGTAAACCCTGAGAGAAATGTCAGGAAGTTCTTATAATTCATCTGATATAAGCAGCTCAGGAGCCTTACTTGACCTGGGTCTCCATGGGCAACGGTTTAATGGTTCAGCAGTGGTATCTGGGTGGTACAAAGCAATGGATCTTGAGAAAGTGTGAGTTTTTCATCCCTGGTGGCAGTCACTTGGGATGAGATGATGAACAGCTCTATGAGAGAGCCAGCCGACTCCATTGAAAGAGAACAGCTGCCTGCACTGCACCACTCTGTTTGAGCTGTGCCTCAATCTCCCTTCGGTGAGCATTGGTTTCACAAAACCTCCCCTCTCCTTACCTTTAGACATCCGATCCTGAAGCCCTCCGGTGGAAACAGAGAGAGGAGGTGGGGTGATGCGGGAGAGGGCAGAGTCTTCCTGTGGGAGTGACTGTCATCATTGTCCTTCAGTTAATTAATAAGTGCAGAGTTTGAACATTTGTTTTAAAAACGTAATGTAACGGAGTCAGTCTGGTCCATCTAAAAAAAATACAAAGAGAACAAAAGTCCTTGAAAATGAACCACTCTTACAGGTCACCAACAACTGAAGTGTGAAAGTGGAATGTTTAGACAAGTGAGCTAATATATGGCCTTGTGTTTGTAGTGTCCTCTCACTCTACCACATATTCCCGCACTGTACCAAAAGGGCATTGGCTCAACGATTAGAAATGTGAGAAAATGGAGAGCTGTTCACAAATCGACATAAACTATGGCTACATGTACATTGATTTAACCTGCACTTTTCACAGAGGTCAGTGACTAGCTATATAGTATGACAGACACTGTCTGCCTACAGCAGTGACACCCCACTGCTAAGTCACTCTGCAGTACTGACACCCAATGGTCCTGTCATTCAGCAGTACGGACACCCCCTCTACCCTGTCCCTGGTACAATTATTTTGTCACCCAACTACCAAGTAGCTGTACTGCCCTGTCACTACTTACCGTGTGACGGTACCCCATTGTCCCCTCACTTCCCTGGTAGATTCCAAGCACTACATTGCCTTGTTTGAGTCCCTTTCAATCTATAAAGAGATGATGTGTCATCTCCACCTCAGTGTGACTTAAATGAGTGTGTTGGGACTTACTGGGCACCTGGCCAGATTTTGGACCAAGTAAACAACTGTTCAGTGATAATTCTGCAATTCAATCCCCCAGCTCTTCTTAGATTAAGAACAATAAACTTTCCAACCCATATTTAAAGGAATTGGCACAATGACTTATTTTTGTTGTGCAAAGGGAATTGAGGCTGCTGAGAGACCATTGTGAAAAGTATTATTGAAGCCCATTATTCAGCAGTTAACATCTGGTCAAAATAAGGTGCTCGTAAGTAACACACTGGCAAAGGACTGTAAAGTGTACATACGATGTTCCGGTCAGTTGTGTAGGGTCCCTCAAAGACCATATGCAAGACTACTATAGCCTACTTCAATGTTAAGTTGCAGACCTTGGAATTTATTTCCAGGGAAAATATGAAAATCAGAAGAGAATGTGTAGGTGATCAACATTTAGGGTTGGAATTTAGAGAAAGAGAGAGGGAAATTTACTTAAAAGGCATTTATTTTGTTCCTTTCTATGTTTAATTATGAAACTGAAGAGATAATGAAGAAGAAAGATACATCAACAGTGTCACCGTTGCATCATTACAGTTTCCTGCAGTAGAACGCCATTGGAAAGGCTCAAAGAGGTGATATCATCTGTACAAGTAAAAGCGGTTTGCAGTTATAATTGTGGTAATTATAACGGTAAAAGTTTATTTTAGCCTTATTTATACTTAGTTGCACTTACTGAGATACTGTATTTATACCTAAACCATTGACCTGGATTTATTAAAACACTGGCCTCCTAACTTGTCATAGAACTAAAGCTATTGTTTTCTTAATCACAAAAACTGTTTATTTTCATTTGTTTATTAATTATACTACAAAGATATACAGGAAATGGAAAGTTTACAGGTTTAAACAAGAATTAGATCACAAACCATGTCGCGTGGCACGATCTGTTTGGACCGATGCAGTGCTCTGGCAACAAGGAAGATCAGATAATAAAGGCGTGCAGAAAAGCTGAAATTGACTCATCAAATTGAGTCATCGTCCATGGGATTTCACTACAAGTGCAAATGAAAAGCTTTTACTTTGTGACATGAGTATTAGTAGTATCACACTCTACAATTTATGTTGGAGGCATCAGGCATGCCTGATAAGGTGGTGTTATTAGTCATTTTTCATGTCACTGCAGTTAAGAACTTATATGGTATCCATTAGAACGTTTTCCCAAATCTTACACGTACAATTCATTTAGACATCATGCATGCTTCTGCTGCTGCCTTTGTTGTCCAGTAAAATAACCCTACATCACTCAGGAATAGACTAGTAATACCAATATTTTCTTTCCTGAAGAGGTACTGTGCATTGTGCAGTGGGAATGTTAAATACAAATAGTTTCTCTGTAATTCTGGTCTATCTATACTTTTATATGACTTTGCCAGGGAAAGAGAACAGAATTACTGTGTACAATCATAAAGGAACATCTCTGGAACAGAAATAGGGGGAAACCATGTGTTTTTATTTTAATGTATGTGTTTTTAACAATGACTTATTTTCCATTGTTTTACTTCATAATCACAGTTTGGCAAAAATCAGTAACCGGAATGATTAATGGTAAGAAGTGTGTTTGCATTGATACAATTAACTAATTAATATTAAATTACAAATGTTATTTGAGTCAGTTAATGGACTGAAACCAGGCCTATTTCAAGGCTGTTCAACTGTATGAAACAAGCCACATATTCTTAAGATATGGACACCAGTAATTTTTATTTCCACACTGCAGCCTTAACCATGACATTTCCCATCATTATATAACTAACAATCTGCAAATCTGTGCCTGCACAACACAATCATAACCCACATTTTTAATAGTATTTATTTATTGGTACTGTAAAAAAAAAAATCAATAAACATTAGACTGAATGTGTGGTGACTGCCATATAAGATATCCTCAGCACTGGTTGTTCAGATGTCAGTGGAGGCCAGAATAAACCAGATAAAGCCATAATCTTCCACTTGAATTACAGACACAGTGGAAACTGGAAACAATTGAAACTAAATAGAGGAACTTTGCACTGTGGTTGATTAACTTTAAGTGTTAGAATTGTTGGTGCACTCTGTACTGAGTGGGGGTTTGAGCACAGGGCTCGGGGCGTGAACATTGTAGATTTGCATCCATGTCTCTTAAAGTGTATCTTAATCTATTTCTCACCCTTGGCTGAAGCACACTTTACTTAGCCAACTTCCTGGTTGTACTCAACAAAGTAAAAAATAATTAAAATAAGCTCATGGAGGTCTGATGTTTTCCTCTTGCTTGTATTTCTTCTTCACAGAACACTGGCCACCGAAGGCCATGCTCATCACACAGCTGACTGACTCATTATTGACTAGAAACTCACATTCATTCGTCCTGATGCTGAACATCAGCAACCGTTCTCTGCTTAATGCTCCACATTAATTATTGACACAACTGAATTCAACAAAGTATCAGGTCTGAAAGCTCACTTCTGCTTAGAATAATATACACTGGCCGCGCAGGTGTTATCATTGGCAATGATTCATATTAGACTGAAAGCAGTCAAGCATACCTGCTGCCAAGCTAGATTATTCCCTTTTACACTGCTTTCCTTGACAACTGTCCCAGAAAAAGACATAACTGGTGTTAGCAGCTGCATGCAGACACACAGCAGCAGTGGCAAATCTCAAGCGTTTAGACTCCCTCATTTCAGCTGGGATTCTGGGTATACTGAGCATACTGTATACTGAGCATACTGTATACTGTATACTGAGCATACTGTATACTGCTTGAGCAAACTGCAGTGAGATCCCCAGTGAAGTGGATTGTCTTAATGGGCAGCTCCCTCTCATTTGCATTAAATAGTCATTGGGCGGCCTACTGTCACCCAACCTATATGTTATGAAGAGCACCCAGCAGACACTTCTCTGTTCAAAGTCTATAACTACAGAGTTAGATAATGGTGATATAGGCCGCTCAACAAATGGCACAGAGGCATAATGGAAGCCAAAAGAATTGTATTTCATGAGCTAATGCTGCTGTCTACTATTATGCGAAGGTGTTAAATTGGATTTGAATGCAGCCCAGGTATCTTTTTGAACCTATTCGTGGTCCATAGATAGCATTTGTGCTACCCTTCATAGCATTAATGCTAGCGTATAAACTAGCTACCTTGCAAACAGCTAGCTAGCTATAGATACATACCACTAGAAGCATTCTTGTATGTACTCAAGCACATCATATATACCTGTACATACAATACAGACATGTGTTTAACTTACAAATGTTTATTTACAGGCTAATTATACAAATTAAAGGTGAAAGTCTGCACTATTACCTCATAGTCACTGTTCCATTTCAAATCCAATGTTTGAAAAACTAGTTTGAATAGAAAAATTAGCCTAGGTCTAATTCTGATTGGTGTACAAAGATTACATTTTGTATGAGTATCCTAAAGGCGTGCAAGTAGTTGTATCAAATATAATTTTGAAGCCATTTCTGTTTATGCCTTAAATGCTAGTTACAGTTCACAAAAATTGCTAAATTAATTTTATCATTCATCTGGTACCAAAAATGTCATATTCATATGGAAGAATCTCGCATAAGGTCCAACAATACCGATCATGTGACATAACTCATTGTAGTTCTGCAGGTACAGTACAGCCATTTCTGAATCATACTATTTTCAGTCACAAATGATTACTAATTGTAGTGGTTCGTGGCTGTTTTATTTTTAAATTTATTTTGCAGCTCTCGTCCTGCTTTCCCGACTGTGAATCAATGGGATTTTTTCCACGTTCCGTTTCGTGGTTTGCTGTCCTCATTATTGTTTTCACCTGTGCTTCTACCTGCAGGGTATTTAAGTTGGCCCCCCTATTTTGATATGTTTATGCCTGTTTTAACTATTGTCCCCTAACAGAAGATTGTCCCCCGGGAAGATTACAGGAACTATTGGCCAATATAGAGTCATAGCTTGATCCAGGATAATTGTGAATAGGCTACATGTGTAACCTTACACGAAGCATCGCACATCGCCTGGATGTTGATGGAGTGGGCCTTTCGTTTCACATAGTATATAACAGCGTTCTCTGTTGGGGCAGAGCCCCGTGAAACGCAGTTTACCATGAACTGCTATTTTACCCATTCTTGGCTGACAGGTGTGATGGGGACTTGAATGTATTTTTTGCATATAGGAGTACATATCGGAACAGGACAGCAGGTATTTATCTCCAGCTCAGCTGCCAGGAGATGACAGAAGTTTGTTCAAATCTGGCAGAATGAAAGCAATTTAAGGCAGCATTCCCCTTCGCTGAGGGACAGGTATGTGGTCTTTGACCGATGGACCCTTTTATTATTATGCATATTTTGATATGGCCTACACAATAATAATATTTTGAATTGTAATCTTGATATTTTTAGTCATGCTTGTGCACGCCCGTGTAACAGACAGGAGGGTGTACGCGCATTGTGCACACATCTGTGTAGGCGCACTTATATGCATCGTTAAAATAACATGTAACTAACTGCGACATGACTTTAGACCAGGTTTGTGGTGGTTTTAGCGCAAGTGCTTTCTGCTGCCTCAAGATAGCAATACACCAAAAATGATCCTGGCCACAACTCACAAGACCAACCCGCCCAATTCACTTGCTATGGGCGCAAGATCACTTGGTATTTAAACGACATGAGCGCTGGGCGCTATAGTGACACCTGTGCCGGTCTGAAACTAGCGACACTAAGACACTTGCGTTTGGGTTAGCACCGCTTAGCGGCGGGTGTAAGATAGGGCCCAATGTTTGTTTAAAAAAAAAACATGAAATAAATGCAGACATTGTGAATTTTGCCTCATATTCATTGTTTGATTTTAAATACAAATTTGATGAGTAGAGGAATAACAACCAACTTGACACAACTGTCCCAATACTTTTACATTTTACTGTATATTACTAAATTCAGACCGTGCCATTCAGTGGATCTGGCATTTAGTTGTGTGATTTACACTCCAACAATGAACAGTTTCAGTTGTCATTTAAATAAATATGACCAATGAACTCATCTGTCTTTATACTTGATGAATAAAGAATCTGAACCACCTCTTTAATGCAGTCTTGTAACCATATAATTTACACCTAAAACCATGAACAGTGTATTAATAGATTCATTAATTTCAGTGTGCATTTAGTAAAATGGTTCTTTTCTTATTTCTTATTCCATGACATACTAAATAATAACATTGGCAATAATCAGTGTCACTGTATATAAGAGATTAGATGTGTCAGGTGGTACTGGGATATGCATCAAGGGTGTGCAAATATCTATATCTTAAAGAATTGAGCCATCAAAGTGTTTTACATTGGACGTGTTTGGAATGAGTTGGCAAAAGGAATTTTAAATCAGATGGAAATCCATATCACATTTACCCTCAAGACATATATTGGTGGAGCCTCTCTCCTACAGCAGTCTCTTCTTTACATTGCTAAGCCAATATTGAGACAGGCACCTCATTGCTGTAGTTATAGAATGGGTAATCAATTTATTGCCTTCAGTTTAGAGGGAAAGTGCAAGGCTATGAAAATGTCTGGGGTTCAATATGAAATATGGAAGAAATACACTGGACCATCTTTACCACCGACAATAAATTGCACACATTAACTGTCACTCTGTTCTTAGAAGTGAGAATTATAAACAAATACAAAAATCCAATGGGGAAGAATATTCTGGATTTGAAAAGGTTAAAAATTAAATAGCTTTTCATAGTACCAAATAAATAAATAAGAATTTGGAGAAATAACCTGTTTTTGCAACAAAGATTTGTATCTGTATTTAATTTTGTATTTGAATCTACACAAAAACAACACTTGTGCTCTCAAAATCACATGACCAACTGACGGAATAATCAATGTATGTAAAGATTTGGCTCAACCTATCACACAGGGAACAGTGTTGGACTGGACCTAAACACAAATAATGCAGCTCCTACTTACGACTAAAATGATCAAATGAAGAGTGATCATTTTGATGGTTAAATGCATTTTAAACACGATGAGACCCAGAACCTCTCAGTGTTTTCTTAATCACACAAAAAACTTTGTTTTAAGTAAAACGATCAGCCCCAACGCTAACATCAGCCTGCTCTCCATCAAGGTTTATCAGCACAGAGCTTTGTTCTGCTACAGCCCTGTATATGTCTACTGTACTTCAAACACTCACCACTGGGCAGATTGCTTCAGATTCAATCCTTCTCTCAAAGAGCCTAATTCATACTCTTAGAGTAGGTGGTGTTCTATACAGTATATTGGCAATTAAAACTGGAGGCAGTACACTTACACATTTTGCACTTTTATAAAGCATGCTTCCTTTCCAACATGCCCATGTGTTCTATTTGGGACCACATATCTAGTACCATTCTTTGTGGCAGAGCTTGTCCACAAACTGTACACTAGAGCATAACATTTTTGAACTGGTGTAATTAATTGACAGATCCTGCATTCGAGTGTATATGAGATTGTAGAGTGTATATTGCTGTAATCTTTTCAACTCATATTTCAACTCAGATCATATGTTACATTTTAGCTTACACAGAGTAGGGACTTCCGTATAAATGTTTGTATTGATGTTAAAAGTGTTAAAGATAACATTCCCAAGATGATCATGATGGCATTTTAAACGGCCTTACACTGTCCAGGGAATGAAAGTGGTGTGTTTGAAGCACAGTATACAGTAGACATATACAGGGCTGTAGCAGAACAAAGCTCTGTGCTGATGCAGGCTGATGTTAGCGTTGGGGCTGATCAATTTCATTTAATCTTTTGAGGTTTTTGCCAAAAGCAAACATTTCACTTAAAACTGAAGGATTCATTCATACTTGGTATTATGATGCATGTAACCATCGCTGGAAATTATTATCATATGAAATTCAAAACATAATCCCAAAACAAGTATTACATCATATAGTAGTGTACCAAATGTTTAAATTATATTTTCGATGACAGTACCCTGCATATGTACATTGAGTAGCCTAGACTATAGTGATAGATGAGAGATCCCACCAAAACACACTGCATTCAATACCATGTGGTACAATGTCATGATTTAAAAACATACCTTACTCAAATACGTGAACGTGAACCAAGACATTTGTGAAAGACAAACCAGAAGAAAGCACAGATCAAACAAGAAAGTTGTTTACTGTTGTTGCCTGCTATAGCGTCCCTCACTGTAACTCTATAGCAAGAATTTCAGGTGACACATTTTACAACAAAATCAACTTTGCGTAGCTCGAAGCGTCCACGGCCGCGTATTTGCCTAAGGTACGTATGCCACAAATATTCTAACGTTACTACAAAGAGATAACGTTAGTCAAGCCAGTTCTAATTATCAAGTGAACACAGATAGCAAAGACAATACGGTTGTGATGGTTTCCAGTGGGGTATCTCAGAAATCCTTCCAAAATATTTTAACAGTGGATTTGAAAATGATTTACTTGGTTTGGAATGTTTATGTTGGGGGGGCGGCATCAAATTTTTTACATGATTTATTCTTCAAAGACAAAAAGACATTAACTATTTCATTATGATTTTGTTATGTCATACACATCCCTACTTGTGATAGTTGGTTTATTGGTTTTAAAATCCACTGAGAATGAGTTGAGAATTCATTTTTGAGCTTCAGTGCTTTTACCTTGGTATGCCAAGGAATATATTATGGTGAATTTGGTAAATTTTCTGTCTGTCCAGCATAACAGAGTAATCATGCACATAATAGCTATTATTTAACAAATATATAACAGATAGTGTACTGTCTTGGTGGTATTCAGTTCTACCCACTGCCATTCATTGCACCGTTAAATCAGTGAAGACATTTTAAGCAACTGATCTCTTTCCTTCCCACACGTTAAGAGACTGCATCTAACCTCCCACAATCACACTAACATGTGAACTGCGTAGTGTATTCATTTGTTGCTTTTGGGCCAGATGTAGTGAAATTAAACATGGAACCTGCAGTGTTCCATCAAACGTTTAGAAGCTACAGAGAGAAGCGTGGGTAAGAGACTCGACAGAGAGAAGCGTGGGTAAAAGACTCGACAGAGAGAAGCGTGGGTAAAAGACTCGACAGAGAGAAGCGTGGGTAAAAGACTCGACAGAGAGAAGCGTGGGTAAAAGACTCGACAGAGAGAAGCATGGGTAAAAGACTCGACAGAGAGAAGCGTGGGTAAAAGACTCGACAGAGAGAAGCGTGGGTAAAAGACTCGACAGAGAGAAGCGTGGGTAAAAGACTCGACAGAGAGAAGCGTGGGTAAAAGACTCGACAGAGAGAAGCGTGGGTAAAAGACTCGACAGAGAGAAGCATGGGTAAAAGACTCGACAGAGAGAAGCGTGGGTAAAAGACTTGTCCACACCTGATGGGAGAGTGGATTTTGCCAGGTAAAGAATGTAAGAAAAAAGGTCCACTGGGGTGTACTGAGAAGGACCTCAACAGTGGGGTTAATAATCCAGAGCAAACAAGCCTGGAACCGATACAGATAATACACATTTGGCTGCCAATTCTGTGGTAAACTATCTTTACTGGTGGCCTGCTCACTTGACTCATATTTCAAGCTGAAAATAAATTAAAGTGAGAGGGACGTTTTCACATGTTTTCCACCTATTGATCTTGATCCAGCCCCTTCCCCTCAACAATGCTGTGCAATTTGTGTTCGTGTATCCATGTCCATGCCGTTCATTCGGTTCGGGGAAGGACCGATAGTGGAACAGCCATGTGGAAGTGACTGAAATGGAATCTGAAATGGAGTCACAACTACTAGAGCTTCTTGTCTCAATTTTTTTAATTTAATGACATAGAAGAGGGACACAATAAAGGCTCCAGAATTATTTTTTCCTCCCTTGTTTAGATTTTTTTCAGGGGAAAAAAGGCATATGGGAAAAAAAAAAAGCTTATGTTCACATGTCTGAACATTCAAGGTGAATTACTGTGGGGGGAAAAAAGTCCATTTCAAAAACGGACTAATACCGTAATAAGGAGCAGAACAGTATGATTTGAGCAAGAATGAGTTTTCTGTCAAAGGATGTGATGACCAGAAGCATGTTTAAATTTGAGTTTCAGATAGAGGGAGTGTTATTTCCCACCTCTGTCAGAGTGTACACTTAAAAAAAGCATATTGAATCGTCCTGGCATGCTTAGTACCACTGGGAGTTGCACACTCCATTACAACTATACTGGTCCCTAGTTCATCTTACCATCTTCCTTTTCACTTAGATTCCTCTGAGTGTTTCCGTTTCTTTGTTGCTGGAAACACAGAATGTAAATGTAGCTGTGCTGCTGGCGTGGCTCTCAAATGAGTCTGAAATGACTAATGAGTGTGTACAGCATGTGTAACTCTGAAAACCCTCGATCATAGATCGGGGGATCCCCCAGCATCATAAGGTAGCCCACCTTGTGACGGCAGGAGTGGAGGATGAACTAGAAAATGTGGTGTAAGCGATCTCAGAAAATGGTTTACGCCCCAAAGTTTTATGATGGTAGCGTAAGAAGCCATAAATTTGCAAGATGGGAGGTAGGACCCAAGCAGCTCTGACACTTCTCTCAGGTAGTAATAGCCATGGGCCTCTGGTAATTGCAATTGAAACTGACTTACCCGAGAGAACCCGACCTGTTTTTATTAATATAGCATACGTTTTTAAATCATTCTTTGTATATTATAAACTGTTCATTTGTGTCTCAAGCGAGTGTCCAGTAGTCTGCCTCTGCCCAAAGCTGTGACCAGCATGTGATGTCCAATCAATCAGCCCAGCGCTTCCCAACCAATTCACGGACATTTCAATTTGTTTTGTCCCACTGAACGTTTCTAGTCTTCCTGCGTACAGACAGGTAGTCAGCACTCCGTATTCAATCAATCAATCTTTATTTGTATAGCTCATTTCATACAATTTAATGCAATGCGCTTTACATTATTCAAAGTCAATCAATAATAAAATCAATATACTGTAAGTCTATTAAAACAATACAAATAAATATAAAACAAATAAAAAACTACAAATAAATAAATAAGAATACATACATAAGCAATACATATATAAAATAAAATTTCAAAAAGGGAAAAATTGTCCATGAATGTCCCTAGGTAAAAGCGAGACTAAAAAGGTGTGTCTTGAGTTGATATTTAAAAATGTTCTACATTTTCCGCTGCCCTTAAAGCGGGTGGAAGATTATTCCAGAGGCGGGGACCATATGAGCTGAAAGCAGCTTCGCCATATGTTTTAGTCTGTGATTTATGAATTATTAAAATAAGTGAGTCAGAGGATCTGAACTGGGATGTAAAGATGGAATCATGTGTGAAATAAGTAACATTTGCAGGCCATATCTGGGCTATCATAGCTAATACCTTAATACCATAGCTAATAAAAGTGAATTACTTTTCCATTAAGTTATTTGTATTCAAATATTATTTATTTTCTGAAATACAACGTAATATTACATTACGTTATATTAATAATGTGATCCAAAAGGTACCCGACTTTGACTATCTAGCTACCTAATGTAGCTAGCTGGATACCTAGAGGTAACGTTACTTACAGGTCCAACAGAAAACATGCCAACTTCGCAAAGCTTTTCATCCACTTGATGAACTTCAGCTGTCGGTATCAAGGAAAATCAACTCCAAGATTGACTCACTTTTTCGCCTCACTTTTGCTTCTACACCTCCGCCATTGCAGTAGCTAGCTAGCTACAAATGCTCTGCTGATACCTGACCCCACCACACAGGTTCTGCAGCCTCACCCTCCCCTCACCACACAGGAAAGAGTGTCACACCCAGAAATGTCCCAAACACATCTTTGAAGAATAAATTCAGGCAGTGGAGCACAGATTCAGCAAATGTGCACAAAGACAGAGATTGACACACAGCGCAGGAAACACCATAATGTGCGCTTACCATATTTATCCTTGGTTGTTAGATTTTCTGGGTCTGGATGTGATCAACTTCGGAGCGGTACTCACAAAAAAGTGGGAAAACGTAACAAAAAGTAGTCATAGTCATGGAAAATCGTTGTATTTAAGATAAAAAAGTTTGTTGAGTTGAACAAGCGAAGCAAACGCGCCTTCAGTTCAAGTTCAATATCAAAGTCAAAAGTCAAAGTCAGTTTTATTGTCAATTCTTCACATGTACCAGACATACAAAGGAATCGAAATTACGTTCCTCACTATCCTACGGTGAAGACAAGACAGGACATTTCAAAATAAGGTAAAAAACAGTAAAAAGGAAAAAATAACAGTAAAAAAACAGTAAAAGTAAAGTGCACCGGCACAACAAGAAAAGACAGACATGAAGAGACATTTACAATACTTAAATAAAACAAAGAGTTCACAGTGTTCACAGTTTGATATATAAGAGTTAGGAGTTGTATAGTGCAACAGTCAGTAATAGCAGCAAAAAGGGTCAAGGGTTCAGAGTTCAGAGTGTTCTTTGGGGCAGAGGGGGGGGAGAGTTTTTAGTTTCCTGGCAGCCTGTTGGATGGAGCTGGGGGTAGTGAGGGGAGAGAGTTTAACATCCTAACAGCCTGGTGGATGAAGCTGTTGGTGAGTCTGGTGGTACGGGAACGGAGGCTCCTATACCTCCTCCCAGAGGGCAAGGGGCTAAACAGATTGTGTGCGGGGTGGGTTGCATCGCTCACAATTGTGATAGTTTTCCGGGTGAGGCGGGTGGTGTATATGTCTTGCAGGGAAGGGAGTGAGGCACCAATGATCCTTCCAGCCGTGTTCACTATGCGCTGCAGGGCTTTTCTGTTGTAGTTCGTGCAGCTCCCGCCCCACACGGTGATGCAGCTGGAAAGGATGCTCTCAATGGTGCCTCTGTAGAATGTGCTCATGATGGGTGATGGAGCACTTGCCCGTTTGAGTTTGCGCAGGAAGTAGAGGCGCCGCTGGGCTTTCTTCGCTAGTGATGCGGTGTTGATGGTCCAGGTAAGGTCTTCACTGATGTGCACCCCCAGGAATTTGGTGCTGCTCACTCTCTCCACAGCAGCACCATCGATGGTCAGTGGCGGGTGTTGAGTGTGGCCTCTCCTGAAGTCAACAACAATCTCCTTGGTCTTGCTGACATTCAGCAGGAGGTTGTTGTTTCTGCACCACGTGGTCAGTAGGTTGACCTCTTTCCTGTAGTGAGTCTCATCATCCTGGGTGATGAGACCCACCAGAGTTGTGTCGTCCGCAAACTTCACTATGTGATTGGTGCTGTATGTTGCTGTGCAGTCATGTGTCAGCAGGGTGAAGAGCAGAGGGCTGAGCACACAGCCTTGTGGGGCCCCTGTGCTTAGTGTGATGCTGCCCGAGGTGTTGTTGCCGACACGTACTGCTTGTGGCCTCTGGCTGAGAAAGTCCAGCAGCCAGTTGCAGAGGGAGGTGTTGAGTCCCAGTTTATCGAGTTTGCAGATGAGTTGTTGTGGTATTATGGTATTGAATGCTGAACTGAAGTCTATGAACAGCATTCTCACATATGAGTCTTTTTTATCCAGGTGGGTGAGGGCTGGGTGAAGGGCAGAGCAGATTGCATCATCTGTGGATCGTTTGGCTCGATATGCGAACTGCGAGGGGTCCAGGGTGGGGGGAAGGATGGATTTGATGTGTGACATGACTAGTCGTTCGAAGCACTTCATGATGTTGGGTGTCAGTGCCACAGGGCGGTAGTCATTGAAGCAGGATGGCGCAGATTTCTTCGGCACAGGTATGATGATGGCGGCCTTGAAACGAGATGGAACAATGGCTTGCCTCAGAGAAGTGTTAAGGATGTCCCTGAAGACGTCCTTAAGCTCCTCTGCGCAGTCCTTCAACACACGACCAGGGATGTTGTCTGGGCCTGTTGCTTTGCGGGGGTTGATGGCGGAGAGTGTCCGCTTCACGCTGTCGGCAGACAGACAACAATATCTGTTACTAAATATTAAATAAATATACCATTGGTTTTACACATAGAGATGGTCCTTTCAAAATTCAGTGGTCATTCATTGTCTTGGACAATCTGTTTGAGAAATACACAAGTTTAGCACATTATTACACGACGTGGAACGTCTGCGCTGAGAACCCCATATACCCTACCTGCAGCTCTGAAGGATTTCACATCATTCCGGTTTTATTCACAACTGTTTTATCCGATAGAGGACAGTATATCCTTTTCAACAGTGTTTGCAATTTTTTCTGGGATGCTTTGAACAATAAATTACAGCCCAGCATAACATAATTTTTATTCAAGTCAATGCACAATGACGCAAACAGTTACAGAAAATGTATTCGCTCACAGGAGTTTTTCGATATGAAAAAAGTACTTTTCTCGCTGGCTACATATGGACATTAGTTTTTCCACTCGCTCACTGTCTTGTCCAGTAGGCTATGTTAGATATGGTTATTTTCACATTTTGAGTGCATTTCACACACTGTATTGTAAGCATTCATTGCTCAGTCATGATTTATGTTTGATGTACTGACTTTCATTGAAGCTAGAACATTTGGCAGCATTTTCCTGTTGGTGGAATATTATTTTATTGTGATTTTATCGTGCATAATATAGTCTTTAGGCTTCGGATCTTCCTGGACTATACTTGTCACTTAAGGCAAAATACTCATTCCAATTTACTGTGCTCTGATATGTGCTAAATGAATGTAAACATTTTCCTTTGGAGTGATTATGAATGGGAACAGAAAAGTGCAATCCCAGGGCAAAAGCATATGTGACAGGTAGAGAGATCCTGTGGACTCCTGCCTGTAGGACACGCCCCTCTGTTCACAGGTTCCCAGGTAAATGGGTTAATTGGCAACCAGACACACCTGGTGTGCATCTACTCAGGGCATATAGGGCTGGAAGAGAGCAGTTGAGATCTCTCTCCTGGCCTGATCGTGCTGCAGCTCCCTCCTGTCTCTGGTTTTTGATTGATCCCTACTTTATCCAGCCTCCAGGTAACCTTTTTGTAACTGAGCTTGATTGTGTGTGTAGATTTGTTTCTTGTGAGGCATTATTAATGGCTGTCCTCACCCTAAAGCTGAGAAGCCCCAGATCGCCTCCAGTGTGTCTGGCAGTTACCAGGTTGTTCTGTGGTGCCCAAAGGTATTGTTTCTTTTTGATTTTCCAATTTCAGTTCCCATTATTGTGACTTTTTACTAATTTTGTTATTTGCTTTCATTGTAGGGTTTGCCCCTGCTGTTTTGCCTAAGTTAGTGTTTTGTCTAAATTATAAGTTGCTCTTGGTTGTTTTGTGTAGATCATTTTCTTGATTTATTTTGTTGAAGTTTGAATATTCTTTCTATTGTGTTTTGTTTTATTTGACAAACCAACTGTGGCCGATCTTAACATTGAGAGTGTGGTCTTGACTGGGGTTAGTAACGTAGAGGGCCCTTCCCTTATATCACTTGCATGCTTGGAATAAGAGTTAACGTGCACTAGTACACTCTGATGATTCTTTTGCAGTGTGTGGCTTGATCAACCGATTTGCAGTGTGGATAGACTAGATAAGCACGTGTGGTGACCTCTTTGGCCTTCTTGTCTCGACCCCCCAGTCATAGCCTCCTCTCCTCCCCCCTAGGTACGCACATGTTTTTATGGGAAACAGCTGGGATTGTATTTTAAACATTTTGCAGATTGGATCTTGACATTGTCTTGACACCATTTTTTACATTGTAATAATAAATTTGTTCTTTCCCCATAGCAGCTTTCAGTTTCCCTTTACTTTACAAATACATTCTTTTATTAATAAAGTATATTACTTAACTGAACTTGAACCTACGTCTCCTCATTTTTACAGCTTACCTGTGTGCCTTTTTGTCAATTAAAGTATTTATCAAAACATTATTTTCCTAGGGTGTCATGCCCTAGGTGGCGTAGTCGGTACTTATATATATGTATTGAGGCTCCTCGTGGCCCGGTTACATTTTGGCGTAGTCGGCAGGATTTGTAAAGGAGACGTATTTCAAGTTCTTAGTTATTATCAGTTGGTTTGTTCTTTTTTTTAAAAAAATTTTTAACAAAACAAAACAAAAACAAAGACATTGTGTATTAAGGCTCTTAGTTAAAAGGCAAAACAGCAGTGGGTTGAAGTCTGCCACCAGGTGGAGCAACAGCTGCTAAACCCAGGCCCGCCCACATCACCCACTGTTCCAGTGTGACTGACTGTTTGTGTTGCAGCAATGGGAGAAGAACTTGAGGTGCTTCGCGATGAACTTGGGCAGTTAAAGGCTGCGTATGAACTTCTTCGACAGGAACGAGCAGAATCCCAAGCAGCCACCAGCACAGCCGCGCCTGGGTCAGCAGGAGGGCTATCTGGCTCAGAGGTTGGGACTGGTAATGTTTCAAGGCCGCCCCTTGTCAATGTGGTCCCTGAAAGACTGGTTTATGTTCCAAAGGAACGAAAATGTCCTGTTTTCCGAGGTAAACATGGTATAAACATTATAGAGTGGGAAGAAGAAGTTCGGGCATGCATGCGTGCTCGTCATTTAACCATCCTTGACCAGGCATTTTTTCTGTACGACCACTTAGAAGGGGAGGCCAAAGATGAACTTAAATATAGGCCCAGGGAAGAGAGGGAGGACCCTGCAAAAATTATTGAGATCCTTCAGGATTTATATGGCTGTTCTCAGTCATACATTGCTCTGCAGGAGGACTTCTTCTCCAGGAAACAGCAAGAAGGTGAAACTTTGCAGGAATTTTCACTTGCCCTGATGTTTCTAATGGAAAAAGTCGTAAAAAGTGCCCCTAGTGGCATGCCAAATTCAGATGTTTTGTTGAGAGATCAATTTGTCGAGTATGTCAACGACTGTGCCCTTCGTAGGGAGTTAAAACAGTTAGTGCGCCGTCGCCCAACTTGCACCCTTTTAGATGTACGGGCTGAAGCAATCAGGTGGGAGCGGGAGGGGATGCCTGGGGGTGTTCGGGGAAGGAGTTACTCTGTGCCGTCTGTATGTGGCCTGCAAGGTGGGGCTCAGAAAGTTCTGCAGCCTAGGTCAGACAACTCTCATGAATTGGCTGAACTCAAAGATATTCTTAAAAAGCAGCAAGAACAACTTGATCTGCTCACTCGGAGCTTTGATCGTCTCCAGAACCCCCAACTAAGACCTCGGTTTAGTCGTAGTGGCCCAGTTATATGTAACAGGTGCCAAAAGCCTGGTCATTTCGCTCGTGACTGTGATGGAGACAGAGTCCTCCCCCCAACACTGCCATCCACCTCTTATTCTCCAACATCAAGGCCCCATACTTCCAGCCAGCTGTCGGGAAACTAGTTCCCGCTGAGCTGCAGAGTCACAGCTCAGTAGGGGGACATGTTGACTCCACTCCTGCAACCACTGGGTGCCCCAACCTTGAGTCTATAGTAAGTTCCAGTCCTCATGTTGTTGTTGAAATGGGTGGGGTGACGGTTCTATGCCTGGTAGATACTGGTTCAATGGTGACAACTATTACCGAGAGCATTTTCAAAGAGAAATTTGAGCCCTGGGGTGGTGACAAATTAAAATCTTGTAACTGGTTACAGCTAACAGCAGCTAATGGGCTTGACATACCCTATGTTGGTTATTTTGAGCTTGATGTAGAGGTGCTGGGTAAGGTCATTCAGAAGCGTGGGGTGTTAGTGGTCAAGGACCCTGTCAACCTAAAGCTTGGAGTCTCTGGTATCTTGGGAATGAATGTTATTAAAGGGTGTTATGAGAAGCTGTTTGGTGAATATGGCACATCTCTTTTTGAAAGCTCCCCATTTTCACAAGCACCTACTCAGTGGCAACAAGCCCTGCAGCACTGTCACCAAGCGGCAATTCAGGCCACTCCTAGTCGCTCTAGTACTGTCAGGGTGCGGGGTGGTAGGGTGTCCCGTATTCCTGGTGGTACCATGAAGCTAGTACCTACTACTTGCTCTCAACACCATGTTGGACTCGGTACTGTGGCGCTCTTTGAACCCCCACAGTCCGGTTTACCAGCAGGTCTGTTAGCCTCCCCAGCTGTTGTCACACTGACCCATGGGACTGCCTACATCCCCATAGTCAATGTTGGGTGTTCTGATGTAGTACTCTATCCACGTACTATTTTGGGCACTCTTAGCCAGGCCCATATGGTGAGCCTACCAGAGGGTATTGGTGAGACTCAAGGTGAGGTTGTAGCTACCATGTCTTCCCAACAAACTACTAACTCAGTAGAGGAATGGATAAATGCTGTTGATCTGTCAGTGCTTTCAGAACAAGAACAGGTGGAAGTTAGAGGTCTACTGCAGAAGCACCATGCGGTGTTTTCAGCTCACGAGGGTGATTTAGGTTGTACTAACCTTATATCTCATGATATCCCTTTGCTAGATGAAGTACCTGTCCGTCAGAGACACCGGCGTATTCCTCCATCTGAATACGATGCGGTAAGGGCTCATATTGACCAACTGCTGGAGACACAGGTAATTCGGGAAAGTAGTAGCCCCTATGCCTCCCCTATTGTTCTGGTGCGAAAGAAAGATGGCAGCCTCAGGATGTGTGTGGACTACCGCCAGCTGAATAATAAAACCAGGAAGGATGCATTCCCACTCCCTCGGATTGAGGAGTCACTGGACATGCTGTGTGGAGCCCGCTGGTTCTCCACTCTGGATTTGGCCAGTGGTTATAATCAGGTGCCTGTCACTGAAAAAGATAAAAGTAAGACTGCCTTTTGTACACCCTTTGGATTGTTTGAATGGAACCGAATGCCTTTCGGACTTTGTAATGCTCCAAGCACGTTCCAAAGGTTGATGGAGAGGATTTTTGGTGCACAGCACTGCAGGTCCCTGCTATTGTATTTGGATGATGTTGTGGTCTTTTCCTCGACAGTGTCCGACCATGTGGAACGTCTAGGTGGGGTATTGAGCCGACTGCAGCAGGAGGGGCTGAAAGCCAAGATGGAAAAGTGTTGCTTCTTTAAAAAGGAAGTAAACTATCTGGGGCATGTGATTTCCAGTGAGGGTGTGTCAACTGATCCCAAAAAGATTGAAGTAGTGGCAAATTGGCAGCGACCTAACAATGTGACAGAGCTAAGATCTTTCTTGGGCTTCGCTAGCTACTACCGCCGCTTTGTGGAAGGATTTGCAAAGATGGCCGCACCATTGCATCGGGTTGTAGCAGAGCTGGTCAGCTCAAAGCACAAACGTGGCTCCAACAGACCTTTCCTGGAAGCCTGGACAAGGGAATGTGATCAGTGTTTCGAAGAACTGAAGACCAGGTTAGTGAATTCTCCTGTCTTGGCATATGCAAATTTTTCACTGCCATTTATCTTGGAGGTGGATGCCAGTCACAGTGGTCTCGGAGCTGTCCTTTCGCAGGAGCAAGAGGGAACAGTCCGCCCCATAGCCTATGCAAGTCGTGGCCTCAGACCTCCAGAACGCAACATGACAAACTATAGTTCCATGAAGCTTGAGTTCCTGGCCCTTAAATGGGCCATGACAGAAAAATTTCGTGAGTATCTGTTGGGCCAAAAGTGCATGGTATATACTGATAATAACCCCCTGAGCCACATTAACACTGCCAAATTAGGGGCTATAGACCAACGTTGGGTGAACCAGCTGGCTGATTTCGACTACACCATCAAGTATCGACCAGGCCGACTGAACAGGAATGCGGATGCATTGTCCCGCCAGATACATCATACTCCACCTGACAGTGCACCAGCAGACCTGGCTTCAGGCACCCTGCTTCCCCAACCATTGCAGAAAGTATTGTACCAAGCAGTGCCACAAAGAGTAACTCAAGTCTCCATTTCTGCCTTCCCTAGCCGTACTCCGTCTGATTTGCACTCTCTGCAGGAGGCTGACCCCATGATTAACGCCTTTCTGCGGTTCTGGAAGGAGGGGAGGCGCCCAAGTGCTGAGGAGCGGAGTCAGCTCCCAAAAGGTGTGCTCGGACTGCTACACCAATGGGACCGCCTGGTAGAGGTGGAAGGGGTGTTATATCGCAGCATCAGACGGCCAGATGGAGGGGAAGAGGTCCTCCAACTGGTGCTACCAGGCTACCTAAAGAGCGAGGTGCTAAATCAGCTCCATCAGGACCATGGGCATCAAGGGGTTGAGCGGACTACAGAATTGGTGAGGCAACGCTGTTATTGGCCCGGCATGCATGGAGACATCAAGCAGTGGTGCCAGGGTTGTGAGAGGTGTGTAGTGGCCAAAGACACCCAACCTCAAGCCCGTGCCTACATGGGCCACCTAATGGCCTCAAGACCAAATCAGATTCTTGCCATTGATTTTACTGTACTGGAGCCCTCATCAAGTGGAGTGGAGAACGTGCTGGTAATGACTGATGTATTCTCAAAATTTACCCAGGCAGTACCTACCAGAGATCAGCGAGCTCCCACTGTGGCCAAGATACTAGTCCAGGAGTGGTTTTATAAGTTTGGAGTGCCAAGCCGAATCCACTCCGACCAAGGGAGGAGTTTTGAGAATCAACTCCTCCAACAACTTTGTGACCTGTACGGAGTGGAGAGAACCCGTACCACTCCCTACCACCCTAGTGGTAATGGCCAATGTGAGCGTTTTAATAGAACGCTCCATAACTTGCTCCGCACCCTGCCACCATCCAGGAAGAGGGATTGGCCTTCTTGCCTCCCTCAGTTGCTGTTCTCGTACAACACCACACCCCACCAATCGACCGGTGAGTCACCTTTTTACTTGCTATTTGGTCAAGAACCCCAACTACCTATTGATTTCCTCCTAGGACAGGTTGGGGCACCATCCACAGGCAAGGTGCATGACTGGGTTCGGGAGCATCAGGCCAGACTGGAGACCGGCTTTGCCTGGGCTAAAGACAAGCTGAAGACCATGGCAGGCCGCCGCAAAGCCCGGTATGACCAAGCTGTCCAGGATGAACCAATATCAGAGGGTCAGCAAGTTTACCTGCGTAACCTGGGTGTGCGGGGTCGCAACAAAATGCAAGATGCCTGGAGCTCTGAGGTGTATGAGGTCCTGAAGGCACCTAAAGGAGGCCCAGTCTATACCATCGCTCTACTGGATAGCAAGGGAAAGGTGAAGAATGTCCATCGGAACCACCTAAAGTTGTGTGCTGCACCCTTGGCCACGGCCCCTTCTAAACGAGAGCCCACAACATCCAGGATTCTGCCTGATGAAGACAACTCAGATGATGACCTTTGCCTCCTGATGGAGGAAGGCCGTCCTCAGGCCCAAACCATTGTGTCTCATCCTCCAGCTACCCTGCAACGGCCTGGTACTCCACCAGCAGACATGCCATCGTCCTTACACCAGCCACAGCCGGAAACTGAAGATCATTCTCAGTCCACATCAGATGACCTCACGGCCCCTGGTGATTATGGGCCTCTCCCTGGCCAAACTCTGCTCCGGAGGACAACCAGAACCACTGCAGGGACACACAGCAACCCATATAATCTGCCAGAAGCGCTGGGGAATAGGGTCAGGGGGGCTACAGACTCCCGAATTCCTGTGTCTAACCATATGGTCTCTGTTCACTTTAGACCCTGGGAAAGTAATTCCATCGTCGGGACGACAATGCAGAGCCCTGGGGTGGATTGTGACAGGTAGAGAGATCCTGTGGACTCCTGCCTGTAGGACACGCCCCTCTGTTCACAGGTTCCCAGGTAAATGGGTTAATTGGCAACCAGACACACCTGGTGTGCATCTACTCAGGGCATATAGGGCTGGAAGAGAGCAGTTGAGATCTCTCTCCTGGCCTGATCGTGCTGCAGCTCCCTCCTGTCTCTGGTTTTTGATTGATCCCTACTTTATCCAGCCTCCAGGTAACCTTTTTGTAACTGAGCTTGATTGTGTGTGTAGATTTGTTTCTTGTGAGGCATTATTAATGGCTGTCCTCACCCTAAAGCTGAGAAGCCCCAGATCGCCTCCAGTGTGTCTGGCAGTTACCAGGTTGTTCTGTGGTGCCCAAAGGTATTGTTTCTTTTTGATTTTCCAATTTCAGTTCCCATTATTGTGACTTTTTACTAATTTTGTTATTTGCTTTCATTGTAGGGTTTGCCCCTGCTGTTTTGCCTAAGTTAGTGTTTTGTCTAAATTATAAGTTGCTCTTGGTTGTTTTGTGTAGATCATTTTCTTGATTTATTTTGTTGAAGTTTGAATATTCTTTCTATTGTGTTTTGTTTTATTTGACAAACCAACTGTGGCCGATCTTAACATTGAGAGTGTGGTCTTGACTGGGGTTAGTAACGTAGAGGGCCCTTCCCTTATATCACTTGCATGCTTGGAATAAGAGTTAACGTGCACTAGTACACTCTGATGATTCTTTTGCAGTGTGTGGCTTGATCAACCGATTTGCAGTGTGGATAGACTAGATAAGCACGTGTGGTGACCTCTTTGGCCTTCTTGTCTCGACCCCCCAGTCATAGCCTCCTCTCCTCCCCCCTAGGTACGCACATGTTTTTATGGGAAACAGCTGGGATTGTATTTTAAACATTTTGCAGATTGGATCTTGACATTGTCTTGACACCATTTTTTACATTGTAATAATAAATTTGTTCTTTCCCCATAGCAGCTTTCAGTTTCCCTTTACTTTACAAATACATTCTTTTATTAATAAAGTATATTACTTAACTGAACTTGAACCTACGTCTCCTCATTTTTACAGCTTACCTGTGTGCCTTTTTGTCAATTAAAGTATTTATCAAAACATTATTTTCCTAGGGTGTCATGCCCTAGGTGGCGTAGTCGGTACTTATATATATGTATTGAGGCTCCTCGTGGCCCGGTTACACATACATACTGTAAAGTACAGGGAAAAGTGATGTTTTATTGAGGTACAAGAATGAATGATTAGGCTACATATTTAAGAGTGTGTAACAGTGTGATATCAATGTTTTCAGAAGGAGCAAATGTATATGTTTTATATGGACAAAACTAATTTTATGACATGTATTTGACAGGGTTTTGGACCCATAGATATCCTATACTGATAATGAACAGTAGCTAGGTTGCTATTATACTAATGTTACTTCGTTCGGTGGCTAGTTTCTGGAAGAAGGAAATGTTATCTGTTGTATAGCCTAAATCGCATAAGCTAGAACCAGCTACTTGGCTATTGCTATTCAAGTCAGCTGCAGCCAGATAATGCCTGGTTCAGACTGACGCTACACAAACTCAGTGTGATGCAACAACAGAAACGATTCCGTTGTTTTACCTGGAATCGTGTAGCTGACAGTTTTACTGTAACGTTGGCTATACCAGTCTGTAACTCTGCAATCGCATCTAGAAAACACGGATGCACGTTCAGGACGAGGTCTGTGGAAGCAGTGGGGTTGTGGGTGTGTCTCTTTCTCTGTGGGCAGGGCCAAGGGGTGGCCCTTTTTTATTTTTTTTATTTTATTAAATACAAAACAACTTATTTTAGATGAAAGCTGATACATTT
Organism: Ilyophis sp. 1 JC-2022; assembly: GCA_022702515.1. Classification (NCBI taxonomy): domain Eukaryota; kingdom Metazoa; phylum Chordata; class Actinopteri; order Anguilliformes; family Synaphobranchidae; genus Ilyophis; species Ilyophis sp. 1 JC-2022. The sequence goes on from CM040400.1 coordinate 73,701,571, forward strand.
GGTTTACTTTACATTTGGTTTACAAGTATTACTGTGATTGACGTGCCCAGTCAAGAACATTCCACGTTTTGGACCTGAAAAACTCCCTGGTTGCTTGAGCAGTATGTTTGGAGTCTTTGTCCTGCTGCAAGGTGAAGTGCCATCCAATGAGGTTGCTTTGGATCATGAGTAGTTCCTTTTTTCCTTCACCCTTTCTTCTTTCCATAATGTTAGTACAGGTTAATACTAATTTAACTTGTCCATAAAACTGTTCCAAAACTCTACAGTTTTTTAAATGTACTTTTTAGCAAACTCTAACCTGGGTATGTTGTTCGTGAGGCTTATCCGTTGTTTGCATCTTGTGGTGAACCCTGAGGTTATGTTGGTATAGTCTTCTCCTTCTGGTAGTCTGAGACATCTATGCCTACATCCTCGAGAATGTTCTTGATCTGTTTGACAGCTGAAAAAGCGTTTCTTCAAAATTGAAAGTATTCTTTGGTCATCCAGTGCAGTGGTCTTCCGTGGTCTACCAGGTGGTTTGCTGAGCTCACCAGTGTGTTCTTGCTTCCTAACAGTGTATGAAGCAGTTGCTTTTGACACACTCATTGTTGAAACAGCTGAGCAGCCAATTGGCCAATTACTTTTGCTCCTCTAAAATGGGGGAGACGATGTATAAAAAGAGCTGTAATTCCTACATTAATCACCCGATAAGGATGTAAATGCCCTCAAATTAAAGTCTGCACTTTAATATTTAATATATTATGTTGAAAATTCAATCAGCTGTAGTACAGAGTCAAAATAACAAAAACTGTTATTTGCAACTACACATAACAGATCCCTGTAACCAGTTAATCAAAGCTAATTATATGTTGTGTTCTCGGAGAAGCAAGGCATTTGAACATATTCAAAATCAATGACAGTTACACGTTTTCCTAAGGCCTTCATCTGTAGTGGCACACATTACAACTCTTTTGCAGCCAGTTACACTTTATGTACTTTATGTATTCAACTTTAATTTTGAAACACTAAAAAGGTATTTCATAATTCAGCCCCATGCCTCTACATAAAGCGAAGCAGGAAGAACATCTGATAAAACAAACAGGAAACCAATGCTGTTACAAATCCAGCGATACAAACTAAGTCTCAGAAGGACTCCGCTATATCTGTGCCATAAAGCTAAAGTAGGGGTCATGTCCCTCTTGTACTGTACGGCTCATGAAATATAATGAAAATGTTTCATCCTCTTCCCTCGGGTCACTAACACAGCAAACACAATATTACATGTGGTTTACAATCCTTCTCACATTCTGTCAGCGCATGGGTGTGAGAGTTTACAGGGCCATCATTTTTTTTATCTTAAAGTCATTAAATAAAGCTGAGCTTACAGCCCATAAATTGGTAATGTTATTACAATGACTGAAACAACGTGAAAATATCATGCTATACATAAGCATAGCAACGTGTAGGTCTTGTTTTATTTTGGTGCAAAAAAAAACTGCAGGCCAAATTTAGATATAAGCAATATGCAAATCTGAACAATGTTGTGCAGTACATTTGGATTTGATAGCAGTGCATATTTACTGCCAACCACATTAGTCACACTATCAATAAAATTGAATGCAGTCCCTGAAATTTTCAGAAAGATAAAAACCCAAGAACAGAAGAAAAATAAATTAAATGCTAATCAAAGGGACGCAAACTTAATCAGACTATGTCAATCAAACTATATCTAGACAATACCAAAATATGACAATTTATCATCGGTATCAGCTAAACCGTAAGCTGTGCAATGGAGGATTCAGGTTCAGAGTGAGAAAATGAAAGATCTCAAACACAATCCTTCTAGCTATCAATGAACTATCATGGTAGAAGCAGAAAAAGATGACACGTGTTTTGTGTGGAGAAATGGTGTAACACGATAATGACAGAAAAGGGGAGCATTCTGGTGTAGCAGATGCATTAAAAACTGCTGACTCTCTTGTAGTAATGAAGAGCCCTTGCACTGCACTCTGGGACCCTGAAATGGCGGTCTGAGCACGCTTCCGAGTAACACGAGCACATTTTGTCACACTCCAACATCTGGATTGGATTTAGAACTAATGGGCTCGCAAGTCTGTTGTCATTTAACCTGCAAGCAATTGACTTGTGTGTTGAAAAGTTTTCTTGGACACTTAAGGCACAAGTCAGAGTACGGCCTGGCACGTCATAAATCATTTTGTTCAGCTCACTGGCAAAACCGTATGGTTGTAATTTTCAGGCTTTCTTTGGGGAACATTTATATTAATGTGGGGATTACTGGCACGGTACTCTTAGTCCATAGCAGATGCTATACACTTAAAGTGCAGAAATGCTTGTGAGGAAATGTATATGCGCAGGGTAATTAATTTGAAATGCATCGACACAATATGCACTTGATTGATGTCGCTTTTTGACATATTCTTTTTCCTAACATTGATTAACACCAGCTGCCAGACATTCTTGATTATGGGATTCTAGGATTAGCCTGCAACACAGCATTTGTCTTTAAATATGCCTATTAAAAATATTCTGTGTGAAAAATAAGTAGTTGTTCACCCACACAGTGCATTCCCTGACTGGAGTGGGTGTGGAGGGCAAAGGGGTGAACTGAAAGGTGCGCATCCTGGACCAGAAGATCAGTTATGAGTTAATGATTCAAATCACAATCTAGGGGGCAAGGAAATAAATGAACAAGAACTCAATCAAAAGCCCCCATACTAGAACCAAAGGAAAGCAAACCTTTGTCGGTCTCCAGCAGTTTGTCTACCACAAGCCCCACAAAAATAGCCCCATTTGTGGGAGTGGTGCTGGAGCACCGCCCGAAGAAGCTTCAGACACTCAGAACCGGAAGATGTCGGGTCACACAGACAGGACAGCGCCTAAGATTGGGTCACTTAACCCAATCCTAGTTTGGCAGGCAGGACACTTCCTCAACAGAAGAGTCATCAGTATTGCACAAATTCACATCAACATCACTGTCACTGAGGGCCAAGTAGGGAGAGGGGAAGCACTACTACCAAAGCATTCATATAGGAGAAGCCACATGTGAATGTACACAATTTACAACATAGCATTATATAGGGCTAGAGATTGTTCTGTATCTGTACTATTTAGCCAAACCTGAAATTTAAAACATGTATTACTGTTGCCAAAAACATACGTCCAAATTTGTCTATACTGGCAAGCACAAGGTGGGACTAAGTTCTGTTTAGCACAATTATCTTATCACAGCCTCAAATATGTGACTTTAGAGAGGCACAAAGGCATTCAAATCACATATCACATATATATATATATTTTTAATTTAAGATCAAAAATGTAAAGTTATCATATGGAAAGTCTGAAATAAGTGTAGGCCTACTTTTCCCCCTGAGAGCGTCTTTTGAAAATCTTTAAGTTTGGACAGCAAAGGTAAATTCTTATTTTTCTTAATGAAAACTCCAGAGCTCATTCTGAATCGTGTTCTGCATTTGAGTCTTCCATTTTTCTGACTTGTTAAGATGTATTTGTTCTAGTATTAAATTATCCAGAATTCAATATTTTTAAACTACAAGGTGACTTTTTATGCTTTTCTGAAACTATTTTAGCTGCTGAAGCGATACCATAGTTCTAAGATACAGAAGAAGGCTCTTGCAGAAGAAAGCAATTATATTTTTTCATAATTATCATGATTTGACAGTCAATCTAAATCTCCTCTTAGAAGAGTGGCTTGGAGCTCCGCTCTTTCACTTCCTGTGGTTATGACTTCCTGTTTGCACACAAATTGTGATGTGCCTTTCTGTGCTAGAAAAGCAGTTCTCACCAGTTTTTGCAAAGATAATACTCTTCTTGATTTCATATTATATTTTATAATTGTGTCTTCAATTACTTCAATTTTTTTTGTGATTTTCTTGTACTGCTCAGAATTTAGTCACATCGAGTTTCAGGAACAACAAGAAACTTTTGTTCTCCATTCCTCTCCATTTTAAATATGACATTTTGAACATTTAACATGTTTATTTTAATTATTCAAAATATGTAAAATAACATTTTAGACAACCTCTCTCATGAAAATTAAAGATTCTCTTAGACAAAAGAAATCCACAGATTTTAAAGAAAAATATTAAAGACAAAATTGCTTTCACCAGCTCCATAGACTCCCAGTAGGGTGCTGGAAATTAGCGCCCATGATGTTATTCACCAGTTGACCAATAGGTGTCACTTGTCACTCTAGACGTAGCTAGGATATGACATAGGTCCGATAGCCTAATCTAGAGTCCCTTGATAGAGAGAGTAGCGACAACTCACGATTTGACGCCATTTTGAGTCCATTCAGTGCGGAGCCGCCGTATGGCGCTAGTGCATTGAACCGTGTATTCCATTATGTTCTCTATGTATGAGAGATGGGAATGGTCTTTTCCATGTTGATAATGAACAAATTATATGAAGATGACAAAATAGAAGATTTATGACAACTAAGAGCCATATGATAAAGAAGAAAATCACAGAGCTGGTTGTGATTTAACAGTCACAGACATTTAGAACCATGACAAAGAAGGAATTAACCAGACAGGTACTCGAAATGAACCTGCGAATTACAAATAGGAACACGTTGGATAGTGGTGCAATGTGATATTTTTTTCATGCTAAACTAGATGCCGTGCATGCCAAAGGGGGAAAATAAATCTTTGGTATAACTAGGGATGTTCCTAACGACTAATTTCCCTGACGGTTAAACGGAAATTTAAACTTAGACTAGTCGACGAAAAAATATTGCGTATATTATAAGAGCCATTTGAAACCGTTAATCACATACTTCAATAACCAAATCGTATTTTAAATGCGGCTGAAATGTGTGGCACTTTGCGCCTTGCATTATGAACATTACACATTATCCTACAAAACATGACAACAACTCACTAAATATAAGTTAACAAATAACATTTATTGAAAACAATATTCAACGTAACAAAACATTTTTAGGAAACGTGCCTGATTATTACAACGGCATTTTCATTGGGTGAACGCGATCGCATAACAAATACAGTAAAAAATAATAATCGGTCATCAGAAAAACTACCAATTTTTATTTATTTTTATTTAACCTTTATTTAACCAGGTTAGTCTCATTGAGATTAAAAAAAAATCTCTTTTTCAAGAGAGACCTGGCCAAGAAAAGCAGCACAAAGTTACAGACACACATAAATACAACATAATACAATGCATTAGTACATATAAGGCGTCTAATAAAATTAATTTAAATTAAAAAAAAAAAAAATTTAAAAATTTAAAAATTCAAAACATTTTAAAAAAATGTTTAAAATTTTAAAAAAAAAAAAAAAAATTTAAATCTTTTTATTTTATTTATTTATTTTAAAGAAAAGAAAAACCACATCAAATTACACATTTAAGGCAGGCAAGAATATGTCCAGCAATAATACCACTTATGGGTCAAAACATTTACAGACCTGCATTTCATTTTCCTCCATTACTTTTACCCTAGCTTTAAAACTATTTAGTGAGATAAGCTCCTTCAGTTTCATTGTTTTTTGAAGCTCATTCCAGGCCAAAGGGGCAGACAACTGGAAGGCTTTTTTGCCAAACTCGGACCGAGACTTTGGTATGGTCAGCAGGACACTGTTTTGAGAACGTAGCTGGTAAATGTTGTTTTCCTGCAGGGTAATGAGAGAACTTAAATAGGATGGAAGCTGTCTCAGTATGGCCTTATAAATGAAGAGGTACCAGTGACCCAACCTGCGCAAGGTTAAGGAGGGCCAGCCTACTCTCATATAAAGGGTACAGTGATGCGTGAGAGGTTTGAAGTTTGTGACAAACCTCAGTGCTCCATGATACACTGTGTCCAGCTTGCTTAATGCTACCTCAGGAGCGTACATGTAAAGAATATCACCATAATCTATTACCGGCAAGAATGTAGCCAATACGAGCCTCTTTCTTGCCTCAAAAGAAAAACATGCCCTGTTGCGGAAGTAGAATCCTAACTTCAGTCTGAGTTTTCTCACAAGAGTCTCTATGTGAGACTTAAAAGTAAGACAGTCGTCTATTATAAAACCCAAGTACTTATAGTTTGACACTCTTTCAATTTCCTTGCCCTGTGTGGTAATTATGTGTGGGAGTATCTGTGGTTCCTTCTTACTCTTAGTAAAAACCATCAGCTTAGTCTTGCCTGCATTTAAAACAAGCTTCAGCTGATACAGCTGGGCCTGAACCATACTAAAAGCAATTTGGAGTTCATCAAAAGCCTTTTGTAATGTTGCTGCACAGCAATAAATAACAGTGTCGTCTGCATAAAAATGAAAAAAGGCGTTTGGCACATTTTTTCCAACATTGTTAATGTAGATCGTAAACAAAAGCGGCCCCAGGACGGAGCCCTGTGGCACCTCCTTCTGGACAATTAAAACAGTAGACAGCGTTCCATTAAACTGGACACATTGTGTTCTACCTGACAGGTAGTCTTTAAACCAAGCAACTGCCTGACTAGAAAATCCTATGTTGACTAACCTTTTAAGCATAATATTGTGATCAATAAAAAGGGAGACACAGTGCTGCTTCCTGTCCATGGCAACAATAAGATCATTTACCACTTTCATTGCTGCAGTAGTAGTGCCATGCTGCTTTCTAAAACCTGATTGAAAGGTAAATAAAATATTGTTGTCACTTATGAACTCCTTCATCTGGTTACACACTAGGGTCTCCAGGACCTTTGCAAGAACTGATAAATTTGGGATAGGCCTGTAGTTATTCAGATGTGAGGGTTCCCCTCCTTTTAACAGGGGGAGAACATAAGCCGACTTCCATACTCTAGGGATGACTTTTAAATCAATAGTAAGGTTAAAAAGATAAGTTAGAGGCTCTGCAATCAAATCAGCTGCAAGAGACAGAAGATAAGGATCTAATTTATCAGGTCCAGCTGCTTTTTTGGGATCGATACCTTTAAGAGCTTTATGTACTTCAGCTACAGTAAAAGGGGAAAAACTAAAGCTCTGTCCATTTCTCACTTCATCAACAAATGTATGATTAACTGAAGATGATGCCGTTTCAAACAGAGAGCCAGAGGAAACAAAATGTTCATTAAAACAGTTCAACATTTCCGCTCTGTCAGTGACCATTTCAGAGCCCTTTGTAACATAAGGAGGTAGATCATAGTTACAACTTGCATTCATGGATTTTATTGTTTTCCAGAACTTAGAAGGATTATTGAGATTTTCTGTTGTGGTAGTTAAATAAAAGTCTGACTTTAACTTCTTTGTGAGATGTGTACATTTATTTCTTAAGGACCTAAACTTTATCCAGTCAGAATCAGAATTTGTTCTCCTCGCCTTAGCCCATACTTGGTTTCTCTCATGTATTAGTTTAGACAACTCCTCAGAGAACCATGGGTTTTCCCTACCTTTAATTCTATATGTTCTAACTGGAGCATGCTTGTTTGTCATTTCCGAAAAAACGTCTCTAAAGAAACTCCAAGCCATTTCCACATCTGGGATAAAACAAGTCATATTTAGACCACAATAATAAATATCATGTAAAAACCCTTGCTCCGAGAAATGTTTAAAATTTCGTTTATGAAGAAAGCGGGACTTGGACTTAGGGACCTTTGTATTTCTTTTAACTGCAATTGCACAATGGTCACTCACATCATTTGCAAATATGCCAGTAGCAGTATATTTGTGGGGGGCATTTGTTAAGATAAGATCAATAAGAGTTGACTTCTCCATATATTTAATATTTGGACGTGTTGGGGCATTTAATAATTGTGTTAGATTCATTTCATCACAGTAACCTTTAAAATCATCCGAGGTAGGCTTTAACCAATCCCAGTTAAAATCGCCAACAATAATTACCTCATTGTAGTCAAGTTTAGCCATACATTTAGCAAACGATTTCAGCGTGTCACTCAAAGCAGACGGGGGTCGGTAACAGCCAACCACAGTAAGGAAGCAGTCTTTTGATACCTTAATTTTGAGAGCTAGCATTTCAAATTTTTTGTTCAGAGATTCAGAGAGTAAAACATTTGTGCGAAACTTGGTTTTTGCATAGATAGCAACACCTCCCCCCTTTTTAGGTCTATCGGTACGTAGCACATTATAACCATGAATAAAAATATCTTTGTCGGAGACAGATTTACTCAACCACGTCTCAGATATTACAATTATATCGGCATCTGTTGTTTCTGCCCAGATCCTAATCACATCAATTTTCGGCAGTAAACTACGAACATTAAAATGTACAATCCCAAGGCCCGACGAACTTTTAAAATCTAATGGAGTTTGCAAACACCTCAGACCTGGACCGGGATTCGGTTGGACATTTCCAGAGATCAACAATAATAAAACAACCAAACATCTCAAGTTTGAGTTCTTGTATGATTTTTCTTTTCTAAGTCTATACACAAAGTCCAAAAGAGAATCTTCCGATAAAACAAAATATTCGTTTAGCAGTAACAAACAATGGAGATGCCGTAGAATTTCTGAATTGTTCGTTTGCATAGTAGATGGGGCTTGATCACAACTAAACAGCGTATCCGTGACAGTCATAGGTAAAATTATCTGTAGTGATGATCCCACAGGATTTGAGTTACTCACCCAGCTCTGCTCGCCACAGAAGGTGAGTAAACAGTATATTACCAGTAGACTTTTCATTGTGGCTACTGCAGTAGCCTAAATAATGCTGATTTGGCGATCCAAGTTGCACGCTGCACTGGTTGCCAGATAAGTGCGCGTTGTGCTGGAAATTCAGGGGAGCTCTGTGCAGGTTGCCAGTTGCACACAGCACAGGTAGCCAGGATTGAGCAGGGATTTCAGGGGGAACATTGAGTAAGCAGAGGCTGGTAAAAATGTAGGTCCAGCTGGTTCCTCAGCAGAAGCAGCTCCCAGGAGAAGCTCCCCTTGCTATAGGGATCAGGCGAAGGGGTCCAGGTGTAGATCCCAGAGTGAAGACCTGCAAGCTAGGCCTCACTCAGCAAGGTGGATCAGGCAAGAGGATCCAGGTACAGATCCCCGGATAGAGAGCCCCAGAAAGATGCACAAAAATGCTGCTTATATTATAGTGGTAAGGATCAGTTGATTTCTGAGTTCTCCATGAACAAACACTATCTTCCAGAGTGAAGACCTGCAAGCTAGGTCTCACTTATCAAGGTGTCACCATGCATTGTCTTTCAATAGAATATATACAGTATTCAGTATCAAAGACTTGCCCTTTCAATGTATAAAAAGATCTGTATTCACTCTAAAAGATTTTCAAAAAGATACCAATAACAAGAAGGACAAAAATTGTCAAATTGTCAAATATCTGTCCTACAAACAAACACAGCCACAGACAAAGACTAACGTGCTGCCATCTTGGATTCCTGATAATAGGCCCACAAAAAAATAACAATTAGGCCGACTGATCGACGTGACATTAGATTAGTTTTATTGGCCTATTCAACAACGCGATAGGCCTACTTACTCTTTCCATCTCGCTTGTTTAACTTGCAGGGCGAACAGGCTAATGCGTTTTGTTTTTTTCCTTCGTTTAAAAATTTTTAAAATTTCGTTTAATCGGGCGTTGTTAACATTAGTAACGGATGCTCGTTTTTTTTTATAAAGCAACATTTGACCAGGAAAACATGACATTTCAGTGCAAATTATGTCAATATGTAATTTAAATGTGTACATTAATAAAAATAATGTTTAACCGACTAGTATTTCTGGTGCCGACTAGCGAGGGAAGCAACGTTTAATCGACTAGTTGACTAAACGCGCACATCCCTAGGTATAACCTACTCTTAAAAGCTAGGGTTTATTTATTTATTTATTTATTTATTGCATTTCTTTACCCAGGGTATGCCCAAACAGTTAAAAACTGGTTTCCATTGGGGCCCTGCATTCATTTAAATACTACATACGTACTGTACTACATGCAATTAAAAATAAAAACCAAATTTAAATTTAACACTCAAGCCGTCAAGGCATTACAAATATGTCCATAATTTTCTTAATTACGCATGGAAAGGTAGAGGGTGTTTTCTCTTGTCTTAAACCATACTCCATAATAATGACATCACAAAAGTACAAATATGTGCATGTTAATTCAATACGCATATGGGACCATTACCACTGACCTGGCAGAGAACTGAGGAAGAAGTTGCTTTCCATCCAACACGACTGACTCTGTTCTCCCAGATTTCCCGTCTTTTTGCATCTGATGGAAATCTATATACCTTGAATCCCTTCTCCGTTCTATTTGTGCACCCACAAGCGCTACAACCTGTCATTTTGTCGTAAAATCGATATGCGTCCGATCACGATCGGTTGTTCTCAGTCCTCAACAACACACTGCGCCTTCCTGATTCCCTTCCCCCACATTTCTACTCCTCTGACCACTGTAATACCCTGATGTCATTTTTCAATTCGAAAATCGCCACTATTCACCAGAAACTGACCCCTCACACGTCCAGCTGTTCATCCCCTCTAGTTCCCCACTCCCCCTTCCTTGAACCATTTTCAGCCTTCCAACTCCCCTCTGCCACCGATTTATCATAAAAAATTCGGAAATCCAAATTATCCACCTGCCAACTGGACCCCCTACCATCCTCCCTGGTTATAGCCTCCCTCCCCTCCCTGCTGCCCCTGATAACTGCCATCATCCATTCCTCCCTGACCTCTGGTTCTGTCCCATCATCTCTGAAATCTGCTGCAGTGACCCCGATACTGAAAAAACCCGGTTCAGACCCCAACAACTTCCATAACCTCCATCCCATCTCCAACCTGCCATTTCTATCAAAAATCTTGGAAAAGGCAGTGGCATCACAACTCCAGGCTCACCTCTCCAACAATAACCTCTACGAACAGTTCCAGTCCGGTTTTCGCCCCCGCCACAGTACAGAAACAGCCCTCCTTAAGATTACAAACGACCTCCTGATTGCAGCTGACTCCGGACTTTTATCCATCCTCATCCTCCTCGACCTGAGCGCAGCTTTTGACACCATATCCCACTCCACCCTCCTTCATAGACTAGCTTCCATTGGCATAACTGACACACCCCTAGCCTGGTTCCGCTCTTACCTCTCTGGCCGTACTCAGTTCATCCAATTGAAAACATTCACTTCCCATCCATCCCCCCTTTCCTCTGGTGTTCCCCAGGGCTCTGTCCTTGGCCCTATCCTCTTCATCACTTACCTTCTCCCACTTGGACTGATCTTCCGTAAATACAATATCAATTTCCACTGCTATGCGGATGACACCCAGCTCTACATCTCCTCCAAACCCACTTCCACTTTCCCTCCCTCCTCCCTCTGTGCCTGTTTACAGGAAATCAAATCCTGGTTTTCCTCCAATTTTCTCAAACTGAACAGTGATAAAACTGAGGCAGTCCTCATTGGTTCCAAGTCCACCCTCTCTAAGCACCCCAGTTTCACCCTCAACATAGACAACTCCTTGGTTTCCCCCTCCCCTCAGGTCAAGAGTCTGGGTGTCGTCCTCGACAGCACCCTATCCTTCCACTCCCACATCAACAACAACATCCGGTCCGCCTACTTCCACCTCCGCAACATCAACCGTCTCCGCCCTTCACTCACTCCCAACAGCACCGCAATCCTGGTTCACTCTTTAGTCACTTCACGCATGGATTACTGTAATTCCCTTCTTTTTGGTCTCCCGCACAAACTCCTCCATAAACTTCAACTGGTTCAGAATGCTGCTGCCCGTATCATCACCAGAACACCATCCATCAGTCACATCACCCCCGTTCTACATCAACTCCACTGGCTTCCCATTAAACACCGTATTGTCTACAAAGTCCTCCTCCATACATTCAACGCCATCCACAACCTCGCTCCTCCATACCTCTCTGACCTTCTCCATATCTATGTCCCTCCCCGCTCTCTCAGGTCTGCCTCCTCCCTCAGCCTAACTGTCCCCCCAGCCCGTCTGTCCACCATGGGGTCCAGAGCCTTCAGCCGCTCTGCCCCTCACCTCTGGAACTCCCTTCCCCCCGACATCAGGTACATTGACTCCATCTCCCATTTCAAAACCCACCTCAAAACCCACCTTTTTAGACAGGCATATAACTTATAATGTTCCTGTTTGTCTTTGCTCTGCTACAAATTCTGCATTTGTAAATCTTGCTTTTGTATTTTAAGTGTTTTAATATTTTTGTATTTCTGTATTTTTTGTATATTGTGTTTTTATCTTGTATTGTTGTACGGCGACCTTGAGTGCCTTGAAAGGCGCCTTATAAATAAAATGCATTATTATTATTATTATTAAATATCTCTTCTTCCCCAAATGGCTAGGGACCTCAGAAACACCAGGATCAGAGAAAAAAGTTAACCCTGCTGTCCCCGGCGAAGTCGAAGATAACGACAGCCAGGATTATTGAGCACATTCGCATTTACAAGAAAGATCCGGAGAAAAAAAGAGTCACTGTGCCCGCCATCTTGATCAGCAGTTAGCCACCGCCGCTAGCTGCAGCAGGCCTCACGTTACCCCCCGCAGCACCGGGCTTGCCTATATAACCCAGACTCCAGGCGAAGGACAACGGCGCCCTATTCTGCGAAAATACCCAGCTAAGAAGTGCGGAGTTAAAATGCGATTCTGTGAACGCAGCTTTTCTTGTTAATGGCGTGTAAAATATTACATGAGGAGCAACAGTGGGGACACTCGGAATAGTTTGTTGTCGATTAACTCCGGAGAAGCAAGGGCCCTCTGAGCAGGACATCATTGATTATTTTGCCATGAACCACAACAACAGGCGCATTGTCCTGCTATAGTATGAGAGACGCCCATTGGTGAGTAGGCTAACGTTAAATAAGATTATTTAGTTTAACACAGTAGGCCTAACGTTAGTGCTATATGTGTAGTAACGTTATATGTGTTGGCAATGACAATAGGCCTAGGCTGTCGATAGCCTACCTGTTGATAGTATTGATCGCGTCAATGTATTCATGTTGGAGTTTTTTTTAATTGAACTTTTGTCATGTTGGCAATATGTGATGATGACAATAGACTACTTTTATGTTTCATGTTAGGTCTAGATTGGACAATTGTGTACATTGTTGAGTGTGTGGTGGCAGTCGCATAGCGTGTTCGGTGTTTGCGTGTTGTTGTTAGTAGCCTACTATAAATAGCTGGCTGACTGTCATAGTGTTATTGTACTCACTCTGTAGTCACTTTGAATAAAAGTGCATTGCATTGACTCTGTAAGTCACTTTGAATAAAAGTGCATCGAATTTAAAAACGCTTGTAAATTCTGATGTAGTAGGATATATAGTAGGCTGCGTGCGAGAATGTGTTGCATGATTGTGGAAATTTGAGAAGCACCCCCACGCAACGATATAGCACCACCTAAGCTACCCCAGTCAAAATTCCTGGCGCTGCCCTTAATGACAATAAAATGGGGGGTCGGTTGAGATAGCCCCACTTATGAGAACTGGCACTAGCAGCCACTGCTCCTGTCTCTGAAGCACAATATTTCAAAGTGATATATGTACAGTATGTATACAAAGTAGCGCTGTTAAATGCTCAATATCTATACGGATTGCTTGTTTGTTTTTTTGCCAGTTATAAAAAGGCAGTTTTTAACTGTCAGTAGGCATAGGCTACTTGAACTTAATAGGCTATAAGCTTGATATAATCAGCATTTTTTTCCTTGTTAAATCAATAGCCTACACTGTTTTGGTCTGACTTTTCCGAAAGCGTTGTTCGTTAACGTTAGGTCGGATCCCAATTTTCACGTGTCGTTGCTGGCTCTTTTTCTTTTAGCATCTTCCGCAACTCTGCAATTTGCCTTGGAGTAAAGAAATGTTAAAGTCGTTATTCAAAATTAGGTTATTGCTCGTTATTCTGAAGAAAAATGTGTTCTAATAAACTAAATCAAGACAGCTTCTTTTGTTGAGAAAACATTACGCACGCAGTCACGCACACCAAATGCGCGATTTTAATGTAATGCATCCGTTTGTGCAAGGCGAAGCTGTTATATTTAATTTTTTATTATTTTCAGTCCAAAATATAATACTATACTGTAACATATGTTGTCAGGCTACATCATTAAATGCACCTGCCTGTTGTTCATGCATTGAAAATAGATATGGCCGTTTTAAAAAAAATCATATGTCCGACAAACTGTAATCATTCCAGACATTCTGGCCGGCAGTCTAAAATCCTAGCGCGACCTCTGTTCCGGGTAGGAGAGGACTGGTAGTGGGGGAGTGGAGAAAATATTGGTACGCACCCTCGTTCTGCTACATCTAGGCACCTGGCACCTCCCCTACCTGTGTGCCTGCAATTCCTGGTCACATCTCCTGTCTGATCTGGCCCCCTGTTTGTAATGAGATTCTCACTGCAGTCAGGACAGAGCAGACACTCTGTCCATCTTCTTGCACAGACTGAAGATCCACTTCTACAGGCAACTCTAGGCCCCCTGACCCTCTTTAACTAGCCTCCATTTCTGCATAATAATGTTATAAGAATATGCTCTTGCATCACAGCTTGCCACCTTCATCCAATCAAGGAGAGATTACAAGCCGGTGACTATTTTCCACACTACAATACACAAACAGTAGAGCTAGTGGTGATTTATGGAGAGCTACACCTTTCATAGAACACAATTGGTAACCTGTAGCACCTGTTAAGTAGCTAGGCAAAACTAAAAAAAATAAAAATAGTAATTCTGGAAACTCAGACTGACCTTGCCTCATCCTTCCTGAGTATTTTGTCACCTGCAGACTCGCAGACATTCAGCTAATTACATAGTCCTGTTGTCTAGACTGTAGAGCTCAGCCTGTACCTGGAGCAGGTCCCTTATACACTGTGAAGCACAGGAGTCACGTCTCAGTATTATTTAAATATGCAACTATCTGCAAGAAGGCCACAGGGTCAAATAAATGTTGTGCAGTGGGGTGTCTTGCATTTTTCTCGCTGACCCAATCATCTCTGCAAAGCAGGTGCTGCTCTAATTCCACTGACAGCTTTATTTCTGTTTTTATCTCCCCCCAGCTGCTATTTTATGGCCCACTGACTATGCGGGCATGTTGGACAATATTAAACATGTGTAAATGGAATTATGTACCATGTCATACAGAGCTTTTTAAAATTGATTTAGCAGCATGTGGAGGTTGAAACGTGGCGTGCCGTATGTACCAGGTGATAAACAAGGAAACTGGAAAAGGGAAAAGGGAGAACACTTTATTTTTGCTAATTTTTACTTTGTAAAATGCAAGAAAACTGAGGGCATGTATGAGGATTGTGGACTCGGTATATCATATTTGACATTAATAGTTGTTTGCTTTTTAGACAGACTCATTCAGGTACATCCCCTCATTATCCTTTATGCACTTTTCTATACTGACAAAAAATGAAGGGGGTTTTCATTTCCTTATGTTAATCACGTGGACCATACATCATACCACATTTCAACCTTTGAATACTGCTGAAGTAATTTATGGAGGGAATTCAGGTTAAGGAAATGAACCAAGGGTACAAGAGAAGCTGAACTTGCAATATTTTGTTTATGAAGTCCCTGATCACAACACCATACTGCGCCTCTGCATAAAAAAATGTCTGTTTCATTGGTGAACCGAGCACCCATGAGAAAAGGATTATCAGGGGGTATTCTGGCTTTCAAATGGACATTCTGTACCCTCTAACTAAGCAGGCCACTAAATAATAACGGCTCAAGGAAACTGTCCCACAAATATGGCTTGCTTTGGGTTCACCATGTACTGCAACATGGCAGGCAGGAAATTGACATGGATTAATAGGCTATTGTTGTTTGGTATGTACATCAAGCGGGATCCATGTGCTTATCAACCCCGTGGACCCTCCTGGCCTTTGGACGGGCCCTCTGAACCCGAGCCGCTCTAAATTTAAGTTGCCTTCACAAGGCTGCCTAAACAAGTTTGTCTTGTTTTTCAAAATAATTATATATGCCTTCCTGCCAGTCCCCGGGTCTGTGAGATTTTTCTTTTCCGCAGAGCGGTGGTCAAGCACAAGCTGTTTTGTCCAAGAGACACACTGGAAAATTAATAAAGAGCAATGTGTACATTGCAGTGTAGTGAGAAACTAAACAAGGCAATCAAAGCGGCCGAGGGAGATGGTGTTTCAGAGGACCTGGCCTAAGGAACAAGGGCAACCTGTGACTAAAGGAACAAAAGGCCCTTACGCACAGCACTCGCCACTCACTGGCTCAATGCTCAATGCTCATGTGTGCCACTGCCATATTTGACGGTGTACACAACAAGGGGAAAATCTTTTCTGATTATTAGGCCTAATTTGACCCGCCAATTCTTACTTCAACTAAGTAGGAATTAAGTCAAAAATAATAAGCCTGTAAATTCTGACATTCCAACAACAACAAAAATAGCTTCAAATAACAATTCACACCGATCAGGAGCCTGTGTACATTTGGCTGCATGTACTTAAAGGATTTTTAGCCTTGCTGTGGTCCTGTATTAACAATAAAAGAAGTCTCCTCCTCGGTCCTCAACCCAGCCTATTCAAGGTAACCGACTTCGGCCATCTACCTACCTTACGTAGCTAGCTGGATAGCAAGACGCAGCATTACTTACAGGTCCAACAGAAAACATGCCAACTCTTCAGTTTGTGCTAAACTTCAGCTGTCGCCATCGAGGAAAAGCAAAACGTAGGTTGACTCTGCTTCTTGAATGCCTTGTCGGCTTGTTTGTCTTCGCTGTACATGCACTTCTTCACCTCTACTGTTGTAGTAACTAGCTACCTACAAACGCTCAGCTGAAACAGCTGATCCCTATGGGGGTATTATTATCGCAAAAATAAATAAATATAACTCATCCACAAATAAATGTAACCGATTCACAAATAAATGCAACTGATCCACAAATAAATGCAACTAATTCACAAATATGTTTTTGCACTCACAAACAAACGTCTCCAGAACTAATAACTGCACTTACTCAACGTGTTTGGAATCACATGCATTTTTTTTTTTTTATTGTGGATTTTTAATCCACACAGCAAGAAATACACAAACGTGTTTTTTAACTCCAGCCAATCCGATTTTAAGACATAATTTCGCTAACACCCACATTACTCCAACGAGTAAGTTTCAACCTCTCTAGCCCAAGGTACTTTCACTGCCAACTTGGCGAGTTTGTCACTAGATTTAATTACTTTTCAGACCAGTTTAGTGACTTTATTTAAAAACAAAAGAGGCTAGCGACAAATATTGTAACTTTTGGAGCAGATATCGGCTTCCTTGGAAAACAGTCGCAAGCACTGCTCGGTGGGTCTGCAGTCTTTTGTGCGCTCACTATCGCTCTGCTGCTCAAATGTCAGTGGCTGGTTAGTGAGTACAGAGAGAAGTTACAAGTGACACCACCAGTGACACACGTTTGCATATGCAAATGAGCATGTGGTGATGTCATGAATATGTAAATTGCCATGTGACATTATTTAGCGACTCTAGCGGTCGATTACTGTGATCACGAACCAGGGTGGCAGGCGAGTGAGATCGTGGACCGGAGGAGGGGTGCTGTCAGATAGGTAGCCAATCGATAGACTCTCCGTAATGTTTCTGAACCAGCCAATGCACACACACATTTCAGTTATAGGCTAGTTATTTTTTCCTAATCAAACTTTTCATGCTCATGCAAGATTAGGAAAGCAAGCGCTTGCATTTACGCCCGCCTGTGCACACAAAAAGCAAGTTGAGAAAACACAGGCTGCTCAATCATTTCTCACCCATTTCAAAACCAAAAGATATGGTCGTCAATGTGCGTTCAAAGATAACAGACACGGTGGTCTTTCGGGTATCGATACACCGGTTCTGTGTAACGTTACATCTATTTTTTTAGTCTCTAGTCTATCTGCTCCAGCTAGCTTTATGCCATAAGAGAGAATTAGTTAGTAATTACCCATCCAGCTAACCTTAATGATTATCGCTAGGGGTGGGACAATGCATCGCATCGATCTGAATGTGTAAATACAACTGCATCGATCTGTAAGATTAGAATTGATAAGCATCGATTAATATCACATTTTAAATGAATGTGCACATGTATTCATTTATTCAAAAAAAAAATTCATTCCATTATTTAAAATATATATTTCTGAGACACGACTACTTTTAAAACTGTTTTGACCAGCTTCAATCCATGTTTCTGCTCCAACCTCCACGTAAGCGTGAGTTGAAAGCAGGGACAGGCAGGAATCAAGCAACAATGAGACGGACAGATCTGAGCGAAATGGCTAGCTGCGTGCTAGCTGCGTGCTCGCTTAGTGCGACAAAAGAGGCAGAAACTTACAGAATTTGCGATGTTCCGAACAGAAAATCAGTGCTATGGAAGCATTTCAGGTTTAGAAAGAAGGAGGGTGTACTTGACAAAACCGCTGCAATATGCAAGATCTGCCATGTAGAAATCAGATACACAGGCAACACCACAAACATGATAAACCATTTGAGCCAACGACACACCATTGACGTGAAGGACAGCAGCGGGTTAGCAAACTAAACTCGGGAGTTATTGACACATCCCCTGAGTTTCCTGGAGAAATGGCCGAACAGTTCTATTTTTTTATATTATTGTTTTTATTAGTTTTTATACACATACCGTGTCCAGACAGTTAATTGTAAAGTGCTTTCTTATATTTAAATTTAAACCATTTTCTATTCAAAATCAAGTAGACGTTAGAGACAAAAAACAATTCTTACGTTCTTACGTTCAATTAATTATTACTACGTTAACTGTCCGATTCACTTAATGAATGTCATGGAACCTAGATACACCGTTACCATGCAGAAAACATTTTAGTGAAAAATGTATACCTGCTCTGTATGAAGAGGTGAAGAAAACTGTTCGACTGTCCTTGCAAAACGCTACGAGAGTAGCTTTAACTACGGATGGATGGGCATCTTGCTCCACCAAAGGTCTAGATCGTACTAAGATTTAGGAAAGTACTATGCATGACACTAACCTATAGGCTATTTCATTTTTCTTGGCCCAGTTTAGTAATTGTTATACATTTTGCAATTTTCATTTTGTAAATAAAGGAAATGTATTAGGGTACCATGTCTGACACTGTTTGAAAAACAATAACCTAAATAGGGCAACTTTAGAAAATACACTGTTAGTCATGTTTATTGCTGCATTATTTTATTGCTGCATTATCTGCATTACATGGTATGCCTTAACAATAAACATAATGCTGTGAACTTGGCGTAAGGTTCTAATTTAATATTTAATTACTGCTGAATGTATCGGTATCAAATCACATTAGCATACCTATTAAATTTTTTTAAAGTATCAAAATTAATCGAACCGAATCTTATCGAATCGTGGTCAAATGTAAGATGTTATGATGCATCGAACCTTTGCCAAAATAATCGTAATCGAATCGAATCGTTATGGGATTGAATAGTCCCACCCCTAATTATCGCTGATGCCATATGCCAGTGCTGGCTAGCTAGCTACACTAACATTAGCTAAGGTAACTGGTTTCATTTTTTCATTTTAACTGAACTGAGCTGAAGTTAACAAGCTAGCTAGTCATGCAGCTTCGTCCAGACAGCACAGCTACCACAGCTACATCGGCCCTTTGGCTGTTGGTCTGCAGGCGATGTCACGTCTTCCTCCAAGCTACATTGCGACAGATGGAGCGCATATCCCCCACAGACTGAGCTGTGCTTAGTGTGCTGTCTGAGGTTAACCGTTACAAATTGAGTCCGAGGCTTTCACGGCCTACGTCGTAGTCATGTAGCTGTCTGAGTCATGAACCAATATTATGTGCGGTTTGCATGTGAAATGATATAGAATGCATGTCAAACATAGAAATTAGCTTCCCACAATGATTATACGGCTGTTAAAGTAATAGTTTATTTGGCAATTGTTACTTAGCAAGCAAGCCAGCTTCTACACACAACAAAGATGGCGAAGATGATGTTTTTGAGAAATATTGTAGCGATTACTCTATTGGGTGACATAGCATCACGTGTGCACTTCCTTTTGTCCAAAAGCATGACGTATTTACATCTTTATGTCAATCAAAAGCATAACGGACATGCAGCGTTCATTTTGCCCGTGTATCCTGTGTAAAATACATGACCATTAATTACTTTAAAGTTTTTTAATGTATTCATATATACATAGTATATATGTGTAGTTGTGTACATAAAAAATATATAGGTGTATATCACTAAATTTTCACCTAATTGAATCCATGTGAGGGTGTCCAAATGATTGTGTTATATATTCCCTAACTCCTAAATCTACACTGAATGGCCCTTGATGTGATGTCTTGCTGATGGAGCACTCGGGGCTAGGTGTTGAATTCAGACGGAGCCAAAGTTACCTCTCATCTCCTCTCTTCCCACTCACCAAAACAGGATATGTGAATTCTTAAGTGCAGGCTGGTTCCTGAAAATCTATTTCTCTGCTGGAGAACCTCAGCATGGGACTCGTATGGAACATGTCAGGCTCAGGGATGAAGCCGTTTGAATTTACTGGCCTGCAACTGTTAAATCTCTCCCAGTTTTCCCCCTCATTGGCCTGGCAGCCCTGCCTGGCTGTGTATAGTCAATAGAAGGAAAGTGAACAAACTGTCTTTAGGAGCTGCCTTGCAGGGCTGAATGACTTCATATCAGAACAATAACAAAACATGTCGGAAACATTATCTGTGCTAAAGATATTATTACAACAGTGCAGAAGCTTCTGGTTTTTTTTTTTTTTGAAGAAGCTTTCCCTCCTTCTCTTTTGTATGCGAGAAGCTTGGTTTGTGCCAAAGGGACCAGAGCATGCATGCACTACCTGCACTAAGTATCTCCTCCCAAGCATGCATGCACTACCTGCACTAAGTATCTCCTCCCAAGCATGCATGCACTATCTGTACTAAGTATCTCCTCCCAAGCATGCATGCACTATCTGTACTAAGTATCTCCTCCCAAGCATGCATGCACTAACTGCATTAAGTATCTCCTCCCAAGCATGCATGCACTATCTGCACTAAGTATCTCCTCCCAAGCATGCATGCACTAACTGCATTAAGTATCTCCTCCCAAGCATGCATGCACTATCTGCACTAAGTATCTCCTCCCAAGCATGCATGCACTATCTGCATTAGGTATCTCCTCCCAAGTTAATATAACATCAGCTGCTCTTGGCGGTTGGCTTGAGGTGTCTTAGATTCTTCCATGATGACTGATGAGTGTATCCTCGTCTTCCATTTCAGTGGTTGACCGCAGAAATTGGCAGTATGCTCATTCAGTGAGCTCATTCAGTGCCGTGGTCGACATAATTCGACAAAAATGCGAATGGTCTAAAGTGCTGAGGGCAACTAACGTCGACCACTGCTATATCGGTAAAGAATTTCGGATTTGAGTCGGAAAAAATTAAACAATGACCAATGTACACTGACGTTCTTTCACACTGATTTGCTCTTTATTTACATGGTTCTAGAATAGCAGACCACCTAAACCAACATTGGGTGTGGCAATAACGTCTCGGTCAATTTGTAGGGTACCAATATGTTTCTGCGCCACGTTACCTTCTGCCTCAGCATAACTGTTTTGTTGAACAGTTTTTGTTGATACAAAGTAACTCATGCGGACAGCTCATTTTTACAATTTTATAATATACAAATTTCCAGTGATTATATTTATTCTTCATTTTCACATGTAGATATGCAAGAGCTTATTTTTATGGAAACCTGTTTTCACTATTACACATCACCAATGCAACAGTCCTGTTAGCCAAACTGAAAAACACTGAAAGTAAACAATTTATATTACCATCAATATTGTTTGACGTTGCTCTAATAGTGAACTGCACCAGCAGGTGTGCCATCTAGTGTCATCTGTCCTCATTAACAAATAATTTTGTTTAATAGCTAAAATAATGTGTTTTGCACAAAGTTTGCACATTGACAGGATCAATCTAACAATGTAGAATGTCAGCAGCCATATTGGCTTGGCACTGCTGAGGCTTCGTGTTCCAGAACACTCGGGCATTGAGTGAGTTAAAGGGTATGAAAAGAGATCATTTGATTGGCTATGATTGAATCCAGCTGCAACACACACACTGATAAAATATTCAGCCTGATCTAGCCCATTTCCAACCTGCGCTACACACTGTGATCTGTGCGCTCCTCGCCTCTGCTCACGAAGATACCAGGATTCAGTAACCTCTGCTGCACCATTGACTGCACCCATGTGCTGTACGCCATTTATTCCAGAAAAAAGAGCCCTTAGTGTGTGAATGAACAATTTTAGCAGTAATAGCTTTACATAAATTAATACATTGTATTACCTTAACAAAATCTGCCAAGGAGCTAGACTGTCAACTAAATGGCTCTCCAGTTCATTTAAATAAAAAAACACTTTACTACAAGGACAAATGGTTATGAGATTGTTTACAATGATTTATTCCTCACAGTAATTCCACCATTTTAATTTGCAAATATCATATTATCAAATATGCAGAGCTCCTGGCAGGGTGTCTTTAATAAAACCTTGTTACTAAGTTACTGAGTGAAGATGTACTGTAAGATGCAATTTCCTCTTTATAAATTGACATGACAATTGTATACCGTATTTTTTAAAGATGGATCAATATTCTAGGACAGAACTGATAAACTTTTATTTTCATCCTGTGCTTGTCTTTTTGTTTAGTGCACAAGTTTCTGAAAGTTATAAGGTAATTTTTTTTTGTTCGTTTTTGTTTTGTTTCAGGAAAAAAAACTATGCTTACACATGCTACGGGCACACACTGAAGGATGTCACACACAGTGGATGTCACACACTGAAGGATGTCACACACAGTGGATGTCACACACTGTGGATGTCACACACTGAAGGATGTCACGCACAGTGGATGTCACACACTGAAGGATGTCACACACAGTGGATGTCACACACTGAAGGATGTCACACACAGTGGATGTCACACACTGAAGGATGTCACACACAGTGGATGTCACACACAGTGGATGTCACACACAGTGGATGTCATTGTTACAGTATGAGAACAGATTTATCCACAGAGAATGTTCAGACCAACAGTTGAGTAGTTATGGTAATCCAGTTCATCATGAGCAGTAAACGCTGTCCTTAGTTTTTCATATAATATCAATGCATGTGTTGTTTGTATGACGTATTTACTATTAAAATTAAATTAAGTTGTCCAGATTGCTTAACACGGGAATAGCCATGCATTCTGTGTAACTATATCTTCTCTGAACTGACTTAAAACTAACATCGTCAAACACCTGTGTATACACAGAGAAATTTTGTGACTACTGTATGAAGTATTGTTGTAAGCAAATTTCAATGATGCTAAAGTATTCACACATACTTGGGAGGACAGGAAATTGTATCAGGAATTGAAGCACACTTTATCCATTATTGTCATTCCCAGAGTTCTTGTGATCTATTTCATTCCTAAAAAAAAGAAGAGACCAGTGATTGCAGAATCCCTACAAACACAGTTGCGTTGCTGAATTGTCCCTGCAATCTCACTTTTGCAATGTACAACCTCCCCGCAACGTAAAAGTGAAATTAGAGTGTTGTTACCAAGATGAACGAACATTGTCGGAACTTTCCAACTTTTCATGTCAAATTTTTTTAATTTTTTAAATATTTTTTTACATTTCAGCAATGTTCCATGTGATACGTCATATTACAGTTTTATACGATTGCTTTGATTCATTTTGCACAGCAGAGTTTCAATGTGCAAAACTCAAAATGCAAAGTGCCAAACTGACTTTCAAAATTCGTACTCTAAGACACTACATCCTACGCTGACATACAAAGTGTAAAACTGTTAACGCAAAGTGCTAAACTGACTTGCAGAATTCTTACCTTAAGACACTATATCCTATGCTGACATACAAAGTGCTAAACTGTTAATACAAATGCAGATCACTAAATCAATTCAACATGTGTTTGTAGTCATGTCTCAGTACTTACAACAACCTTGCCCAGGTGAGTAGCATTGCAACACAATTGATAATCTCTTCACCACTACATAAAATGCCACAGCGTGGAGCCAACATCTCAATGTGTGTTGTCATTTCCCGCAATGGAGTTGAGGCTCGTGACCCTCTGCTGGGGGCATACAACTCCATGCGCCTCATACATTTTCTGGAGGGGCTGTACAATCGTCTCGTACAGCCAAATGCTCAGATGGTGTTCATCATTGTCTGGGACAATGTAAACTTCCATCGTGCATTGGCTGTGCGAGACTGGTTTACAGCCCATCCAGAGTTCCGATCACAATTCCTTCCACCTTACTCCCCCTTTCTAAACCCCATAGAGGAGTTTTTCTCGGCCTGGAGGTGGAAGGTGTATGATCGGCGTCCGTATGAGCAGGCGACACTCCTTCAGGACTTGGATGAGGCGTGCGATGACATTACAGCCCAGCAGTGCCAGGGGTGGATAAGACACTCCCGAAGATTTTACCAACGCTGCCTTGTAAATGAAGACATCAGATGCGACGTAGATGAAATGCTGTGGCCAAATGCAGCAGAGAGGCAAGATGCTGCTTAAGCACTGAAATGCTTTTTTTTTTTTTTTCTAAAGTGTTTTGCTATTGTAACTGCTTTTGCTTTTACCGTTTTTGCTGTTACTGTTGTTTTTGCTTTTACTGTAAAATACAGTTGAGTTTACTGCATTACTGTATGATTTGTTTTCAATGATTAAACTTCATATACAGTCACCTACTGTAATCTAATATTTAGTTTGTCTTCCATAAAAACACAAGCTATATATATATATATATATATATATATATATCTATATATATATATACACACACTGCAGTCTATCACAAAGGATGTTTGCTATCATTTCAAGTACTTATGAGGAAATGACCCTTGCATAGTCTTTTTTGATGGCAATTATTTTGTGTTTGACAGCATTATTTGATAATGGCCGTTGTATTTGGAAATGCATCAATAATTAAACTTTAACGATGAACATATCCAATGTTCTGGTGCTATGATAAACATTTTGCATATAATGTTCTCTGATTTGACACCGGTATTTTTATTTTGCATGCTATATTACATTTTGAACCCAAAATGAGCACTATAGCATTCTGTGTTAAAAGTTTTGCACATTGAAACTCTGTTGTGCAAAATGAATCAAAGCAATCGTATAAAACTGTAACAACATTGCACAGACGTTGTAAAACAACCTTAAAATACACATTGCATTTTTAATGTTTCAGCAACGTTGCCGCAATGTAATTACTAGTAACGTTGTCATCGTAATGTTGCAGTAACATCGTACCAAAATCATAAATAAAACATCCAAATCACAACGTTGCAGGGACATATTGTGTTTGTATGGATGTTTTACATTCTCTTCTAAATGATTCCTCAATTGTGTTTGGAATAAATGTTGATCTTCATGGTATTGTTCATATACCCAGTCATTTTTGTACATTTTTGCATACAGGTCAAAAGTCCTTGAAAAGGTGATGACGTGGGCTTGGAACTAGAGGGCGTAAGTGGCATTTTGGGTGAAAATCTGTTCTATATATCAAATGAAAGCTCTTGATGAGCTCTATCCAGTGCCAAAAGGACACAACTGAAGTCACAAACAGTATTGTACTAACACAAAAATTGAGAATGGTTTGGAGCCAGAAGGGTGAAATTGCACTAATACGCTAATTCCGAATTTGATGCCTGCAACACGTTCCAATAAAGTTGGGACAGGGGCAAAAAAAAGTTCAAAAAACACCTGTTTGGAAAATTCCACAGGTAAGCAGGTGATGCTATCATGACTGGGTATAAAAGGATATCACAAGACTCATTATATCTTATTTTCTGGTACTCTTACAAGCAATATTATAACCTCTCTGCATTTGAATGGATCTCTATGGGAATTGGGGGGTGGGACTAGATTAAGCTGTAAATTACACAGGAATAGTATGGAACCCATGGTTGGCTGTAAGTCATCAAGGGTCTGCGGTATCAAACGAGCATCAAACCATCACTCTGCTGCCAGATATGCAGTAGATATGGATTGATCACTTAAAGGGTTGTTTCTCCTGACTTATTTTTCCATAGAGTTCAATAGGAAAATGAGTCAGGAAAAACAACCCTTAAAGTGATCCATCCATAATTACAAATTGTATCCATTCTACTTTTTTCTAATCATTCATTATAATTGTTCAAGTGTTTATTAAATTGAAAAAAAATCCAACATTTAACTTATAATATCCACATCATATTTGAGGGGCGAAACAAAGAAAAATAAATAGATAAATAATGATAAATGGGTAAATAAAAATAATAATACTAATAAATAAGATAATACATACACATATAAAGAGATACAAAAATTAAAAAATGATATAATACAAAAACCTCTCAATATTATAACTTAATAGGTGACCCAGTATTTCAATAAGTAACCATTAATTAATTCATTAGTCCCATCAATTTATGTATAATTAATAAATGCCATCCCTTGGTACAACATTGAGGACGACACCACCAATCCATTTAAAAACTGGCTCCAATACCTCCATAAATTCATCCAGGGTATTTTTCATTATATGAGACAATCTCTCCAAAGGAAGTAAATATAATATATTAGTATGCCATGTAACTAAACAAGGAGGGCGGTCTTCTAACCAGGACTGCAGTATAGCCCATTTTGCCGCATACCATAGAATTCTTAATATCCTCCTATATTTCTGAAGCACTAGTGATAATGAATCCAGTCCTAAGACACATTGTAGTGGGTCCAGTATCACAGACACTCCAAGCATTCCCTCCCTTTCACCTTTAATCAACATCCAAAATTTCTGCATGGATGTGTACACGTCCAGAATAAATGCACATAGGGGGCTCTTTGTGTTTTACATTTAGCACAGAATGGGGAAACAGCAGAATAATATTTGCTTCTAATAACTGTAGTAACATGCAATCTATTCATTATCTTATATTGCATTTCATATGATTTATTAGAAGAGCTTATCTTTTTAGCATTTAGAAGGATCCTTTTCCAGACATCTACCTCTATCTGTACTCCCAGCTCTGTTTGCCAAGTCAGTCTGTTATTATTAGTTGTTACTTTAGTTGCTTGAAACATATTATTATAAATACCACTTATCACTTTTTTTCCCAGAGGAAACCGCTTCAAGCAGTACTTTCTCAGCAAAATTTGGTTCCAATACATCCTTATACCCTGGCATTGAGTGTATATAGCTTCTAAGTTGGAGAAAACGAAAACATTGAGATTGATGCAAATTGAACTCAGAAGCTGTTCAAATTATTTAAATATCCTTCTATCAAAAATGTTTCAAATGTAAAAAATCCCAGCATGATTCCAGCCCTTAAATCCAAGGTCTAAATGGGATAATGGGAAATTTGGATTAGCCACTATAGTACTCCAAAATATCTCCTTATTCTCTTCCATGTCTTTAGAGTGTTGATATGAATATGCTAGTGTTTAATGTTTGGTAATGCTTTTAAGTTACTAATAAAAGGCAAATATGAGAGTAAAGCCGGTTCACATCCCATTGCCTCTAGATCTAAGTGCTGTAATCAGCCATATATCTCATTTGAGAAGCCCAATGGTAATACATAAAATTAGGAACTGCTAGTCCACTCTTTACAATAGGAAGCTGAAGTTTTTGAAATTGCAGCCTTACCCATTTATTTCTCCATATAAATGTACTTAAGGAATCATGGTTTTAGAAAATTTAATTGGAATGAATGTTGGCAACATTTGCATTGGATACAGTATCCTAGGTAAAATGTTAATTTTAATAATACCAATACGACCTAATATAGAGAATGGCAAATTTGACGATCTTTGTAAATCTTTCTTAATCTTCCCCAAAATGGGGTTCAGATTAAGTTTAAGTAACTCATCAAATGTATAAAAAAACACATATTCCCAGATATTTAAACCCATTTGGTGATACCTTGAAGGGTAACCCTGCAAGGTTATCCGATTCTCTAAATTTTCCAAATGGCATTGTCATCGATTTCCCAAAATAAATTTTATATCCAGAGAAAGCACTAAATTAATTTATCAGGTCAATAAGTGCTGGGACAGAAACTGCTGGGTTGGTTAGGAACAGAAGTATATTGTCTGCGTACAATATGAGCATAATACAATATGAATATGAGTTCTAGTCTGTATACCTGTGATTTTAGGGTTATATCTACTGACTGCTGCTAAAGGTTCCATAATCAAGGTAAATAAAAGGGAGCATCCCTGTCTTGTACCTCTTCCAATAGAGAATGGTGGGGAAAAGTATTTATAAAAAGAGCTGCTTGTGGAGTTGAATAAATAAGTTTGATCCAATCTATAAATGTTTCTCCAAAAGAAAACTGTTTTAGCACCTTAAATAGGTAATTCCACTCAATACGGTCAAATGCTTTTTCAGCATCCAATGTGACCATCAAAGCATCTATTTTTTTTACTTTGGCTAAAATCATGAATGTATTAGTACAGATACAACAGACAAATCTATGGTCAAGCATAAATACTTTCAATATATTCAAAAATCAAAATGATAACAGTAAGTGCATGCCCTGATGGTCTTCAGATGGCAACATTTCCATCCTTTGCTGCAATACATAAATATGTAATTCACCATTTCATTAATCCATAACATATCATATAAAACCATTTCTGAGTCATTAAAGGGCTGTATACTTGCAATAATAACATGTTACAGCAAAGGCTTTATGCTTATGTCAGGAATAGATAAAATAACTATTCTGGACGCAAGCATAATGTCCATACATCGCTGTAATAGATAAATATATTATCAGTTGCCATGGCATTAATCCATAACATATTAAACCATTTCTGAGTCATTAAAGGGCTGTATAGTGAGAATTACATTTTACAGAAGAAAACACTTTATGCTCCAGAATAACGTTAAGTTAGATAAAAAGCACAACAATAACACAATGTTAGGCTACTTAGCATAATGTCCATCATTGTAAAATATTGTTTTGAATGAACAGACCCAAATCATCAGTGACATTGGCTCAACTGAATGATGTCTTTTTGTCATATTTGTCTAAACAGGCTAATCTTGCTCAAGTCAAAAACGTCAGAAAATAAAACTTGAAGCTGACGTGAGTAAACGTTTGCTGTTTAGTTCCCTTCTCCATTCATTTTCGACAGGACTGATCAACAACAATAAGTTACCTTAAAATGTATACATAATGTTATGATAAAACACTAGCTAGTTAGTACTTGCTATTGATAAGACTAATAGTTCAGTATAACATTTATAAAGGTAGCAAGACAGACAGCAGAGCTAACATTTCAAATTAGGAAAACAAAAATGCTTCAGAAAATAAAATGGCTGTTCACACGACGAGACAGAGCTCGCTGTTACTGGTTTTAGCTTTAGTTAGCTATTATTTAGTTATCAAAGTCTACACTAAATACGGAAAATATTCACATCTAACGTTATCACTTCACTTATTCATTGTATGACCGACTTTTTCACAATTTCATCTCGCAAAAGAGCTGGGGGAAGAATAACACAGTGGCTTCTCATTTGAAGCTAACATTAGAGCTTTACATGAATGTTCATGTTTTTTTTTCTAATTTCAAATGACAATCTGAGAAAGTCTGCGGTACAAAAACAGCTCAACAAAAAACACAAAAAACAAAGCAAAATTATCAAACATTAAATGCTTTGTTGGCAAAAGTATGTGAACCCTTGGAGCATACGTATTTTTTAAGTATCATATTTAATATTTGGTCGCATATCCTTTGCATGCTGTTACTTCCTGAAGTCTGTGACCCATCAATAATGCTAGTTACAATGGACATGTGGTGTCGCCGGAAGATGACGTGGATTCATTAGTTTTTTATTTTAACACACAATGTGCTGCTATTTTAGATGACGTAGCACCCGTTGTGACTCGCACTGCCCGCCCTGTAAATCTGTCCCCGTGGGTGAATGAAAATATCTGTGTGCTCAGACGTAAACGTCGTAGAGCAGAGAGACTTTGGAAATCCTCAAACCTCCAAGTCCACCGTATCTATTTTAAAGAACTAACTATTGAAATGAACAACGTAGTCAAAAGTGCTAGGGCTGCCTATTTTGCCAAGCTCATCACCTCCAGCAAGCACAACCCCAGAGTGTTATTTAAGACCATAAACACAATTGTCAGCCCACCTCTTCCATCTGTACCTGTGTTTTCTAACAACGATTGCAACAGCTTTCTTTTATTTTTTGTAAAAAAAGTTGATGATGTTAGAGCAAGCATCACCCCATCCCCTTTTCCCTCTCTCCTCTGTCCAGTCGCCCTACTTTCCCTGAGCAGTTTCTCACCTGTCTCCCTGGTCGATCTGACAGACATAGTGAGTTCTATGAGGACTTCCTCAAGCCCCCTGGATATTCTTCCCACATCCATGTTCAAGGAAGCTATCAGTTCTATTGGCCCCAGCTTAGTCACCATCATAAATAAATCCCTAGTCTCCGGTGTAGTCCCATCATATTTTAAGCAGGCGGCCGTCCAGCCCCTCCTCAAAAAGCCTAACCTGGACCCCTCCCTACCACAAAACTACAGGCCCATCTCCAAGTTGCCCTTCATCTCCAAGGTGTTAGAGAAAGTGGTTTCTAACCAGCTTACCACTTATCTCACATCCAACAAGATTGGGGACAAATTCCAATCTGGTTTTCGAAAAAATCACTCTACCGAAACTGCCCTGCTCAGAGTATCTAATGACATCCTGATGTCCTCTGACTCCGGCCAATGCTCTGTCCTAGTCCTGTTAGATCTGAGCGCAGCGTTCGACACGGTAGATCACGCCATCTTGTTGGACAGGCTCAGAGATTGGGTGGGCGTGTCGGGAAGTGCCCTGGAGTGGTTTTCCTCTTATTTAAGTGAGAGATGTTTCTCGGTGTCCGTTGGCCCCTTCAGGTCCATTTCGACCCACCTCCACTGTGGCGTCCCGCAAGGTTCAGTTCTTGCCCCTCTCCTGTTTGCCTTATACATGCTCCCCCTAGGTCGCATAATCACAACTTTCACTGGTGTCTCATATCACTGCTATGCAGATGACATCCAGTTATATTTTTCTTTTAAACCCAACAACATGCAGAAGCTAGACATTCTTCTTGAGTGTCTGGCGGCCATTGAAGGTTGGATGGCGAACAATCTCCTCCAACTCAATGCAGCTAAGACAGAGGTCCTGATCATTGCTCCAGACAGTGTAGCAGTCAGGGTTAAAGAACATCTGGGCCCCCTTAAACACAACATTCACCCCAATGTCAGGAACTTGGGTGTGCAGTTTGATCAGCAAATGCTTTTAGATAAACATATAAAATCTCTCTGTCGAAACTGTTTCTTCCACATTAGAAATATTGTGAAACTCCGGTCCATTGTCACACATGCAGAATTAGAAATGTCGGTCCATGCATTTATTTCATCTAGACTTGACTATTGTAATTCTCTTTTCACCTGTCTCAGTAAAACATCTGTTGACAGACTTCAGCTAGTACAGAATGCAGCGGCCAGAGTGCTCACCAGGTCAAAAAAATCATGCCACATCACTCCCATCCTCGCCGCCTTGCATTGGCTACCGGTACACTACAGAATACAATATAAAGTCCTACTGCTCACCTTCAAAGCCATAAATGGTCTAGCCCCCACCTACATCAGTGACCTCATTCATATACACGCCCCCATCCGATCCTTGAGATCTTCCGACCAGGGGTTCCTGGTGGTCCCTAGGACCCGGCTTAGGACAAAGGGGGATCGGTCCTTTACAGCAGTAGCCCCTAGGCTTTGGAACTCGCTCCCCCAGAGTCTGAGAGACGTGAAGTCCGCAACTAGTTTTAAGGCACAGCTAAAAACGCACCTTTTTAAAATAGCCTTCGAGCACTAGGCGCTCTGGTGGACACCCCCTGTTGGCAGGACCTCCATATTCTTTTATTCTTTTATTCTTTTACCTATGCTACTTTTGCACCGTATTTTATTCTGTCTTGTATATTATGTTCTGTTATTCTCTGTCTGTCGTGTTTTTTTGTAATGCACTTTTATGTATGTTGTTCTTACTGTAAAGCACTCTGTGCATTCGTGCTGGGAAGGGTGCTCTATAAATAAATTGTACTACTACTTACTTACAATATCAAAAGACTCTCAATATCTTATTTGCAGGTACTGTTACAAGCGATACTATAATCTTTCTGCATTTGATTGGGTCTCTATGGGAATTGTAGGGTGAGACTAGATTCAGCTGTAAATTACACTGGTACAGTATGGAACACATGACTGGCTAAATGGCTGTAAGTCATCAAGGGTCTAAGGTATCAAACGGGCCCAAAACCATCACTCTGCGGCCAGATATGGAGTAGTGATCACATATGAAGATGTGATCACATTTTTGATCGAATTTATGCAGATATACCGAAAGTTTTGAAGGGTTCACAAACTTTCAAGCAGCACTGTATATACATACTGTATGAGCCATATTCATTTTGTTTTAATTTATGTAATTTGCTCCATGCCACTAGGGGGCTGTATGTACTGTGTGGCTCAATTGACCTCAGGTCAACCCAGTTAGGCTATTTAACCTAATGGAAACCCAGACACAGGTGTTGCTGATTTGGGAAGCAAACAGTTTTCGACTGTGCCAATGCGCTTGTGCCTAGTATGTGCCTGGTATGTTTATGTGCTTATAAGGTAGAGAGTAATTCGGTTTGTTGTTTTTCATTACATGTATTATTGAGTTAACGTTACTGCTGTCGAATGATATATGAAGGAAAATAAACCTGCGTCATAATTGTAAACATTGAACTCTCCTCCGTTTTGCTATGTTCGAGCGCACTAGGCGCACGTCAAAACTAAATCCTCCGTATTAGCAACCAGTACTAGACTTTGTTTAGGACTTAGTCCGTACACATACATAAACACATACACACATATATATATATATATATATATATATATATATATACACATATACATGTACATACGTTGAGTTATATCTTGTACAAACGTCTTACCATCTCGTATAAATTAGATAATAACTTGTATAAACGAGATAACTCGTATACACAATTTACTATGTCGTATACACCGATTTACTATCTCGTAAAAACGACTCGTCGTATAAACAAGATAATATCTTGTATAAATGAGATTATTTGCTATCTCGTATTAAACGAGATAGCGATTAAAAAATAATAATTTCCCCATGCGCTTCCGCACAATAATATAACTTGAAAGTGCAGTGTCGTGTCCAACAGCTAAATGGCTTGAGATGGGTTGAATTAGGCTATGAATTAGGCTACAATGCTTATAGACTATTAAAACACAGCTGACATTTAAAAAATATCATTGATATTAAATTTCCATTGATATTAAACTAGTTAACTAAACAGCTAGTTAGCTACGCTCTGCCTGAGATTTCTGACGATATGATTCACTCATCATCACGGTATCAGTACTGTTGGCGCACGGCGCATTCTGCCCAGCGCCAAGACTAGCACCGCACAATAATTTATCTCTCTCATAGAGGACTGTCGGGTCCAATCCGGTCCATTTCGGAGCAGGTCTGACTGTCCTCGGGTCCATCTTGGAATGGGTATTTGGTTTTTTTTTGTGGTTCATTTATGCAGGTCAGGTTCAGGTAACAGAGCCACAGGTCCATTTCGAAACAAGTCCCACTTCTTGGACACATGAAGACCTCTAATCCAGAGTACCGTGGACGGAGTACTTCAGGGTCAGTCCCTGAAAAAGGCAAGCACAACACTTAGAGCGTGAATGAGTCTGGAATTCAGGCAAACTAACTATGGGGACTAGGAGATGTCCTTTTGAGGCTTGCTGTTGCCTCTGTGATTGGCTACAGCTGGCATGGATCATGCGAGATGGCTGGCATCCAACATTTTAATCATCATAGTAGTTATTGCTACGCTGTCTAGGTAGAAATCCTCTGAGCAGTGGTAGCTGTCCGAGGTGCTGAAGGAGCTGCTGGAGAGGAGAGGGGTGCAGATCTCGGGTGTGTCCCAATACTCAAAAAATGCATCCTCCTTTCCTCCACTACCACTTCCTCTCCTCCATGCCCTGGAAACCGATCTTTGTGCCCTGCATCACAATATATGTGTGTGTTTGTATATACGTGCACAAAATATATAAAAATAAAACCATAAAATAACTTAATTAATATCACTAACTTGATATTAGCCATCAAAAGGTTACTCTTGTAATGGATACATTCAAAAACAAATTAACTGCCTCGTGTCAACTATGTGAACACAAGTATAATGTCTCTTTAAAAAAGGCAGAAAAGCCAACACAAACTGGTGTATTCTCTGATTCTGCATTTTGTTCTTTCTGGACCTATCTATAGCCAAGACTGAACATGTCAACAATATCAAATACTGTGAGATTTACCAGTAATATGGCTCTCTGCCACTGAATCATCAAACCTTGACTGGTTTTTAACAGTTCTTACAGGACTTTTTGTGTAAATATATTATGTTTTTTTTCCTGTTCCAATAGACTGTATTTTTGTAAGTGAAGTGAGGTCGGGAAATAATTGACATCAGCTACAAAGTTGGTTGAAATCCTTTTTTTAAGCAACACAGGGCCATAAAACCTCCTCCAGTCAAAATGTAAGGACATAATTTCTATCAGGAAAGCAATTAGAAGGTGACCCATTTTGCTACACACTAGCCCCTCTTGCAACACAATGCATCTGTAATCCCACCCACGCTCACAGTAGGAGCAGTGCATTGTTCTTTCATTACTTCACTGAGGTCTTCACAAACCAAATGTGAGACACAGAGAGAATAAGACTGAAAAGGGGCACACAATTGAATTGGCTAAGCCTGTCCCAGTGTGGGAGGGAGAAGGGACCACAAGATTACTTTGTGAAAAATGTGATACATAAAAAGCTCCCCCACAAATACGCTGCAGTTGTTGCCAAAAAAACCAAGATGAGAAAAACATTCAGTTGCCAGCTATTGCCTCTTTTAGGCTGCATTGGGCATTTTGAATAATTTTCTACTCTATTATTTATTAAACATAAATATATCACCTAAAATTTAATTATAGTTGACTCTATGATGATTACTCGGTACCCGGTGTGAATCATAGATAATCTCTCTAAATTAAATCAAAACCCAGCACCACGGTAAAATGCTGCTCTTTCAGATAAACACAAGCCTAGCCAAGAATGATGCCTTTAATCTGACACTGAATTACAGATAAGTGAACATATACTATACTAAACTATACTAGGCTATACTAAAGTACACCTATTTCTGCAAAGCACACTGTTCAGGTAAATTCCGTGAGAGTTGTATGGTCATGTGATCTCTATATTTTATTACCTACAGTATATAATAGCCATGTGTCCCAACTCCTCCTGGAGCGTCTCAATGGTATTCTCCCTCAAATGGATTCATGGAATTGTTATGGGTCAGAGTTAGCAGAACATGCACTGATTTTGTCCACTGTTTTCATATGAGCCAGGGACATGTCAAATGGCATTTTTTTTTAAATTCGTTTTGCTTCAATGTAGGTATTCAAGCACAGTACATTTGTACATCTCATTTCATAATTGTGCAACACATATTGTGGCATCACGGGGGGACTGGTGATTGATGGCCGGTATATCCCTGCCTGAAGACAGCCCAAGGGACTACACAACAAAAATGGCAGCCATGAAAGAAACTACAAGTAACTGCAACCAGGATCTGGCTGTGCACAGCTGCAGCTGGTTGAGTGCCTTGATTGCGTGAGCAATCAATGATCATAGCTGACCCTGCCCTTTCTATGTTGACTGACAGGCCGAGTCGTTTTGAAATAAATATGAGTGGATTAAATAAATATGCCATAAATAAAAGAGAAAAATAATAAGAATATTTATTTATTTTATAAAAATATTAATTTCTTTATTCATTATCAATTGATTATTACTGACATTTTAATTTTGTCACATTTGTCACTTCCATAGATTAGAGATATCAGGGACTGATGAGATATTATGAAGCAGCACAAACCATTGCATTGCATTTTATATTTACTGGAGAACATGAAAGAATAAAAAGAAAGATGTGTGAAGTGAGGGAAAGCAGGAGAGACCTAATGAATTTGAACCTTACAACATGAGTTTTAAGTAGTTAGTGATTATAAATTTTGTTTATTTATGATCTTGCTTTGCCAGGTGACAAGAAGGTGTTAAATATGCATGTGTAGGAAAAGGCATAAGAACATAAATAAAATAAATTCACAGCCGCAGAGTAATTTCAGTTTTGAAAGTAAACGTCCTCAGTTGTACGGCCCTGGCTAGTGTTCTAGTGGTAAGAACAACAGGGACAGATAGAACAGGCTCGTGAAGCTAGTCATTTTCAGGAGGAAACATTGCATGTAACGTGGTGTATATTTTTACAAAAGAAAAACAGGGAGGTAAATTCCAATGCAATGAAAGAGAAATGTTTGTAAAAAATGTGTGCCTACCAGGTGTCTAAAAATTATTAAACGGTTAAAATTGTAATGAGGATTAACTCATTCAGTACCGTGGGCGACATAAATCGACCACAGCAATCTTTCCACTGCTATACCGGTAAAGAATTCCGGATTCGAGTCAGATTAAACAATGTAACAATTTTTTTATTTTTTTATTTTATTCAACAATGACCAATTTACACTGACGTTTACCCGGTTAAATTTTTTTAAATGTTTTTACATGGTAATATTTGATGCCTGTTTAAGAATATTTCGCTTATGTTTTAAAATTCTTCTCAAATAACAGACCACCGAAACCAACATCGAGGCGTGGGAATAACACGTCTCGTCAATTTGTAGGCTACCAACATGTTTCTGTGCCACATTACTTTTTGCCTCAGGATAACTGTTTTGTTGAACAAAGTAACTCACACGGACAGCTCATTTTTACATATCTATACAAATTACCAGTGATTATGCTTATTGTTCATTTTTACATATCTACAGATACACGAGAGCTTATTTGCTGAAAACGGTTTTCACTATTAGACTACACATCAATGTAAGAGTCCTGTTAACCAAACTGAAAATAAATTATTTATATTACCATCAATATTGTTTGACGTTGCTCTAATAGTGAACTGCACCAGCAGGTGTGCCATCTGTCCTCATTAACAAATAATTTTGTTTAATAGCTAAAATAATGTGTTTTGCACATAGTTTGCACATTGACAGGATCAATCTAACAATGTAGAATGTCAGCAGCCATATTGGCTAGGCACTGCTGAGGCTTCTTGTTCCAGAACACTCTGGCATTGAGTGAGTTAACGAGCCTCTTATTGAAAAATTAACAGGATTCAAGCCCATGACACTATAGTCCCAGTTAGCCTGCATATAAAAACCAAACAGCATACAGCTATTTTATGGAAAACAGAAATAAATTCCTTTACTGTGAAATTCAGTGTCAAACTATCAGGAAATGAGTCACCTTTAGATACTCAGCGCCTATCGCTATGGTAATCCATACCCATAGCCCTTTCCCCCAGCTAAAAAGTCATAAACAAAGACTGCACAAATCATCTGACACAGCGATGGATGGGTCCCTTATCCCGTGTGCCCAATGAACCCCAACCCTGCCTTTTCCTTGGGCTCTGAAGAATAAAAATCACTATAATCTCTACAACCATTACCACACAGTGTCATTCAGACTGTCCTCCTGACTGGGCCTGCCAGTTTCATTTCTAGGCTGCCTGGCTGAACTGCTCTTAATAAATTAAATATGTTGCGATATAGAAATTCCCTCCCAGCAGGGTGGTGTACTGTGAAACAAATCAGATGAACTGTCTTTATCTGGGATATGACAGCTGTCCCCCACTGAGGATTCAAATGTGCAATCAACTGGCACTGGGTAGAGACGATTGACACATGAGCTGATTGTGAGTTAAAAATGTAATTATGTCAAATGTTTTAGTTATGACTGTAGTGAAAGCACAGTGCAGCCACAGGACTGAAGATGTAGCATGTAGCAGGACTGAAGATGTAGCATGTAGCAGGACTGAAGATGTAGCATGTAGCAGGACTGAAGATGTAGCATGTAGCAGGACTGAAGATGTAGCAGGACTGAAGATGTAGCATGTAGCAGGACTGAAGATGTAGCATGTAGCAGGACTGAAGATGTAGCATGTAGGCACATGCATTAACACAATAAGAACAGGGGCTGCAGTATACTGTATGTGTTTTTTGTTTGTTTTTTTTGCCAAAAAGTAAAATTTTACCCAATTGAAATTTTGACAAAAAAATTCCTACAACTTCAGGGTTAGTGTTAACCTACCTTCCTCTCACAACTATGGTGTTTGTGGTCTGTGTACGAGGAAGACATTGGAGTGGAGAGAATCTTGCGATTGCTCTCATCCATCTGATTCCTTTTCAGATATTACATTACAGATATTGAATTGAATTGAAATAGATTGCCGCAAACAGAAATGATGTGGTGGGACATGCTGGACAGGGATACGGTACGCACAAAAGGACACAATTTTGTTTTAATTAATGATGCGAAGCCTGCGAAGCTAGTTCGGGCCGACAACTCGAGAAGCGCCAAATCGCCTCAGCTCACATGATGCTACTTAAACGGGAGGGCTATTTAACACCAACCTGTTCGTGCTTTTGCTTGTCGTGATGCTGCTGCCCTGCTATGCTGCTCTGCGGTGCTAAGCTGCTCTATGGTGCTAAGCTGCTCTGCGGTGCTACGCTGCTCTGCGGTGCTACGCTGCTCTGCGGTGCTAAGCTGCTCTGCGGTGCTAAGCTGCTCTGCGGTGCTACGCTGCTCTGCGGTGCTACGCTGCTCTGCGGTGCTAAGCTGCTCTGCGGTGCTACGCTGCTCTGCGGTGCTAAGCTGCTCTGCGGTGCTACGCTGCTCTGCGGTGCTACGCTGCTCTGCGGTTCTACGCTGCTCTGCGGTGCTACGCTGCTCTGCGGTGCTATGCTGCTAACATGCTTGGCTTTCCCTGCATACTCCCGCATGTATGCTTTTCAGGAACGTTTTTTGCACTCCCACCACCACCCCAGCATCCACCTGTGGGCTCTGCTTCTCATGATCCCCATGGGGGGGGCGGGGGTGTCAGTGGTTTACTACCTATTATCTTGGCTGGCTTATACTAAAATATGTTGTGCAAACAGTGTCGTGGTTCGTGGGTTATTTTCTTTTTCCGCTGTGGTTCTCGTCTTTTATCTCCCATTGAGAATCCATCAGATTTTTTCCTCGTTCGGTCCCGGGGTTTTGCTTCGCCTCGCTCATTATTCAGATCTCCAGTGCATTATATCTCCAGTGCTTCTTTGTCATTCATTTTACATTGAGCCAGGTATAGCCAGGTTTAAGCGACCTTGTGATATTAACTTGTTTATGTTCACGAGGGACTTGCTTATAGCTTCTTCAGGTATAGGATTGTGTTTCCTGCTGTTAGCGTTTCTTATCAACTACTACTCTGTATGTTAACAGTGTATGTTTTTTCATATATTTCATACTACTTAGGTGTACATAAGTGATTTTCATGGGTGCTGGTTTAAGCCTTGGCCACGTATATAGCCAGTATAGGCTACTCCTTATATGGATGATTCAATTTGTAATCAACAAATAAAAAGTAGAGTCTATGATGGTATGAGTCTAAATGAAATAGCACTGTATTTATGCACTCCAGCAGCAAGTGATAGTTTTCAAGTGTGTACAGTCTTCTGTGTAAAATAATCAGCATCACATACAGAAATACGTACAAAACGCAAAACACATACAAAATGCACTTTATCATGTTTTTATCCCTTGGAAGATGTCTTGTTTATTCCACAATAAAAATCAATCAATCAAAAAATCAAATATAGATACTATTGTGCTGCCCTTAATGTACAAATGTGCATTATAAATCTAGCCTATGTCTAAACCTACTCTAGTGGGACCTCTTTAGCCTAATGCAGCAGTCGTAGGCCAGTTACTATTTGGAAGTGCAGCCTGCTTTTTCGATTCTGCGGATGCTGCCTCTCAGGGCCGCAAGAGGGCGCTCCTGTTTTTTTTGTGCCGTCCGTGACTCGTTATGTTTATTGGTTTCAGGTGTTTTGCTGGCTGCTTAAACTCAGTGCCTTCTTTGTTCCGCGCTTTTGTGTAAGCTCTGTTTACTCACTGGCCGGTAATTTGGGTTTAGAGATTGAAGACTACATATCTTTTCTGTCTTTAAAGATACGCAGGAACTTCGTTTGAGTTATAAGTTTAGTCTTTAGGACTTTTTCTTTCTCTAGCTAGTTCTTTCTTCTGTTTTATTTCTATGAAGGTAGATTTCTATCAAAAATAATAACATAATTATATAATCCACAAATGTGTTTTTGCCATCCACACGCAAACACCTCTCAATTTGTGTTTTGTAAAAATAATCCACAAGTATGTGTTTGCCATCCACACACAAACACCTCTCAACTTGTGTTTCGTAAATCATCATTTGGATGAATGCAAAAATTATATTCACAAATGCAAATAAAATTTTCAG
Organism: Ilyophis sp. 1 JC-2022; assembly: GCA_022702515.1. Classification (NCBI taxonomy): domain Eukaryota; kingdom Metazoa; phylum Chordata; class Actinopteri; order Anguilliformes; family Synaphobranchidae; genus Ilyophis; species Ilyophis sp. 1 JC-2022. Next base: position 73,741,991 of record CM040400.1, read on the forward strand.
ATATGTTTCCAATGTTCACATTTACAAATCAAAAGCTTGGCTTGCGAACTGGCGAATCTACAATTGATGATCGAAGGACACGCTTGATCTGCTTGGATTTACGTACGGAATTTTGAGACAAATGTTCCGCTGTTTTTTCCCGCGTCGATTCACACATGCTCAACTTGTGATTCACACACAAAACTTCTTCTTCGGCGTTATCTAACACGGCGATGTGTGTTTTCGGCTCACCAGCGCCAATTTTTAGAACAAGTGGCAAAAATCGCACATTATCTTTAAGAAGTGGATTAATGGTAAATTAAAACAACAGAGTTTTGAGTTTATTTAGGTTGTAAAGTTAACCCCACGCTAATCTTGCGATGGGAAGTTTTTTAAACAGTCATTGCACAAAACTTCTATTAGATTGCATGTAGAGGGGTAGGGCCATACACAGTAGCTACATAACTCTTTCGCCACTCATGGGAAAGATTATGTAAAACAAACTCAACCATGTGAAGTAACGTTACTGCAGCCAATTAAATTCATTTGACAGCTATTCTCACTGATACCGATGTCTCCTATGAAATCTTTTATTTGTTCAGCTAGCTAGCTAGTAGATAAGACACCTAAATGAAAATGATAATTCAAATTGCATGGAGTGCTCTCCTTATTTTAGCTCATAGTGTTGTACTTCCTAGTTCCTATCAATGGTTTTACATCTCTGGTTTCTATCTTTGAGAAAGATTATTTTTATTTTTTTTTTACTTTTAATGTAAAAGTGGCGCTGATGAGCCGAAAACACATCGCCGTGTTAGGTAGCGCCGAAGAAGAAGTTCCGCTGTTTTTTCTCGTGTCGATTCACACATGCTTAACTTGTGATTCACACGCAAAACTTCTTTTTACATAATCTTTCCCATGAAGGGCCTCCACAGGTAGGTGGAGAAAGAGAAGGAGAGAATAACAGAAAGGGGCACTTAAATAGACAGCAGAGCCCCTTGGAACATTGATCATGGCAGAGCTGTCCTTGCAGTAGGTCACTTACTAATTCTAGCAGAGTTTTGTTATGCCAATGGACTGACTTGAAAATCTGACTAGTTGTTTATCCTTTTGTTAATTAGAAGATTTCTTTTAGATTTGCATTAAACATTAGATTGCAATTGTCTTGTGCAATTAAGGACTCAAGCCATGTGCAACCATTATTGACATCATTTATTTTCTTTTGCTAAAGCTCACCTTCTGGCTGAAATATTCATTACCAAGAGGTCAAGTGAGAGGGAGGAGGTGAGAAATAAAATATCATCTTTCTTTAATTCTTTATTTTGTGTGAGGTTAACCTAATCTTCAATTTATGAACTACTTCAATGCAGACACACTGAGAGGTAATTGCCTAAGTACAAAATGCTGTCTGCAATTAGTTTTAAAAGATCTGTCTAAAATGCATATAGGCGTCAACACATATTCAGGGCTCACGTCACCCACAACCTGGCTGGGAAAGAGTGGCTCTTTCAGTTGCCACTCGTTGCCTTCTGCCTTGTCTTAGAGATCCCCTGGCTTTCTTCTCCTGAACAAGGATACTCTGTCTCTATGTGCAGCAAAATGAACTCACAGCTCGTCATTATCGCGCCACTCAATAGACACGGCCCTCACGCGGCCTTCACCTCTGTCTCAACCACAAAGACGGCTCGCTGGAGTGTACAAGCATTCGGTTACACTCCACACAAGAGCAATTCACTTCTTCCCAACAAGTAGACTATTGATTGCCATGGCTCTTCTTTTCTGATTAACCCGGGGCCACTGAGAGCTGGCGGCCGTATTCCAACAGTGTCTCTTTTGCCATTTTCTTTTCTTTCTTTCTTCATTGAGAGGCTGTTGGGATTCTTTATGTCTGTTCATTATAAAGGATGAGGAAAAGCCTTTGGCTTGTGGAAAGCTTGTGTACAGACATCACCTAAAAGTCTCTTGGTTTTGCTGCATTTTTAGCAGGAAGTGATTAACGAGCACAATTTTAGTGGTAGTAGCAGTTTCAAATAAAAGCAATGTGGTGTTTACAGTATACAGTCCGGCATTTTAGTTTGAATTGACTAGTGCTATAAACATCACTTAGTGTTTCTTAGCATTCTTACAACTTCTTCTATTGTTCGTAGTCTAACCACGTAGGCTAAACTCTACCATTCCTCTCTGAATTTCCGCTTTCTTTCTTTATCTTTCTTTCTCGCTCATAGTCATATAGATTTCTGTTAGTCAATTTCTCTTTGCGTGTTGCATTGGGAAGCTGCTGAAGAATGTCTCTGACCCATCAACATCTCGATATCTTATTTTCAGGTACTGTTACAAGCGATTTGAATTGATCTCTATGGGGATTGGAGGGTGAGACTTGATTCAGCTGTAAATTACACTGGTACAGTAAGGAACACATGGCTGGCTAAAAAGTCATCAAGGGTCTGAGAACGAGCCCCAAACAAGCCCCAAACCATCACTCTGTTGCCAGATATGGAGTAGGTGGATGGATCACTGCAAGGGTTATTTCTCCTGACTCATTTTCCTATAGAACTCTATGGGGGAAAAAGTCTGGAGAAACAACCCTTAAAGGGATCCATCCACATCTACTCCATATCTGGCCGCAGAGTGATGGTTCAAATGCAGAGAGGTTATAGTATCGCTAGTAACAGTACCTGGAAATAAGATATCGAGAGTCTTTTGATGTTGATGGGTCACAGACTTCAGGAAGTAACAGCATGCAATTTTTAAATTTTTAATACATTTGCAAAAATTTCTAAAAACATGTTTTCACCTTGTCATTATGGGCTATTTTGTGTAGAATTTTGAGACAAAAAATTTACTCAATCTATTGTAGAATATGTCTGTAATGTAATAAAACGTGGAGAAGGTATACAGAGTCTGGATGATGTTGCAGGCAGCATAACATTCGCCACGGCATCTCACGTCTGTCACGTGCTCAGTGTGAACCTGCTCTCATCTGTGAAGAGAACGGGGCGCCAATGGTGTTCTCTGGCAAATGCCAATCGAGCTGCACGGTGCTGGGCTGTGAGCGCAGGTCCCACTACAGGACGTCGGACCCTCATGCCACCCTCATGGAGTCTGTTTCTGACAGTTTGGTCAGAAACACACACACGAGTAGCCCGCTGGAAGTAATTTTGTAGGGCTCTGGCAGTGCTCCTCCTGTTCGTCCTCGCACAAAGGAGCAGATATCGGTCCTGCCGCTGGGTTGTTGCCCTTCTACGGCCCTGTCCAGCTCTCCTGTGTAATGGCCCGTCTCCCGGTATCTCCTCCACGCTCTTGAGACTGTGCTGGGAGACACAGCAAACCTTGCGATGGTACGTATGGATGTGCCATCCTGGAGGAGCTGGACTACCTGTGCAACCTGAATGGGCTGCAGGTACCGCCTCATGCTACCAGTAGTGACAAGGGCACTAGCAAAATGCTAAACTAGAGAAAAATCAGTCAGGAAGGATAAGAAATGGTCTGTGGCCACCACCTGCAAAACCATTTACTTTTTGGGGGTTGTCTTGCTGTTGCCTCTCCTGTCCATCTGTTGTCACTTTCATTTGCACCAAAGCAGGTGAAATTGATTCACAATAGTTTACGCTTCCTAACTGGACAGATCGATATCCCAGAAGTTTAATTGACTTGGTGTTATACTGTGTTCCCTTAATTTCTTTGAGCAGTATATATATATATATATATATATATATATATATATATAGTGCCTTCTACTCTTGACTTCAAAATAAAAAGTACATTCTCTCCAACAAACAGATAAAAGCAAAATGATTGCTCTCTGATGACAAATATGATGTTTGAGGATGCAAACACTCCAGGTCTTTTAAAGTGCATTGACTGCAGACCTCATGCTTAATTCATGACTATAAGTTGGGAGATTGATGGTACTGGGCATGCTGTGGAAATACTTTCATATTCTAATGAGCAGAAAAGTGAAAATTGCATTTCTAAAGCTCCAGCTTTAAAGGGTGCTCCACAACACACACACACACACACACACACACACACACACACACACACACACACACACAATGAATAGAGAGCATTATTGTTGCACTGCCAGGAAAAATATCAGATAAAAAAGCAAGACTTTGATTAGGATGAAAGTCCACAGACCACAGCAGTAAAAAGCAAAAGCAATTTCTATGAAAGAAAAAACATATTGGTGTCATTGTTATAGTACTTTCTTTTGTTTTGTTTTCTAGAACTTTCTAGATCTCCTGTACAAGTTTGGGTATACACCTAAAGACATCGCAAATTGATCATTAAAGAGCAGAGAAGTTTTTATGAAGACTGCTATGACCATTACAGTGGAGGATAAAATATTACTGTATGAAATCCCTGAGTAATAGGATAGCCAATTTTAAAGAACCCTTTTCTTTTTTCAATTTACAATTCCCAGTTGTATTTGTAGGCCTGGCCAAGCACTGAATGTCCTCCATCAGTTTTGGAGAGTGCTGCGAATTTCTTATATTATTTTTGTTTTTGATTGGCCCAGACAGTTTTGTGCGCAATGAAGGATGCTATGGATATTTTGAAAGGTTTCTGACCACTTGCCAGACATACAGTGGCAGGTATAGGGCAAATAGGTGTTCGTGAAATGCTTGACACCCTCATCTGAGAAGGACGAGTGTCACCACTCCCTCTATCCGTTTAGGGCTCTCCGATTTTATTTAGATTGCACACAGAACTTGTGACAATGTGACAGCTGTTCATCTCTTTCAGTGCAGTTGGCTAAAGGGCATGCTTTGTCCAAGCACTGGTTTTAACATCAAAGTCAAAGTCAAAGTGTTTTTATTTATCAAGTGCACAGTATAACACAAGGTCATTCTGAACAATGAAATTCTTAGGACATGGCAAGCAACAACTATGTAGTAGGCATTAAAAACAAACAAAAACAAAAACATATATAAAATTGTTAAAAAAAAGTCAAATAAGGGCAAGAATAACAAATATAAATATACATAGCGGTAAAACACTAGCAGCAGTTCCAGATATGGACAGTAGGAGTAGGAGTATTAAATATAAAGTGTGGAGGTGCCGATAGACATGTGCAATAAATTAAATTAAGGTGATGTACATTGAATGTACATAAGAAGTGCCTAGAGCATACAATGAGGTGCGATGAATGCGATTAATGCTGCTGGTTGAGAAGCCTGATGGCCTGGGGGAAAAAACTGTTTGTGAGTCTGGTAGTCCGTGCCCGAATGCTCCGGTAACGTCTACCAGACGGCAGCAGCGAGAACAGTCCATAGCCTGGGTGGCTGTAGTCTTTTATGATTTTCTGTGCTTTCTTAAGGCATCGCGTGTGGTAGATGCCTTGCACAGAGGGGAGGTGGCAGCCAATGATGCGCTCCGCTGTCTTCACCACCCTCTGGAGGGCCTTGCGATCAGCAGCGGAGCAGCTGCCATACCAGGTAGTAATGCAGCCAGTGAGAATGCTCTCAATGGTGCACCTGTAAAAGTTGGTGAGAGTTTTGGCAGACATGCCAAACTTCTTGAGTCTCCTCAGGAAGTATAGGCGCTTTTGGGCAGTTTTTACTGCCGCGACCGATTGCCTGGACCAGGATAGGTCATCGCTGATGAACACACCGAGGAACTTGAAGCAGGAGACTCTCTCCACTTCAGCTCCATCGATGTGAATGGGGGTGTGACCCCCCCCCTGTCGCTTCCTGAAGTCCACGATCATCTCCTTAGTCTTGCAGACGTTGAGAGAGAGGTTGTTGTCCTGGCACCATGTTGCTAAGATGCTGACCTCCTCTCTGTAGGCGGTCTCATCGTTGTTGGAGATGAGACCCAGGATGGTGGTGTCGTCTGCAAACTTAAGGATGGCGTTGGAGCTGCGCGTGGCCACACAGTCGTGTGTGAACAGGGCGTACAGGAGGGGACTGAGTACGCAGCCCTGAGGGGCTCCGGTGCTCAGGGTCAGTGCAGAGGAGAAGCGGTTACCCATTCTCACCACCTGGGGTCTGCCCGTCAGGAAGTCCAGGATCCAGTTGCAAAGGAAGGTGTTAAGACCCAGGATCCTGAGCTTGGGAATGAGCTTAGCGGGCACAATTGTGTTGAATGCTGAGCTGTAGTCTATAAACAGCATCCTCACGTATGTGTTACCCTTATCCAGGTGGGAGAGGGCGGTGTGCACTGTCAGGGTGATGGCGTCGTCCGTAGATCTGTTGGGACGGTATGCAAATTGAAGGGGGTCCATGGTATTGAGCATCCGCATGCTGTCCCATAAGTGCGCCCTTCTAATTGTTTTGCATGTTAACTCGTTTCCTTCTGCTCACCCGAGTCAGATACTCAACTCTTCCTCTCTTTCCCTCCCTCTACCCAACAGGTGAAGGAGAGGATATCTGCTTGTCTGGCCGACATCTCTGGATGACTACCCATCACCTGAAGCTCAACCTCGACAAGACAGAGCTCCTCTTCATGCCACACAAAACCTCCCCGCTACTTGACCTCTCCATCACCGTTGACGGGACCGTGGTGGCTGCCTCCCGCTCTGCAAAGAACCTGGGGGTGGTCCTGGACGACCAGCTGAACTTCAAAGACCAGATCAGGGCGACGGCACGGTCCTGCAGGTTCCTCCTGTACAACATCAGGAGGATTCGACCGTACCTGACCACCTATTCCACCCAGCTTTTGGTCCAGACCATGGTCACCTCACGCCTGGACTACTGTAACTCCCTGCTCGCAAGCCTACCGGCCTGCGCCATCCTGCCTCTCCAACTGATCCAGAACGCAGCTGCCCGGCTTGTGTTCAACCTCCCGAAATTTTCACATGTCACCCCCCTGTTGAGGTCACTCCACTGGCTGCCAGTTGCAGCCAGGATCAGGTTCAAAGTTCTGACCCTGGCCTACACTGCAGCCAATAGGACAGGCCCTGTCTACCTGCAGGACTTGATCCAGAACTATGTTCCTGCTCGACCGCTTCGCTCATCTACTGCAGGGCGACTTGCACTTCCCCCCCTCCGTGTAAATGGCACTCGCTCGTCCCGACTGCGGAGCTTTTCCACCCTAGCTCCCCAGTGGTGGAACGAACTTCCCATTCCCCTACGTTCCATGCCAACCCTGCCTACTTTCCGTCGTGGCCTGAAAACGCACCTTTTCAGACTCCACCTGGACTAATACTTATCTAGGACCTCATGGTTTGTGCTCTTGTTGAACTGTGTACTCAAGATAGTCAAGTTTATAATAGTTAGAATAGAATTGTATTAGAGCTGATTTACCCAGTTCACTTTGAACTGCATTGTGTTCATTACTAGGGATAGCTGCTACTGTATGGGAAGAATGTGCTTTCTTATCTGTTCTGTAGTTACTTCGATGACCTTTCTGTATGCACTTACTGTACGTCGCTTTGGATAAATGCGTCTGCTAAATGAATGTAATGTAATGAGTCTTGATTGGAAATTGCATATTCCTGAGAGCATACGTACTTGCGGTATTCTCTAGCCCATGGTCTTTTTTCACTTTTTTCCCCACTTTTTTCAGCTTTAGCCAGATGCTATCTGCGTGTGCTGGGGACATCATTGCCCCAGGAGAGAGTGTTCTCGGTGGCAAACCTTACCGTAAACACACTAGCATACGCACAGATTAACACCAGAACATGTCAACATGTTAATCTTCCTGAACAAAAAATGTGTAGGCTAGCTCATAAGTGAACTAAATTTGATTTAGTTTAGCCTAGTTCACGTCATAGCCTAATAAGTTTTTTTCCCCCCCTCAAGAGATCCGGCTAGGCTATAGCATAGGCTAGCATGTGCCGATGTCCTTTTAAAAATAATTAGGGCTACAACGTAAGCTGCTATTTGTAGGCTATACAATATTATAACTTATTATTTGCTATGTTGAATGTTACATTTTGAAAGCAATAAATACAATTCTGAGAATCGTCCATTCTATAATTTGGGGGTTTTGGGTTGGGTATTATGTGGGTCATAACTGTAGAACGTTTCAGCATTTCTAACCGTTAATGAACCGAATAATGATGTCGGCTAACCAGTTGCAAAACTATCCGTTATCAACATCCCGGGTGAGCAAAAATAGCTTTGAAAAACTAAAAATCAGGTGAGTTAGCTTCTTTATTAGCTTTGTCTGTTTTATAGCTGCGGCCGATCTCATTTCAATAAATCTGTTTTAGCCTTTTATTTGACCTCGTATGTATTTTTACAAGTTTAATTATGTTCGAGGCACATTTACGTGTTCAAGCATTTCAACCACTCAGTTATTGTAACGCGGGTGGGTTTTGGGTCATAACAATCAGTGTAGGAAATATGTAACAGGACCGTCTACCCTGCATAAGTTTGTTCGCTTTTACTGTTTGGATGTTACTGCCTCCTCTATGATCCATACCTTCCATATATAATTCTCAAATAAACTTCAAATTGAACGCATGGTTTGCCAATAAAGCTAGCGCAGCCATGGTTGAGTGTTAATGGTTTGCTTAAAGTAGACTATAGGATACATTAGCTTGTCTTTAATGAGCAACACTTGAATGATAATGAATCTCGCATTCACCATGCCTCAATTTTAAGGAAGACTTAAAATTCAATAATAAGCCTATCACATTTTGAATTAAACTGATTTTGTAGGCTGCCCTTACAAAAACTGGATAGTTTGCCGCAAACTTGCAGCTAATATGTAATTTAATTAAAAAACTATCTTATGTTGTTGAAAGCACCATGATATTATTATTAAAAGACATCTTTGTAACAAGACCAAACATGCATGGGTTAGGACAAACAATTCAGATCAATTACTGAAACATTCTATAAGAGACATTTGCTCCTGCTTTTAACAACGGAAGTTGAATGATTGTTGTAAAATCCTTAAATTTGGGCAAAATATTACCATCCATGTGACAAGACCAGTGATAACACCCTGGCCTCTGATTGAAACTGGAGCTAAAAAGGTAAAGTATAAACGGGCAGGCTCCGTGTAGACATTTAGGCTTTCAATTGATTGATTATTTCTGTTAAATGACAGATTGTCATTCAATCTTAAATTCAAAAAAGAAACCATGGACCTTATGGTATTCTAAGCCAGTGGTTCTCAAACTTGGTGTCCTGTCCCGTGTGAAGTAATAAAACTTGCAGCGTCGCCATCCTAGATCTGTGCACAAATACTGAGCTTTATGAGTTTTAATTATCATAAAAATGTATTTTTATTATCATATGTCACATCATCTAACATTTTAATTTAATTAATTCAGAAAACATAGTACCCTACTGGGAGCATTAATTAAGTTATGGGTCTAATTAAACAAGTTCATAGCCTGCAATTGAATAGGTCATCTAAAGTGCATGCTTTTTACAATCGTAGTTATTACGTTTGTATTGTGCACTTCAAAAGCCTTTATTAGATTAACTTAAGGCCCTGAAGGGGATCACGCTTGTCTGTGGCAAATACTACCTTTTCTCAGGTCTAGCAAGATCCCTATTACTAAAGCTGTTGGAAGCAGAGCTAAGAACAGTGATATTATTAATATTTCCTGTTTTAGTCTCTTTTCAAGAAGCTAAACATTTGATTTTATGTGGTTTTCTACTGAAACACATTGTAAAAACCAATGTCTAACATATTTTTGAAGACTGGTGACTTACTACAGTGCTTTTGGTCTGAGATATTTGCAGTGTGCTTACATTTACGCTTTGCATATTTACAGTATTTCTCTAAGATATCTAGATTGTGTTTTTAGATTGTGTTATACGAGAGACTAAGATATCTAGATTGTGTCATATGAAAGAGACTGATTGTGTTTTTAGAATGTGTAATACGAGAGAGACTAAGATATCTAGATTGTGTTTTTAGATTGTGTCATACGAGAGAGATTAAGATATCTAGATTGTGTTTTTAGATTGTGTCATACGAGAGAGACTAAGATATCTAGATTGTGTTTTTAGATTGTGTCATACGAGACTAAGATATCTTGATTGTGTTTTTAGATTGTGTCATACGAGAGAGACTAAGATATCTAGATTGTGTTTTTAGATTGTCATACGAGAGACATTAAGATATCTAGATTGCGTTTTTAGATTGTGTCATGCGAGAGAGACTAAGATATCTAGATTGTGTTTTTAGATTGTGTCATACGAGAGAGACTAAGATATCTAGATTGCGTTTTTAGATTGTGTCATACAAGAGAGACTAAGATATCTAGATTGCGTTTTTAGATTGTGTCATACGAGAGAGACTAAGATATCTAGATTGCGTTTTTAGATTGTGTCATACGAGAGAGACTAAGATATCTAGATTGTGTTTTTAAATAGTCTCTCTCGTATGACACAAAGATATCTAGATTGTGTCATACGAGAGACAATATGCTTTGATACAGGTAAATTGTTAAAACATAAAGTGAGTTCTATTTTATTTGGCTGGCCCATGTCTGTTTCTCTCCACTCTCCAAAAACTTTTTTTTGCTTTGTTAGATCTTCACGGTTGCTGTTTTTTTTTTGGAAAACCTATACTTTTCTGTCAATGATACCTATTTTCCAGAGGGGTTGTTCCCCAAGTTCTCCAGAGAGACAGTATACAGGCCATAGTCAGTCTTCTGTGCCTTGACAATGCCACCAAGTACATCTTGTTAAAGTCTCAATTCTGCTTCTTATTATTAGAAGACTTCTGAAAACTGCCTGTAGCTAGAAGAGAGCTGTTCTTAGCATAATGGCTGTTAAAAGAGAGTGCAAGAGTAATTTATTCCATTATACTGGCCAAGGTCTGCATTTCAGAATCAATACAATGGATCACATCATAACGCTTATGATTATCTTAAATGTACCTTGGAATATATTACAGAGTTCGATAAGGCATAACCATAATATTGCTTTACATATATTGATTTTTATGATTTACATTATTGTCACTGATTTCAATAATTATTTTTACATTTCTTTGGAGTGCATTAGTAATGTGGAAGAAGCAGGGCTTGAGCAAGCTGAAAATAGTGCCTTGGGTCTCAGTAGCCAGATTTCCACAACCTAGAATACTGCTGGAACTGAAAGTACCTAAAGCAGAATCTCAGACAGGTGGTGTGTTGATATGGGGATTAAGATTCCAACCTCAAACAAAATGTTTACAGGTGGATATCAAAATGTGTGTGTGTCAGGTTAAATATAAAATAGAACATTTTATTTATTTTATCAATGCCAAAATTTCAAGTTTTGATCCGAGGGAAGTGTATGTTAAAATTGGTATCAGACAGAATTAACTTGTATTTCCAACAAAAATATTTTTAATGTCTGTTCTGTATTAAAAGTTACACCTGTGTATGACTAAATCTAATGGCTACGCACATTTACAAAGCACCATTACCATATTGCCACATTAGACCACATTAGAGAGGAAATTAATGGATGGCAAAGATGGATATAAGAACATTTATTCTCTTCAAAATACCCAGGCACACTGGAGCAATTTTTTTCTCAAAGAAACTAAAGCTATCAGCTTCTCATTTGACTGCTGCTAAGAGAGGTAGTATGATTGTAGAACCATCATTCAAATGTTCATGCATTCATCCTTTTATGATTCTTAGAGAGCATATTATAGATGCAGTATATTAATATGGCATTATGCACAAGATGGACTTTATAGATTTAAGATAATAATTGGCATAATAAATACCATAACTTATCAGCATTGAAAATATATTAAATGGAAGGCAAATTTTAAATCACTAAATGTGAATCTGTATTTCTTGATGAGGTACTACACATATCAGGTAGGAGGTACTACACAAATGCCTGATCTTTTAAAAAAATAATAATAATTTGAAGTGAAATTTAATTAGTGTATGAATGGCAATTGCTCTGCACAGAAAGCCAGTTGGGTAAATTAATTTCTTCAATATCCCCTCTTTAGAAATTGCCTATATATGTACAAATCCTAGTGAATTAACATCAGATGCAAATAATTTTTATAGTAATCCACTTTGAATTAATGAACATACGTATATTAGTTTACCTTAGAACAATACTTTTGTCTTCTCTTCTGCTGCCAAGCAGACATTCAGAGTACCTCGTGTGCATCTTTCATATTTTCTACCGAAACACCCCCCCCCCCCCCACAAAAAAAGTTATTCAGGCCAGTTACAATTAAAAACCTAGCAGTTCCTTAACTGAAAATGTATTATTGAATGATTAGTTGGCTGAGCTCTGTCAACTCTCTACCTGTAATGAGAGCAGAGATATAGCCCCAAACTACTGCACATGTACCAGGTACATGCTTTACTGTGAACTACAATGGCCAAACACTTAATGTTTATGGGCGGGCATCGAACAACGGCAGTCACTGGTTGCTACTCCCACTGAATACAACCGGAGGGTTTGGTCGTTACTAATAGTGCTGGAAGTGGTTCTTCGAGAGAGGCTAACGTTACTCGCTGGCAAGTTAGCCACTACAGTTTTCTTGGAAGAAAAGTCACCACCATTAGCTGGAGTAAATAGTGGAAATACAGCCATTTATTTTGCTTTATTTAGGAAAACACAGCCCTTAATTTATTAGCTTTTTGTATAGTGAAAACATATTAGTTAGCCTAGCCAGAAGTCTGCGGCACTTCCTCAATAGTCCACAAAATCGTTGAAAGGCCTTGTGCTGGAATAATTGGTAACTTTTCTAAGAACTCTCTGAGGTATTTGGCAAACTAATACTGTTTACAGTTGAAACGGCAGGTTCCCAGCATCTCTTTGTCTGAGTTCGATCAACGCCTCCTTCGCATAGCATGGGAGGTATCTCTTACTAACCCACTGTAGGTTTTGAAAAATGAGGAAATGACCACTACCGAATTTTCACCTTTTTCCCGATATTTCTGTTTAAAGATTGTTTTGGCCAGCCGCAAAGAGAGACTTAATCTATTAAATATGGTTAATGTTGTTTTTCGGTGGAATTCCCCTTTAACAACAAATTGATGTTGATGTTATTGTAAGTTATTACATACTAATAGATAATCATGGTTATAAAAATAAAACAAAAATATTGTGATTTATATATAAAAAATGATGTCAAGAAATACATTTCTATTAATAATCAGTGAAGCTGAATTAAGTGTAGGGTAAAGAACATATGACTTTTTCCATTGTTAAGGGAAGTGCATTGTGGTTAAATTTTTTTCTTTTTAAATTCTGTGTATTGAAAAATAACTTAACAATACAAACAGTAAATGTGCTGAAAACATAAAAATTTAAAAAGCGCATAATACTGGAGCCCATCACACCTGTACAGAGAAGTGAAGAAATGTCTATTGTATCGGGAAACAATGCTACTGTATCGGCATTCGCTCCATTGTAATTATTACATTAGCGAAATTCTCCCAGCTGAACTGAAATAAGGTATGCCTTGATGGAGACAATTTAACACAGAGGACAAAGGAACAGCAAGTGCACAGCAGAGAACAAGCTGTCCCTGATCAATTGCAGCGATGAAAATATAATGGATTTTACATTACCCCCACAATGCTCATTACTGGCTGATTACATTTTTGGTTGGATTATATTCTACACCTTTGCTTGGGGAGAAATGCTGAGGCGTGCCTTCTCTACTGCCAAACTAATTGTAACTTAATCAGGGGCCTGCAACAGCAAATGCTATCATAAACACATTGGAAGATATGTTTGAATTTTGTATATCAGCCACACACCAAATCACATGTACATACCACAACAAACAGACATTATGCTGAATCTCTTCAAAAGAAATTTGATAACAAACCATGATTTCGTAACACTAATTGACATCTGATATTGAAGTATACATTGCATTAGTTTTTGGAAGATGGTGGTAAATGACAAAATGAGTATAATTTCATTGAATTGCATTTAACTGAATTCTACTTTCTGTAATTCCAAGTCAAATTCAAAGTCTGCGTCCTGGAGTTGTTGTTTTTTTTTCAAATTTTAATTCCAATGAATTAAGTCAATTAGAATCCATAAAAAATGTCTAAATCGACTGAAGCCCTATTGGACAGAAGTCATAATGACTTGCAACATGCAATTAACCACCCTTGTGGAATTGGAAAATTATAAGAAAAATCAAAGGGGCAGTTCACCCAGTTTTTCCAGGTTTCTAGTTATCTGCAGCAGCTCAGCCTGACATCACCTTAATACATCGGACCTCAACAGGACCAATGTTTCTGGTGCTAAGAATTTATACTTAAACTCAACAGTAACATCTCTTTCCAAATATAATTAAATAGTTACTTAGGAACATCCACAGACCTTGTTGTGCAGGTTTTTATTTGTTTTATTTTTATGTATTCATTTATTTATTTATAATTTTTTTTTTTTTTTTACTTTCTACCAAAGTATGCCAGTTGGGAAAGCTGCATGTAACCAAAGCTGCATTTTTAAAATACTTAAGTGAATTACTTGGCTGGGCACTGGAGAATGTTTCAGAGCACTACAAAGCATTGGTGTTCATGCAAAACAGAAGGGTTCTGACATTTCTTCATGAACTCCATCTGAACCCCACATTTTTAATGACGTTACATTTCATTCAAAAGAGAGAGCTTGTCATTGCAGGCCATACAGGATATAGAAAAAGCAGTTTTGGGTGCTTTTATATTACAATACAGATGACCTGGTGCAGTGGGGAAATGCATTACCATACCATATATTAAGCAGGTCAAAAGTATCCATTAAAATGGTATACCAACCAGTGGGAGGGAGTGATACATGTTTACAGTACTTTACAAAAGCAGACAGCCCTGTTGTGTATAGGCCTGCATTCCCATTATGAAATAAAATCAGGTATGAAGCGCAAAGCCTATATTAGACGGAGCTTTTACAATAAAGGAAGCACTCATCTCCCTGGCTCTCAGTGAGCTAAGCCTTTCTTTCCCAAGTCATCAACAGCATCTCACAGCCTATCTATCATTTCTGCAATTAACACAATGGAGCACTATTGGGCTGCTTTGACCCTCCCTTGGCGGTTCTATTAGAAAATTAAGGGTGTGTGTGTGTGTGTGTGTGTGTGTTGGGTTGGTGGGGGTGGGGTAAACCTGGCAAAGAGCAAATCATCACATTTATGAAATATTAAAAAGAAAAGTTTCTTTCAACGGTTGCTTTAATGATGATCCTGCTACAATGCATTCAGCAGTTGTTACTTCTCTGTCCATCTGTGAGCCAAGGATCCTGGCCGCACAGTGCCTGCCACTTAGCTTACATAGCAAAGTTAGCCTCGGAGACACGGTGTGATAGATGTAGGGAAGTTTTAATTTAATTAATAAAAACAGTGCAGGAATGGAAAAAGACTCATTTCAATCCATCATTAGGGTTTAAGGCCTATTTTCAGGAGCAAGTCAGAATATTAATATTAATAATCAATCACCACCTCAAATCAAATTAGCTCCATGTTATAGCAAGATTGCACAAAGTGAACAATTCTAAATTTGCCAAAATTCTAGACTCAACAGAGGTGTCTCTGACCAGCCAGTACCACAGTTCTCTAATTGACCCTCTAGATACCACTGTTGCATAATAAAGCAACCATCAGTAAATTACAGAGTTGGATGATGAATAGTGGAGTGTTAAGGTAGATAACTGGCAGTTAGAGATGAGATCCCACTAAGCGTACCATCCTGTTCCCCCGAAAAATAATGAGTGAGGCTAAGCTAAATCACAAATCCCTTTGTTCCCTTTTTTTCCTTTACCTCACAATTTAAAAAAAATACTTGCCAAAAATTTGTTTTAGTTTGTTAAGGAAAACAATTGCTTTGCATTTTCAGTCAAAGTCGAACAGAATATGAATCCAGGTCGACGAGTATTTCAAATCCATGGTACATGGAAAAACACGCTCTGCTTATCTTGAAATTGACAAATGCCGTCTCACATCTCACGTACCTAATCGCATCATATTTCCCGCATCATTGAATACAGCATGCTCATGGCAGGCACTCATAAACCATGTCCATGAGAGCACAGAAAAATGTACTTCAGTACCTGTTAAAGCCTTTCACTCACACCTCACTAAACCAAGGAAACAGTACATATCTCCCACTCTTTGTATATTGTCAATTCTACCCCACGTCGATCATACACACTGAAATGAAATTTTTGACTAAATTTATTTATTCAAGCTAAATGTGCAAGAGATAGAAGTGTAATTTCTGTACGGTAATTCACGGGAGACTTGTGGGCACCGTTGTAAAGCATAATTATTTTACTCATGGCTAAATTGGATAATCCAGATGCCCTGGGGAAACCTTTAGGAACGGCGTGCCCGTTATAACATGCTTTCCAGAACGGTCTGTCTGACAGGCATGACCAACAGCGTGGTTGATCAGGCAGCGCGGACCCACAGGGAGGGGCATCATTTTTCATGCTCTCTGTAATTTAGTAAGACTGCCTATTGATTGAAAGTGGCCTGTTTCCTCAACAATGGCACTTGAGTCAGCCAGATTCTAACCAATAAGAGAAGAGAATGATTTAACAGATGCGTAAAAAGTAGATACATCGAACGTGGATCCCATGATTAATGATGTTCCCCAAAACAGCCCTGAACTATGTATCATAATTTAACCAATGCTTTGATGAAGCTAGATATATACGTGTATGTATGTATGTATGTATATATGTATATATATATATATATATATATATATACATATATACACATACATACATACAGTGGGGACCGACGGTATTCTGGCAGTGACACAATCTTTGTTGTTTTGGCTCTGTACTCCAGAACATTGGATTTGAAATGGAACAGTGACTATGAGGTTAAAGTGCAGACTTTCTGGGTTTTTACACCCATATTGGATAAACCGTGTAGAAATTGTAGCCCTTTTTATACACAGCATTTTAGGGGATGAAAAGTAATTGTACAAATTAACATAAACTTAAATTAAGTCATCATATTTAATATTTGGTTGCATATCCTTTGCATGCCATGACTTCCTGAGGTCTGTGACCCAACAACTCTTGATATCTTATTCTCTGGTGCTTTTACAAGCGATACTATAACCTTTGCTTTGTGTGAGCATATTTGCGTTTTTTGAATGCCGCTTTGTGTTTCCAGTTTATGGCTACTTTGCTGAGTTGTAGTCTTGCTGAGTTGTTGTCTGTCCATTGTGTAAGTCATTTTGTGGAGTAATCTTGTCTGATGTGCTCGTGTGATACCGGAAGTATGTGTAAATATGGAGACTCGCGAGGCATAGGACATTGGAGGCGCATTTAACTGGGGTTTTGTTTCGTGGAGACTTTGGTATTGATCTCAATTCAGGAAGGTTGGTAACAGTGGTTCCAATGAGTCCTATTGAAAAACCGCCGGCCATCATGTCTCAATGTTTAAGTCTCTCTTCCTGACCGTTTGTCTTGTTTGCCTATACTTCAACCAACACCCTTTCCCCTTGTTCCATGTCTGTCTGTTGTGATATTTTAATGAAATAATTTTGTAACCATTCCCTTTTGTGTTCTAAATCATTTGTGATGCGGCCCTTTGAGCCGGGGTCGTAACAGCTATATATATATATATATATATATATACATGTAGGAGGGGGTAGGGGCAGAGATTTAAGAGGGTTGGCCTGGAACTATATTACCATAAATTATTTCAGAGTACAGAGAGAAAAAATAAGGGAATTCATGCATGCAAAATCTCAGACACTTCCACGCCAAATGCGGGTAGATTTCAGAATTGTCGGGTAAATGTATCAAACCTAAAGTGGATACAAGCAGGAATAAAAGAACTTCAGGTTTCGTTCTCTGATTGCCTAAACGTGAGAGAGAAAAAAAAACGCTTGTTAGAATATCCCGAGGCGAGCCCGCCTTACGCTGTGTTCACAACTCATCCGTTGTTTTTACGTAGGGTACCATAAATCCTCAACGCAATCCCCGCCTCCAGAACAACGCAGCGTCATAACAGATCTGACGGAAACAACGAGAGAAAATAGGCTACCGTCTGAACTCCTCGGCGAATAAATTAGCTGGAGAAAAATATGCTTCTCCCCGCATCTCGACAGTGGGTGAACCCAGTAGCCTGTCTTGCAGAGTTTCTTCGAGAGCTAACATTAGTAGCAGAACTTTGCGAGTCTTGGCTCTGAAGTTAAAGGAAAGAAATAGCCTAGGTTACTTCCCAAAATAAGCATCGGTATGTCATACCCTCGATATAAAGATTAATTTTGGACTGAGAATATGTGAATTATTTGCCTAATAAAATTAGCAGCTATAGTAGTAATTAGTAGCTATAATTTTTTTTAAAACAAACCTTTCAGAATGAAAACAGCTGTAATTTAATATTGTCTGTTAACATCATTGTATTAGTTTGCTGGAAAATAAGATTGTTTACAAGTTATCAAAGAAACAAGCAGTGAGAAATTTATTTTTTCTACTTCCGCCAATTCCGATGGTCCGTTTAGCAACGCAGAGTACGGTGCAACTGATATGCGTTCGATTTACCATAAAGCTATTTTAACAAGCGTCGCACAGCGTCACACAAAAAAACAAAACAACTGACTAAAACCTTTGCCAATACACTCTAAGGTAAAAGTGATATCTACGGACAGCTCGCTCTAATGTTAGGCCTACTGGCATCTGTTTGTTTAGAAAAACATATCTAATATTAGATAATAGATTATATGAAATGTGATAAATTTATACACAATGTTTGACTGTTTGACCTGTAATACATGATATAATAAATACTATTTTATTAGAGCTACTAAACATGAGTGCATTCTGAAATGTTATTCTAGCGCAATGTATTAAAAAGAAAAGAAAAAAGGTGTCTGGTAAAATTTTGGGGTGGCTAGTAAAATTTGGCATATACCAGCAGGTCAGAAAGTAAATTTCCCACCCTGGACACTTCCAGATGCAAATCACCCAAAAAGGGTGGTAAATAGACTAACCTTGAAGTAATCTGGAATTTGTATTAAAATGTGGTCATTAAGACCAAAAAAAGAATTGCACGGGTCGCATTTTCATGTTAAAGTGCTTAACAATGAAACAAAATTTCTATCACGTCATTGGTTTTTCAGACGTTAGTCTGACCGTCACATTAATAGAAACATCTGCCAAATTCTAAAGGTATTACATTGCAATGTTGGTGATATGCCTTAAATCCCCATTCTGCTTGACAGTGATGCATTACTTGCCAAATACAATTGCCTAAATACTTGCAGTAAGTATTCATTTATCCATTTTCAGCACGGCGTGTCTCACTTCCTTGGACACTCGAATATTTTTTTCAGGCAGACACATTTGTCTGAATCCCTGTTCTTCGCTTCCCAATATTTCACGAGCCACAATTTGTCTGTCTAAAGAGGTTATAGGACGATTGCCAGTCCTTCAGTGTTGGGAGCATTTTCCAGCTGTAGCAGAGATGGCTGAGTCTTGTCTCACTGCTAAATTGATGTTGCAGCTGACAGATCTAGCATCACATCAGAGAAATAACATCTGCAGCACTGCACCTGGTGTGGCAACCAAACCCCATCCCCCTTCCTCATCCCCCTTCCTCATCAATAGAAAAATGACAACCGTCAGATATAGGATTTAATGCCACGTGTACACATTATGTTTTGGGACAATCAACGCATATTGCCATTTATTAATTTTATTTGTGTCTTAAATGCAGAACTTGCAGCTGAACTGGCTTAAATAAGCCATTACCAGCACAATTTATGCATTTAATAAAGCAGAATGAAAGATACATCTAAAGGCAGTGGGGAAAATACATTATAACTCTTTCCAGCCTGCAGTTTCCAATTTCAATATCTGGCACACTCATGAGTAAATGACAGAATTATTTTTTGAAATACTGTATTCCTTGCAAACTAAGGTCTTTAAAACATATTGGCTTCATCGTCATGTGTGACAAAGAACCCATTCCTCACTATTCAAACTTTTTATTTTTATTTCTTTGTTACTTCAATTGTCTGCATAGCACTGCTTTTGGAAGTTCCCCTACTTAAGAAAAGGTGCCACTGAAAACCATTTGAATTCTGTCCGTACTTTATTCATATTATCAGGATTATCAATATGTTTAGCTGTGATACACAATTTACTGACATACCCATTTTCTGTTGCATGCATTTACGTATATATAATATAATAAGTTAATAATGTACAGTATATCCATGAAGATTGTCTAAATAAACATGTATGCACATAATGCTAAAGAAAAGTTAAGTTGCCTCGAGTTTATATGCATGAAAATGAGGAACATATTTGGCGAGCCCTATAAAGAAGGCTTTTTTTGGCGAAATAATATCAGACTCTCCACAGGGGAAGTATTGACACATTTCTTTCTGGCTTCATCTCTCATGGTTCCTGTCCTGAATAACTCAATATCAATTTTTCCATTTTACGTAGTAGTCACGTTACTGTACATCAGCAAATATGGAAAGGCTCTTGAATAATGAATTAAAAAAGACCTGAGAAATAAGGCAACCTCCTCTGCTCTCAAATTTTGCCCAGAAATACATAGACTCCCGGGTTTTAATGAGGCTATAAAATAATGTACGGCCACATTTTACTCCTCAACTACAGCAATTATTGTCATTTAAAAAATTTATGTATCTTTTATTATTACCGTGAGTGAGGTTATGTGGTATGATTGATGGTGTAACTGTATTGTTCCTAAGACCGGGAAGAGGCTAAGAGGGAGCCTGTAGACAAAGGGTCATGGAAAGTGTCGGCACCAATAACTCAGCCTGCTCCATAGCTCTGCCTGCAGGTAACATAGGATGTTCTTCTCATTTAGAGAGATGTTACAGGATACTTCCAAAGCTTGGTGACCTGCAATCTCCTTTAAAATGAAAAGAAATGTGGGTATTTAACTCCGGAAACAGTTCCCCTGAGGCTGACTACAAAAGAAAATATCGATCAAAATCTTTTTTTTTTTTTTTAAAGATGACCTCTACTTTGAGTTTCCAGTCTTTTTTTTAAAGCTTACTTCAAAGGCATTACATTCTTTCTGGTTTCTTTGAACATTTCAATAATGTGCAGTCCTCCAAACCCTGGCCATGAGTTATTTGATGTGGGGGTGTCTTGAATGACCGTCTCTGGCCTTGTACCAGTCTGACAAGCCCTCATAAGACATTAACCCACTTCTAAATTATGCCTGATCCCACTGTGGTCAGTCATTCATGACAAGCCAACTATGAACTTTGCCCCTCCAACCAATGACACATTACTCCACCCTAAGACACTTAGCCCAAAATCTTATATTCTTCCATCCAGTTGATATGATAAAAAGTGCAGCTCTCAGTGGCAGCTACAAAAATGGTTAAACTTATGGTTTGTGATCATCTCTAAGATCGCTTCCTTTGTCAACAATTCATCATGCCTTTTTACAAAGGATGTCCCTCACACCAGGGGAATATGTGACATAAGCCTGTGAAAATTATTATGTACATAAACTTTGAGCAGCCCCACTGGTAACTACATTTATAAAATGTTATCTATTTTCAAACACAGCTTGTGGGCCTCAAAGGCAACCAAACGGCTGGGACAATAACTGTCATCACAAGTTACATTTAGTATATTTCACAAATGCACCACACCCACTCTACAGAGCTTTCTGCCTCAATCACATGGAGAATAATTACATCCATGCAGTGAATTCTTAAAACTCACACACTAAAGGGTAACATTGCTTGAACAACAAGTTAATTCTCATGAACATCATCAAAACCAACATGGAGACATGTTATTAGCCCCCTTGCTAAGATAGCATGAAGTTTCCAAAATGAATAAAGTTAGGCAGGCCCTGTGGCTTGTGCAAGTGAAGAACTATGGTGAAAGAAAAGCTTTCAAAATATGTTTAATGTGTCTCATCGCTTTAGTCTAGATTGTTTCCCAAATAAGAAAATTCTTAAATGGGTGTGAAAACCCTTTCAGTTGCTGAATAATCCTTCTCCAATGATATTTACGATTGGCTCAGTCCATAAAGACACTTGCAGTCTTATAGCCCTGGCATTCCTAGTTTTATTCTACATCGTAAGCCACATTTGGGAGTAATTACTGGTTTAGTGGGTAACTATGCAGGTTAATGCTGCATAAGTACCCACTAGTACTATTTTCCAAGTACCTACATGTTACCAGTAATCTCCAATGAGATATGCTACTTTCCTCAGACTGGCATCAGACAGTGTATTAGAGTTGCAGAGGTTAATGTGTGGGCATAGGTGGCAAAACAGTTATATGACAGTGCTTAGTACAACTTGTCTTTACAAATATGGGAGGAAAACAGGGGAACAAAATCTTCTGAGGAAAACATGAAGGAAATGTACTTTTCATGTTTTACACCAGTGGTAGCTACCTACCAAAAACGAATGCTCTGTAGTCGGCCTGACAACAGCATGTGAAATTAATTTATGATAGATTTATAAAGAACACATCAGTGATGTATGGCCATTTCACAACTTAGACTGTATCCTTTACACCCTTTATCATGAATGACTGACAGCTTTTATGAAAATGGATTGGGAGAAGATGAGAGGTCCCATGCACATTATATTCATGAATATTTTATAACCCATTGTGATTAAGCTATTATCCATTCCATATCTTTCTAAACTATGTTATGAACATTCAAAACAGACACAATGTTATGATTTTATTTTTACTAAAAAACCTGCATTGTTGTGCCTATATGCGTTCAGTAGGGCGTACAGTATAATGAATTGAGTTGCCTTCCGACACTCTGTGGTCTTTTCCCTTCACAAGTTCGTCCGTGTCTATTCCTCCCATGACTTGCTCATTTTGCATACCTTCCACCTTTTGGTCTATCTGTTAATAAGATATTATTTCTATAGTTGGACCCCCACCTGTGTTATGTTGTAAGACTGTTCATAAACATGTATTTTGTATGTGATGTCATTCCAAAATGTTCTCCTCCTCAGTTGGTGTTTTATATGCTGTAATACAGCGTTGTGAAAATTTCAATAAATTAAAGTTTTATTTTTCTTGTGGTTACCTCGCGACTTGTGCCTGGTTGCTCCGTATCCATTTAGCGCCTTGTAATCTGGACGGGTCGTTGTTATAGATGTCTCCGACAGCAAAAATTGTGTATGGGGGTGTTTCATTTCTTTGATTGTGTAATTAGGACCAGTGATAGTACATCGGTCATTAAATGTGGCGGTCTTTCTGATCGCAATAGATCCGCAATATAGCGAATGTTTTGCGCTGCGGCTGTTTTTCAAACAGACCTGCAACACAAAAAGTATTTTTTGTTCAATAATTTGTTTGAGCAGCGGATTCAAACCAAAACCAGCAATTCCCTACTTGAAGTCCTCTAAGTTGATTGAGAAAAATTATACTCACTGAAAAAATTACAAAATACATTCAGCACCAGGTTAGGATGAAGCAGCCAATGGATTAAATTAGCTACTCTCAAAGAACAGAAATAATATTTGAATCAAACTTTATAGATGAAACCCAGGAGACATCAGCTACCTGTCCCTGACTTTTGATATCTGATTAATAACAGTGATCACATGATGGTTTATCATTTATAATTTCTTATCTAGGGTGACACCATTTGTTTTTTACTTCCTTATCAATTGAGCAGCCTTATTGGTATTTGATTTAATTTGTTGTTGTCACAAGGGAAATTATAATCATATATGGCAGCATCTAATATGCTCTGTGAATAAAATACAATTTACAAATACAATTAATTATTATAAATTTAAAGTACATTTTTCAGAAGTGATTCCAAATGCATTTCTCTATCTGGAATTTGATTGTTCCCAAGCTCTATATTTTCCATCAAATTACATCAGGTTAGTTCTAGCAACTCTATATATATATATATATTTAACTCTTATGATTGCATTTCACGAAAGAACAGGACAACTAATAAGATATCTTATAGTGGATGTTCCTGAGTGCCCTTGTTGCAAGTATGGTGGATCAAACCCACACAGCACTACTCTCAACAAGAAACACTATTACCTTGTGGGGCTAGGCACGTACATACTAGCTTTGGCTCTTGTAAGTCAATACATCTGAATATGTCCTCTTCGAACAAGCCACATTTCTGAGGGGGTTGTCTCCTTTTCCAAACAAACCCAGCCAAGAGAAATAATCTCTGATGGTCGTTTGCACAAAAACAATAGACAAAGATTTGGCAGTGGAGCCAAAACCAGCATTCTGCGTTTCTAGTCATTATTCCAGTTTCACAACAGAAAGGCAAAATCCTCAAGGAATCCAACCCAATGTAGAATCCCAGACCAAGGTTGCATATTCAGAGAGAGAAAGAGCACAATGAGGGTCTTCTGGTTAGGATATGAATAAAAGATTGTGAGCCCTCTTCAATAGCTATCACTCGCATGGCTCATCCTCATTGAGGCAGATCATCCCAGTCACTGTAAACAAGGAAATGACTCACACACTGCTATGACCACACAATGAGAAGGCTTCCAGTAAAGGAAGAAATACATAGATTGAGGAAAAACCTGAATACATGAGTGGAGAAACATAACAAATTCAGAAGCTTCCATACAGATGTACTGCATGATACAATTAAGCAATTAACATCCTATCGTACTCGGCATGTAGAAGAATACTGAGCATGCCCAGTTGACCTCGATTTTTGATCAAAATATCTACAGTTTAAGTGACTTTGAAAGATTGTTCGTTGTTGGGGCACGGATGCCAGGAGCTTCAGTCACAAAGGCTGCTCAACTGGCATGTGTTTCTACAGTTAATACACTGTCTAACTAACCAAATCAGGCCTCACTATTTTTACTTGTGTGATATAGTCTCATTTTAGCTTACTGTATATAGTTAATGTTATTTTCTGACAGAAGTGCGTGAACTTTTGTATAGTAACGTGTATATTTGAGACCAATAACCACCATCTAGCTGCCACACAGCCAGCTCGCTCCACGTGACTCCTTTGTTCTCAGAACACACATGGCACACACACGCACACACACAATACTTATATTTGGTAGAATGTAGTAGTCTTGTTTTTCCTTGTTTAATAAATATATTTTTGTTAAGCCTGGTGTCTGTTTTGATGGTATATGCGCACAAGAGCCGAGTCAAACTGAATCATTAGAACATCATACCTTCAACCCTTATGAATTATTAGTTACAGTGGGGTGCAAAAAAATAAAAAATGCCTTTAACAATTAATCAATCTAAGTGAACAGGAGCTAACCTGACCTCAAAATGGTACAAAAAAAAAAGGAAAACAGCCCTGTGCAAAAGTTTGGGAACCCTGTCAGTTAGTACTTTGTAACTCCTCCTCGGGCAACTATAACAGCTTGCAAACACTTCCTGTAGCCAGCTAAGAGTCTTTAAATTTTTGCTTTTGGAATTTTTCCCCATTCTTCCTGGCAGAACACCTCTAGCTCAGAAATATTCTTCGGCCTCCTTGCATGCACGGCATGTTTGAGATCTCTCCACAGATTTTCAATAATATTCAAGTCTGGGGACTGGTGGCCATTCCAAAACCTTCCTCCGTCTTTCCAGGAGGTACTTCATGGTTGATTTCGAGATATGCTTTGGATCATTGTCTTGCTGGAATACCTAACCTTTCTTCAACTTAAAGATATATTCAAGCAAACTCTTCTCTTTTAAGCTTTGCTTAAGAGATACGAGTGACTTTCTTTAGCTTCTTAGAGTTATTCCATAGTTTTTCTCTTAGTTGCTGTCTGTCCCTCTGTTCTCGTTGAGGCAGATTGCTTTTTACTTTCTTTGCTTTTCTCTCCTGCACTCTCCTGTATTGAGAGTGAGAGAAGTATTTTCTTTTTCTTTTACCTTTCGTTTGTTTTCTTACCTCTGTTTATTCACTTGCTCATATTGTAAGCGAGAGGTCATTTCTTTTCACTCTATTCTCGAGTACGCCCTGTTATTTGGGGTTGTTTTGTCTTGGCTTAGGCCTGGAGTGTTTTCTATTCTCCATTCTTTGTTTATATATATATATATAGCCCGCTCTCATAGTGCAGACCTGCCCATCTTTTTGGTGCACACTACGGTGTGTGCTTTTAGAACCCTTAGCTGTCGCATTTGATTCTCCGAATCTTACACTCCACATTATAAGTACAGGCTACTAAAATCCTAGAGAAACAACAAAAACCCTTGAAACACCTGTATGAGGAGCGTACAATTCCATCACATCTCCTGAACTCTCATCAGGTCGAAGATTAAGGTCCTTGCCCCTTAAAGCCAAAAGAGCTGTTAGACTGCTTAATGACACTGGACATCTCAAGACAGTAAAGGCAGATGAGGAACTGTTATTGCTTTTGATGTAAAAATTTTCATCATAATTAATTAATTTAATGTAATTTAAATAATAACACAAATAATAATAGTAATTTTAATCATAATCATAATGTATTCCATTCCACTCATACTCAAATCTTTATTTAACATGTTTGCTTGTGTTTTGTGGGTCTGCCCCACTGTTTCCCTCACAGGAAAATACGTTATTCTATTGTATTATATTCTCAGTGAGGGTAAAGATGCTACCAAGCCATATTCAGCAGTTTATTGAAAATGTTTAGGTGGAAACACCATATTAAACATTATTATTCAATATAAAATATTTTTAAGGGTTTATAATACACTGCCTGGCCAAAAGAAAGTTGCACACTCTAATATTTCGTTGGACCGCCGTTAGCTTTGCGCGCATTCGTCATGGCATTGTTTCGACAAACTTGAGTTTATTTATTTCTGCATTCATTTTTGGCCGAGATCTTGTATTGATGTTGGGAGAGTTGAACCACTCTGTAAAGTTTTCCCCAGCACATCCCAAAGACTTTCAATAGGGTCAAGGTCAGGGTGGCCAATTCATGTGTGAAAATGATTCCTCATTCCTCACTCTTTCACAATTTGAGCCCTATGAATCTTGGCATTGTCGTCCTAGAATATGCCCATTTATGGGATAACCTGGTCATTCAGTACATTCAGGTACTCAGCTGACTTAATTTTATTGCTGCATAATGTTGCTGAGCCTAGACCTGACCAATTGAAGCAACCCCAGATCATAACACTGCCTCCAGAGGCTTGTACAGTGGACACTATGCATGACTTTTTTTTTGGCCAGGCAGTGTACATGTGGAGGGATCTTTAAAGCCCAGTCTACATCAAACAGCCGAGACCAGATGAGACTGGATGGGAGAAATCCTCAGAACATCCAAATTTAAATCTCAGAACGTCCAAGTAAAAACTAGGCAGTTCACATCAAAGCACCAAGTAAACAAATAAACGACTCTGTGTACTGGACTGTTTCTTCTTGTGACCTTTCTATGTTTATTTTGTTTCTAGCTAAACATATTATTATTTATTTATTGGCCTATTTGGTACCGAGTGGTCTAAATATAATGTAGCCTAGTTACCCTGCTAATAACGTTGGCTTGACTTTGACGTTTCACTTTTTTTAAAGATACATTCTGTTTTTTTCAGTGGCTAGCTTCGTTAACGTTATGTCTGACAGTGACAGCGATGCCGTTGCGGCACTATTCGCAATACTTCTAGTGAAGAGGAGACGACAAAGACGGCGATGAAAGGAGAGGACAATATGGACCCGCAGTTGGATACTGCAGCGCCAGACCCAGGGTGTGCTGCTTCATGATTGGTTTAGAGAATATGTTTCCTCTATTACGTAGCCCACGTTCTAAAACGGTTCTAAAACTCCGGGCTTAAAACTTGACCCGGTCAATTTCGGAAACGCCGGCCGGCGAGAGCAGACGTTCTAAAACTGGACTGTACACACCGCTAAAACTTTATTCAAAAAACATTCTAAAACTGTCCCGTCCCGTCTAGTCTGGTCTCGGCTGTTTGATGTAGACTAATTAAAACTAAACATGAAAACAAACTCAAAAACAAAATTGAAAACTAAATAAAAATGTAAAACTAGTCGGAGGTTATTCACACAGGTTAGTTAATGTAGTTCAAATCAATAGCCTATTTAATATGAATATATTATAATATGAATATATAACAAAAACATAAAAAATGACACCTTCCTTGAATGCATATAGGAAAGGACCGCACACTCCTTTGCAAAAAGACACACAGACTGACTTACTTCAATGCTTCATCAAGATTTATTCTTAACTTGCACAACGCGTTTCGCTTGCGCTTCGTCAGGTGCAGTTCACAGGTGTCAGTGATCACCTCTATTTATAGGGGGTGGTGTGACATGACACCCCGCCCTCTAATGCATCACTCATCAATCGATCACTTATTCAATCAATTTACATCAATGAATACAAGCAAGCTCCAAGATCTAACAATGGGCAGTGCTGCGCAATATAAATACACAGATTAAAAACAGTTTATCAATAGAAATCATTGAAACAAAAATATATAGAAAAATACTTTAGAAAAACTTTAGAAAATTTTGAAAGAACATGCCCTACGCAAAAACGATGAAATAGCCTCCACAATTTACTAATGCGCGTCAGGTTGAATGCGCAATGAATCCTATTCAGGACATACAAGGCAATAGGTTATACAATATTACAATAATCAGACGCACAATCATCAATACAATAATTTCAACACCCCAATATATCACATGGTCTTAATATAAATACCTCAAATCTATAATACATTACGATTCAATAGAAATATACAATTCATCAAAACCAAAAAAGGCAAGGAATGTAACAGTGAAGTGGACCAGGCCAATCAGTCAATACAAACAAAACTCTATGCAGAGCAGTCAAATAATTAAATGGTATGCAACCTTACTGTGAACTGGGCTAGAGAACTAACACACCACGTCCCTAAAAGCAACAGGACATGGTGATTACAGGAAGGTAATTGTATGTCCTTAATAGGATTCATTGTGCATTCAACCTGACGCGCATTAGTAAATTGTGGAGGCTATTTCATCGTTTTTGCGTAGGGCATGTTCTTTCAAAATTTTCTAAAGTCTTTCTAAAGTATTTTTCTATATATTTTTGTTTCAATGATTTCTATTGATAAACTATTTTTAATCTGTGTATTTATATTGTGCAGCACTGCCCATTGTTAGATCTTGGAGCTTGCTTGTATTCATTGATGTAAATTGATTGAATAAGTGATCGATTGATGAGTGATGCATTAGAGGGCGGGGTGTCATGTCACACCACCCCCTATAAATAGAGGTGATCACTGACACCTGTGAACTGCACCTGACGAAGCGCAAGCGAAACGCGTTGTGCAAGTTAAGAATAAATCTTGATGAAGCATTGAAGTCAGTCTGTGTGTCTGAGTGTGCGGTCCCTTCCTATATGCATTCAAGGAAGGTGTCATTTTTTATGTTTTTGAATACTTTCTTGCCTTGACCAGCACCTCCCATTC
This sequence comes from Ilyophis sp. 1 JC-2022, assembly GCA_022702515.1. Taxonomy (NCBI): domain Eukaryota; kingdom Metazoa; phylum Chordata; class Actinopteri; order Anguilliformes; family Synaphobranchidae; genus Ilyophis; species Ilyophis sp. 1 JC-2022. The sequence goes on from CM040400.1 coordinate 73,771,222, forward strand.
TGGAGTCTGAATGTGCACGAGTGCTTCCTTAATGAATATATAACAATTTAATATAAACAATTGATAAACATTTAGTTTTTAATATGGGGTTTGTAACAACTAAAATGACTGCATAAATAATAAATTATTCTAAATATAAAAATTGAATGTGTATTCCTTTACGCATGTTTCCAAACACACATAGATTTAGATTTTGAAAATATGATCAAATCTGATCATATGCATGCTTTGTGATTCAAACCCAATGACACTACAGTTCTTACTAATGGGTTCAGCCACAAATGCTGTTTATTGTTAATAATTATAACCGATTAACTACCATGTGCAAAGCAGGAATATGGCCCAGTCTGTTGTTTGGTATTGCTTTGTGGTCATCATTAGAATTAAGCAATATTCCTGCAATTATGCCATATGGTTGGAACAGTAAATATAGCACTATGAGTAATTATATTCTAAAAATGGTTGTGATTTATAGCAAAACAAGCAGTAATGCAACTGAGCCACTTATAAAAATCAACAGCAACAATATAAGTGATCCAGTACCAAAGAATTGAGCGCTGCAATGTAAGTAGTCAAGACAGCTTCAAATCACTGAATGCAGTGGCATATAAGTGAGCCATTGGTAAAATGGTGATCAGCCCCTAGGTGCTCATTCTATACCAACAACAGCACAGCTCACCCCCGCAGTCTGTCTGTGTAACTACAGTAAAACAAATCACTGTTTTTAATCATTCTTCGCACACATGCAATTATATGAGTGATGCAATCCACCACAGCCAACGGAATCTAGAGCTGTTCATAATATTAAAGATTATAAAAAGAATGTCGGCATAGCCTTGATGAGTCTTACTCATGAAGCTGCATATGAACCCCAGAGGTAGCGAGACGATCTTGGGTCTCTGGGGACTTGAATCCAAGTCCTCTCCCAGGAACTGCTCCACAGCGAGCACACCACCCACCACCCCCCACCCCCTCTCATCGCTTATTAGCACAGCCAAAGAACACCACTTCCTCCCCATGGCTGATCAAATATTAATCAAAACAGAGGAGGAGAGCGACTCCCCCAGTGTCTTCTAATGGTAATACAGGGGGGTTGGAGAGATGGACACAAGGGGGTCTAATTGCTTGGGACAGAAGGGGAAGATGAGAGGGATATGGGTCTGTGTATGTGTGTGATGCAGCCTCTCACATTGAAGAGAGAGAGTGGGTGCATTCCCCACCAGAACAGGAGTAAATGAACATTCCCATTCCTCTATACCAGGGGTCCTCAATCTTATCCAGTTAGGGCCGGTGTGGCTGCAGGCTTTTGTTCCAACCAAGCAGTAACACACCTGATTCTACTCATCAAGGTCTTTAGCAAAGTCTCTTGTGGTTGATTAGTAGAATCAGGTGTGTAACTGCTTGGTTGGAACAAAAACCTGCACCCACACCGGCCCTTTCTGGATAAGATTGAGGACCCCTGCTCTATACCATTGTGGCTGTGGTTGTGTGTGTACAGTTTCAGCCGTAACTACATGATGAAATGGTTACATAGCGACATTTTGGGACTTTGGCTTTCTGATCATGAGACTGGGCCCCTTGCGGAGTCGTTCACAATTAACACTCCTAATCAGACTGAGGCACAATGGAGTGTCTGTCCCCTTCTTCATGTGACTGAGATGAACACAGACTGCTTGATCGATCAGGCACCAGTTTGGGCAGGAACACCCCCCCCCCCCCCCAAATTTAACACACACACACCCTGAGGTGATTACAAATAGCTGGTCCATCTATGTTTCATTGTTGGTTCTAAGGGAATGAGCCAATCTATTGTATGGGTGCCCTAAAGCCATCTACCGATTGGGAGCAAAGGACTTCTGAGCATAAAAAGCCATGAAACTTTCCCAACTTTGCTCTGATGGTAAAGACGTTGTCTTACGCCTACCCGACGCACCACTGAAACCCTGACGGACTTCTGTGTTTTCCAGACCGCATCTCGCCTGATCACTGAGACAGAGTTGGCCTGCCGTCCACAAAATAAACCAACAGCTGTTTTGAGGACACGTTTCTTCAAACGGTTCCTCTACTGTCTCCCTTGCAGCCGGACCCAAGTGGAGATCTGTGCACGTCCACGTCGACCTGACTGGAAACCTGTGGCGACCCAACTTCGGTGAAGAAGTCTCCAGGAGTCCACGCACCTGCCGGGACCTTGGATCAGCTGACGAGCTGACATCACTTACGGAATCGGGACTGGCCTCCCTTTGTTACCGTTAAATATTGAAACGCATTTTATTTAGCACTGACATCAATTTATAGGTTAGCATAAAACCTGTAATACCCAGTTGAGGTCATTTTACCGCGGGTTCCTACTGTTGTTTGTATTTTGTTTTTCTATGCACTTTTTGGTTGACCTTATAGTTTTACGCTGTTACAACTTTATATTTACGAGACTGATAAAATGAGCTAACCACAAAATATAGTTTAGCGTGTCATTAACCCATAACACAAACTAACCTTTGTAAACGGTAGGACTGTTAGCTTCTATATTTAGCCGTCATGTAATTATAATTTCCTATGATTAAGATTAAGTCATAGAATATACTTTTCATGTTATATCAATTATTGTTTCTATTATTCACATATTCATAGTCATATTCACACCCATTGTCGTGTCTATGTTATTTCACTAAGTTGGGCTCTACTGACGTATAGAATTCTAATTGAGTGTTGAACTTAATTCTGAATAAAAGTGACCAAACCACACTACAATGACATGGGTACAATGTGTGAATAGTATCTGTATTAGTTAGGGTTGCACTTGTTCAGCCATGCAAGAGCTGGCAGGCCGCCAAATTAAGTCAAGCACATACAATGATATTTTGTTTGTATTACATCTTAATCATTAGATTTGGATCTGTTCATGCAAGGAGTAAAATTTTTATTTCTGCTATTTTAGTATGCAATTGTGAATTAATTGTTACAACTTGGTTTGTGGCATTGTTGAAAGTCAGTGTATTTAATAGGATAATAAAATCACGATACCTGCATACCACATGCTGTGACCTCAGAAAAACTGTAATCTTCACAGCAGGTGAAATGCAACAATAAATCTATTTTATTTTCTTAATAACCCACCTTTATTTCACTCACTGCATGGCCCCATCCTAGCTGATATACACAAATCTTTTGCATTATGTGTAATTTTGGTTTGTCTGGACAAGCACGTGTTCAAGGAATTAATGAATGCTTCTCCAAAATTAAACTAAAATTGTCATAATCTTTTTCTACATTGCTTGCTACCACAGGGTGGCCATAATAATTAGAATAAACAATGTATTTGTGTTGTTGCTTGGTCAGAAACATTCTGAATATGGTGACTATGTAAATTATGTTACATAATGTTCACCCCTCTATCTTCCTGAATCTTGTTTGTATCTAATTAAATCATAATTCACATCAGCAGCATACAATATTATAGTGAGAGAAATAATACCACCCCTCATATGACTTTTATGCCCGCTTCGACAGGGACAACCACGAGGCGGCGATCAAGGCCATACTACCTGTCGACCACCAGCCCCTCACTCTCTCCCCCACTGATGTGTGTGCTGCACTGAGCAGGACTAATGCACGCAAGGCTGCTGGCCCCGATGGCATCCCCGGTCGGGTGCTCAGGGTCTGCGCTGAACAGCTGACTGAGGTCTTGACTAACATATTCAACCTGTCACTGGCCCAAGCAGCTGTCCCCACGTGCTTTAAAACCACCTCCATTGTGCCAGTGCCGAAACACACCTCTGCTGTGAGCCTAAATGACTTTCGCCCTGTTGCACTCACCCCCACCATCATGAAGTGCTTCGAGAGACTAGTCCTGGCTCACCTCAAATCAGGCCTATCCCCCCGACTGGACCCCCACCAATTCGCCTACCGGGAGAACAGGAGTACGGAGGACGCCATCTCCTCAGTGCTTCACTCCGCGCTCTCCCACCTGGAGGGTGGTAACACCTATGTGAGAATGCTGTTCATTGACTTTAGCTCAGCATTCAACACCATAATCCCCTCCAAACTAATCTCCAAACTCGGCGATCTTGGCATCAACCCTTCCCTCTGCAACTGGTTACTCGACTTCCTCACCAACAGACCCCAACATGTGCGACTAGACAGTCTCACCTCCTCAACCATCACCCTGAACACCGGCGTCCCACAGGGCTGTGTGCTGAGCCCACTCCTCTACTCCCTCTTCACCCACGACTGCACTCCTGTACATGGCTCCAACTCCATCATCAAGTTTGCAGACGACACAACGGTGGTAGGCCTCGTCAAGAACAACGATGAGACGGCCTACAGGGAGGAGGTCCAGCACCTGGCGGAGTGGTGTGCTGACAACAACCTGGCCCTCAACACCAAGAAGACCAAAGAGATCATTGTGGACTTCAGGAAGACCAAAGCAGGCACGCACAGCCCCATCCTTATCGACGGGACGGAGGTTGAGCGTGTCTCCAGCTTCAAGTTCCTGGGTATCCACATCTCTGAGGATCTCTCCTGGGCCCTCAACACCTCGGCCCTGGTCAAGAAAGCTCACCAGCGTCTCTTCTTCCTGAGGAGACTGAGGAAAGCCCATCTGTCTCCTCAGATCCTGGTGAACTTCTATCGGTGTGCCATAGAAAGCATCCTCACCAGCTCCATCACAGTCTGGTATGGAAACTGTACTGTCTCTGACCGGAAAGCGCTGCAGAGGGTGGTGAAAATCGCCCAACGCATCACTAGTACCACTCTCCCATCGATCGAGACGGTACAGTACAAAAGGTGTCTGCGGAAGGCACGCAGCATCATCAAGGACTCCTACCACCCCAAACACAGTCTGTTTGCCCTCCTCCCCTCTGGGAGGCGCTACAGGACCCTCCTCGCCAGAACCAGCAGGCTCAAAAACAGCTTCTACCCCTCAGCTGTCACCCTGCTGAACTCTGCACCTCGGTGACCCCCCCCCCCCCCCCCCCCCGGATACCAACCCCCCGCCCTACCCCCGGACCACACCAGTCACTCCCCCAGAGACTTTACTGTTAAATATACCGCTGTACAATAATGCCCATATAATCATCCTGTATCATACTGTATAGACTTTATTTTAGATAGATATCTCATATACAATCATAGTACTTCCCTGTAGATACTTCATTCATACTCGTAGATATTTCATATATACCCTTATATTTTCTTACAAATACTACTTACTACTTACTTACTGCCCTTACTACTGTCTATTCATGTTTATTTATTCATGTTTATACCATTGAGATTATATATTTTCCACATTTATACTCCTGTACACAATGTCTATAATGTACCATACTGTATATATACACAATGCACTTTACTGCCTCTTTGCACTCTGGTTAGATGCTAAACTGCATTTCGTTGTTCCTGTACCTGTACATGGATAATGACAATAAAGTTGAATCTAATCTAATCTAATCTAATCTAATATGAAGGAAGCTGGCGTGTGTCCTACAGCTGAATATAAATAATATTCATAATACATTGGCATGCAGACTAAATACATACAATGCTGTTTGTGTGAATTATTTTGGTTCTGAACAATCATATAATTTTAACCAGAGTCACGAAATGGAACTGTCTCAACTTGTATTTGTTTGATAATTTGACTATATGCACTCCAGTCATGAGCTTTCAGGGCATATTTTCATTTCCCCCCCAATGAATATCAGATATAATATCAATAATAAATTATAGCCAGGGTTTGGGAGAATAGTAATGGGCTGCAGGATGACCACATATCGATTATCAGAACCGCACAGCCACACTAAGTTGGAGAAGCCGAACGCATGTCCCAATAAAATCTATGTATTTCCATAACTTTGTCTCGCGACAATTAAAGCATGTGCTACCTTTTTTCATCACAGATAAAGTTTTGCAAGTTCAGTAATTGCCAAAATATGTTTGTGAAAAAAACAATTGATCAAATTGAAAAGTCACATGTTTGATTAAATCCAGGCCTGTGTACTGCTTGACACAGTACAGTCCCTAGAAGAGAGACCAACAACAGCGCAGTTACCCAGTTTGTGAAAAAAACAAAACATGAATTTTAAATACTTATTTTTTCCTAAATCCTTATATAGCCAGTGATGGCCACCTGCATTTATATCAACCACAATGAAACTGCATAGGCCTGGCTTGATAGGAGATATCCTGGCGCTCTGGAGGACAGCATCCATGAGAAACAGCAGAGTATAAATTCTCTGGGATGGCAACCAGGGCCCTCTAGGGCATTTCTGTGGCTTTGCAGAGAGGCCAAGCTATTATGTGTCCATATTTACTCCCACAGCAAAGTGATGAGGCTAGGTGTAATTGCACAGAATAATTACATCCTGACCAATCAAATGCATTTGGGAACATGTGGGTGTGGGTTTGATACAATTATTTTTTTAATTTATATATTTATTTAGATTTTTTGCAGCATGTGGGAAAACAGTTAATGGAGTATTGACCTCCACAGGGATCCACCGACTGCAAAGCTGACCATGAGTTCATTCTCTCTGAAAATGCATCAGCGTTTAGCAAGAATATAAGAGCACAGCAACTCACAGCAAAGTAAGCAAAGCCAGGGGTGCTACTGCTAATACGTGTGCAAAAGCTGTTCTCAGGAGGACCTTTTCCAATGAAAGTTACCAAGAGGGAAAAAGACCTATCCCCATTGCAGAACTTTCATTCATTGTGCTGCTTTGCTTAAAGTAAACCAATAAACCCAGCTAACCTTGTAGGATTGATCGATGCTTATTTAAATGATCATTGATTAACAATTCTCGTTATTGATTATGTCATTCCACTCAGCCAAATCTGATGCAGCTGATAACCGAGGCTATCTTAGGGCAGATCTTACTACCCAGACATTTTGTGTCAAGCAGACGTCTAGACGCTCTCTGAATATGGCCATGAGTATCTCCTGTATCTGGCACTCCCATTCTCATGTTGGTGAGCTTGGAAAAACACACACACAAACACACACACACAAACACACACACACACACAAACACACACACACACACAAACACACACACAAACACACACACAGGCATGCAAACATAAGTAAGGCATGTTATGTATATTGATATTATTTGAACGGATTCATTGGAAATTAATTTATTCAAACTCGGATGATGACTTCCCCTGCATGAGCATAACAGTAGTTACCCACAGGACTAGCGGAGTGGTAACAATCATAGTTTCTCTCTAGTCTGCTCTAAATTGATTCAATTGAAATTGACCGGAGATGCTTTTTTTCCTTGACACACAGTAATGTCACCCTGTCTGGCTAGGGCTTTAATTTACACCAGCTTCCCTCTCCAGGATGCGCCTAGAGATCGCTTTAAATCCTGTCTGAATCTCCCATTTCCATCAATGACAACTTCAATATACTGAATCATATTTCCACGTCTTTCCATTGTGATTCCGATAACTTGGATTGATCTTCACTGTTGCCCTTGTGCAGAGGTTCTCTTGACTAAAACATCTTTCAATAATACAGCCCCTCTCTGACTGTGCAGAAAATAACTAATCAATGTGCTGCAAGACAACTAACAATTAAAAAACGCTGCCAAAGAATGGCGTACAGAGCACTTTTTACATTAAGGACAGAATTATTAACTAGCATGTTTTTTTTTTTAACTTGCATTCATTGCATTTGTTTTATGGTGAAATTTTCAATCAATCTGGGAACACAATATGGGAATACAATATAGTGTTTGAAAGTGTTAATACTCACAATTTTATCTCTATAAAGTATTTTTATGATGCCAATGTTATAGCAACAATGGTGGAACGTGATACAAAACAGGCTCTATCAAAATGAGGATTCTGCTAGTTCTGTGTGTTCTAGAAATCCCCAGATTACACAAATCACTGTAAAGTCAGTATCCTTATCCCGGCAAAAATAAATAAATCTTTTAGGCGAGAAAAAACTTCCACTGTGTTTGAGCTTTTGTTACTTAGTTTCAGTAATACTTACAGCAATTCTGACTCTTTGAAAACAAACTCCTAATGGCTACCTTACAGAAGAGACCAGGATCATATCGGTAGTCAAAGGTTCAAGAACAGTAACCATTTTATTTGATTTGTTTTCATAATTTAAGCACAATTTTTACATAGCACATTATGAGGATGGGTGGAGTACTTTCACAGCCTTTTTAAAAAGGAATTTGTTCGTTTTTAAAAGTAATTACAGTACCGCCATTATGAAAGAAGGAAAGATTAAATCCAGGACATCGCTAGCCCTTTGCCACGAAGCTATGATTATCAGTTAGCTGACATATGCTACTCAGCATTCAGGCCATTATTCTGTTTTAAAGTAGGACACAGATAATAAAAAGTGGAAGGTAAAGAACAAACACATACATGTTCACTATAAAAACCATTGAGCCCTACGGAAAAACAAGTAAATATTGATTAATTGATTTGATGGTTGATATGAAGACCAAAGAATACAAATGCTCATGCCTGTCATTTCTGTAAGCAGTTATTCACTTGTGGAAGGTTATGGTGGCATTATCCCTACACATACACATAAACAAGGAGACACAGATATAAACCTGTACATAAACATACACGCACACACACAAAGGGCATGGGGTCTGGTCACACCTTTACCCTTTCTTCTCCCCAGTGACATGAAAGAATCCCAGCCTCAAGTGTAAAACCTCACTGAGCAAGCTCTTCGAAATGTGTCCCACACAACTGCAAGAACCACTCTTTTGTTACAGCCTATAAATAAGACCAGGCTATTATGATTCTGTGAACTTAAGGCCATGTTGTACAACATCCCATGAGCAGGGAAGCTTGTTGTTCGTGGTGAATCCTCTGAGGGCAACAGGGGGGTAGCTATGGGAGGACTCACCTCAAGATATCAAATTTTATGTGAGCTTAGCTTGGAGTAATGGCTCAGTTACAGGCTTGAAGACAACTCGAACCTGGAAGTGCACTTGTGTGAACTGCAGCATCCACGGTGACAGGTAGGTGATGCTTTTTCCCGTCAGGCCCTGCATTTGTCTTGTTGAGAGCCCGTCTGTCGTGAGTGCAGTGTCGAGATATCATAGGAGACGTCTCAGATTGTTCGACCAAAGCCAAGGTCAATGTTCAGAACATCCCTGTCGATCATTTCACCAAATGCTTTGCTGCCTCATTATGTGCATCAAATGCTCCTAGTATCTCACATAGTGGAAGTGTACTTATTACTTGGCTCAAGGACCTGGCTTCAAACAATATTTGACCTTAACTTTGACTTAAAAGTAAATGTTAGGAGTGTTATTTTTTGTGATGGCATTGGTGAAGAGAAAGATTAAAACTTGATCTTAACTCCTCAAAGTTAAAGTCTTAATAGCCTTTTTTCCCACTGTGGGCCAAAAGCCTAGGAACGTAAGCCCAGGAACTCAAGCACTAGGGCTACAGTTCATGCAGCATTTCCACTGGGATTCAGCCAGGCTGTAGTAGCCCAGCTGTAACCATGGCAACGAAGCAGAACGTCTTTTTCGCGTCTCAAAGCCAAAGAAAAATTATGAGTCGGTAGATTGTGCACTTTATTAGTCAAGTTTAATGTAGGCATAGTATGCATCATTGTCCTAACCAATAAAATTATTGGTTCTACCTTAATATAATGTGTCATAATTTGTACATTGGCTGTAGCTACTATCAAGAAAATAATAGTGTCAGCGTAAGTAGTCAGCTAACGTTATGCCAAGCAAATATATTTAGGCTACCACAGAACAACTTGGCTAAAATGAAGCGTCTCTCCCAAGAAAATCAGTGAGAGATTGTTTCAGCTATCCCCATTGTAGCAACTTAACTTGGGAAGTCAGGCATGAGGTAGCACATAACGCTTTTTGTTTTTAAAAAGTCAGCTAATTCTGGCTACAAAATAACTCAATGCTGATCGACGTGCTGACGTGTCAAAGCAAACCAGGCAAATAAGTGTCAGCGTAAAAAAAATTGTTTTAGTAACGTTAACAGCTGTAAGTTAGCCAACTACCTAGCGTAACTCAGGTAACGTTATGCCAATAAACAAAATACTGCACTTTCTTTTTTACCAACGTTATCTGCGTTTCGTGTAGCTAACCATAGCATGCAATAAATGTCAACCTACGGAAACAGTATCCGTCCAGCCCTGCTTTTGTTAGCTATTGTTGACACTGCCGTTTCCATTTTTTGTTTCTCCCTCGCTTACTGGAGCTTTCCCTCGATTAACTTGTCATTTCTCACATGCCAGATGCCATATATAATTGTTTAGAATATCTGATTCACATTCATATATCAGCGCTTTCGTTTCTTTTGAGGTCCATTTGTTTTGTGTTTTGCGACATGCATAGCTTTCTGGTTAGTTAGTGATAACGTAAAATAGATTTCGTGAAGTGAAGGATTAAAAGTCAGTTGATGGATTGTTTGAGCGTTTAAAAAAAAAACGTTGTAGCAGGACCAGCATGAAATGAAGTGTAAGCAATAGTGTACAGCTGTGGCCCTGACCGTTGGAGAGGGCTTGTAGCAGGGCTTAAATTCCTGCATAAACCCGGTTTAAGCCTAGCCCAGCTCAGTGGAAAGGGCCCTGGAACTAAGTTTAAGCACTAGGCTTGGCCCACAGTGGAAAGACGGCTATTGTTGATTAAACCCTGGCTAAAGTGCGATTAAAGTGTAAAATTGTATTAACGTAGTGAAAGTACAAAAATAAAATGTTTTGGCTTATATCTTCTTCAGTGCTGTACAATAAATAAAGTAAAAAACCCGGGTGTTTCAGTTTGATTGCAACATGCTGCCATAAGCAAAGTGCTACTAGCACAGGAAACACCTAAATCCCAAATTGCAGGTCACACACAATTGATCACATATCAAAAAGCATGATAATGTCGAGAGATGTGGAAGTAAAAATTGAGGGAATACCATTATATATCTATACACACATATATATGAAAGAAACAAACTTGTGCGTAGGCGTGTCAATAGAAGTGTAACCATGCTGGTGCGTGTGGACCCAGGATTACAGGAGAAACCCAGAGAATGTAAGGTTCAGGTAAATAATGAACTGGGCACCGTTCCACACAGCATCTGCAACTCGAAAGTACACAATCACTAGCACAAAATGTTGTACTTCTTTGTTTGGAAAGGCAGTGTATGTGCAGATTGTGCACTGAACTTACTAAACAGTCATTTTTATGCACTTTAACTTTTTTGTATCCGCCAAGTTAATTAAGAAATTCAGAAATATTTTAAAATATTTTGATCTCCTTGTATTTCTTTTTTTAATGGTTTGAATGTTTGTACCTTGTTATTTTTGTGTTCCACACCGACCAGCCATGTCTGACTTATTGCCTTGGTGCAGACTCTTATTTAGCTGTTTAAAGGTACTGTATAAACTGTATATAAACTAGATTTAGAGTTACAGAAGAAACTGAGTTTGCATGCGATTGCACTTTTCACTGTATAATAATTTAGCTTTTTAGATGTGTATTTATGCATTGTCGTGTGTGCTGTATGATAAGGTGTAAAACAGAGGAGTATACTACGAAGGAAGTTTAACACATACCCAGGGTTAGCTGACTTCACAAAGCCTAACCACCATGATCTGGCTTAACTGGTACTACAAACGTGGTTATCAACTTGCTAAGTGAACATGGGCTTTATTAATCAAGCTCTGTGCGCGTTCCCATAAAAGCAGTGGCGCCCCCAGACATTTTTCATAGGGGGGGCCAGGGGGGGGGCACACCAAAACCAAAAGCCATAACTGAATTTCAGGAATTCTATTATGTTGTAGTATATAAAAAGATATACATTATATACAAAAAATATACATTATTGATTTAAATGAATAGTACCTAATGTAAAATATCAGATAGAAGCATATTATGCATATGCGACTCGCGAGCCGCGAGGGGGGGCCAGTGGGGGGGCCAGCGATTTTATCAGGGTGGCCGTGGCCCCCCCTGGCCACCCCTTGGCGGCGCCACTGCATAAAAGGGGCGGTGTCTGCAACAACGAGCCTATAGCGGTGCAGCATGGACTGTACTAGACCAGCGTGTTTCTCTCCTGTGTAAAAAAAAAAAAAAGACAGATACGGACAGATGGGTGGATACAATGAACATGAAACAATCATAAGAGAAAAAAGCAACACCATTTCCTCCAACAATGCCAGGGAGGAGCTTTTGCACACAAAAAAAAAAAGAAGCTCATTGTGTAAGTTAAATTCGTTAGTGAATAACACTACCTTATTCACCTTACCAGAAATAAATCTATACGCTCAGTACATTGTCATACAGTTTATTTCTAATGTGACAACTGTACAATTTCATTCTAGAGCTCCTAAACTCTAAACTTGATACTACATGTTTAAAATCTTGCTGAAGCAATCACACCAATTTTTATTCATAAAAAAAGTATCTCAAGCACTTTCCGGAACTGGGACTCATAGAACAGCTAAACACATAATAGTCAATGGAGGTGTACTATATGCAAGATACTTTATTTTCAATACCATTTTCAGAAAAAAAGGTTTAATATGAGTATCAGTAACAATGATAATTGTTACGTGATTGCCTAACTGAGAACTACTCTTAGTCATTTGATGTCATTTGCAGATATTTTGAAATGAACTCACAATGAACCCTGCCTTCAGAATCCAGATATGATGAAGTGAAACAGACTCCAGCTGCCCAGACGTCACCTTGTGGAGCAACCCAAGGTTCAACAGAGGGCTTGAGAACAATTCTAAGCTCAAATACACCAGCAGAGAGGCCCCTTTACCGAGCCAGATTAATCTGGCCTAAGATCAATTAACAGTTGTCTTTAACTTCAAATAAGTTTTTGTTCTGTCTTCATATTTTGGCAAGTTCAGCAATAAAGAAACTGGCACTGAAACATGTGAAGGGGAAATGCTGACTGAGTCCAGGCACGTACATTAGTTTGTAGGTGAACGGCTGTCCACAGATCTGTCTCGCATCGCAGGTAGTCCTGAGTCTATTCTCAATGTATGCCTCTGCAAATAATGTGAATACACTCATGACTGCCTGCCATGAAAGACATGTGGTCTAAAATTAACCTGGACATTAAACATTAAATGACGCTTGTACTACATCTTTGCAATTATATTGTACCACGTATTGTCATTCACAGGAAATTATATCCCAATTTGTAACAATTGAAACATTATTATTATTATTATTATTAATTCCACTAATTTAGGCAAATGGTACTAATACATCTGGTTTTATTGCAAATGGAATCTAAACAATGTGTGTACGTTTCTGTAAGCCAATGAACATATCACGTATGTGTGTCATGCTATATGTAGTGATTTTATATTTTTTTGATGCAAAGTAAATTTTGAACATATTATCTGAAAATATATTTTTAAATGTGACAGGAGTATTCTATCTCTTGAGCCATTCAGTCTTCAGAACAGACAGTTAAACCACAATGCCCCCTACTGGTGATTGTCTGCACTTACAAAAGAACGTCTTCAAGAGAGCTGTTTGTTGGCAGTATAATATATCATATAAGCATAGATGAACATGATATGACTGAAACAGTCCCAATCATCTTCATTCCCCACCCCTTTTAGAATGTGCTTGATATGCTTTACATAAAAATACATGATAAAATTATTCAGTTTTTGCCAATTATTTATTCACTGTTGCCAATGGCAATTAGTTTTTCTTGTTTGTTTTTTTCAGAAAATTGACTTTTTAGTTGCCATGCAGACAGTCAAATGGATGTTATTGGCCAAAACATCTGATTGTGAAACAAAGACATTAATATGCATTAATAGCACCCAATCCATATGATTGACACCTAGATCTCATGTTCTTTCTCTTAATGTAGATGATGTGCAGACGTGTTTATTGTCTATTGAGCATAAAAGCTTTTTTGTGCTCTGAATCCAAAAGCTATTTCTATCACTGTGCATATCATTTATTTAGCAGACAATGGCCTGGATTCAATCAACATTTGTCTTTAAATCTGACTAAAAAATAAAAGAAAGTATTTATTTTTTGTTCATAAACACATTTTGCCAAGTTAATTGCACATTGAATATGTTATTTCTTTAACAAAATAATTAGGTTAAGCGCCTTTCTCAAGGGGTTTTGTCCTTATACAAAGGTCCACTTTGTCAACTGTTGTGACATTGTAGACAAAGAATACAACTGCATGACATTCTTTTGAAGGCTGACAGTGGAAACTGTGGTACACAGCCCAGGACATCCACCAGGTGATTCCAGCCACATCTATCCACATGACAAAATTTAAATAAATATGTGTCATATGAGCACTACTTCCACACTGAGGATGGTAGATGTGGAGACTGTTTGTAAATCCCCAACTGTGGCCCTGTGATTCTTCCCCTCTCAAAGTATCTACCATACTGTGCATGAGAGCCAGATCCACCCTCTACCAGGCAGGTTTACTAGTGGTTTTAAAAATCCTAATTATTGACCTAACATTGGACAATTTTATCTTTATTGTTTATGGTTTTAACCATCTCCTGGCTCGTGAAGGTCAACAACCCCTAGTATTGTTTTTTTGTGATGGATAACACGTGGATTTTACATCCGTATTAACTCATGTTTTATACCCCAGTACAACAGGAAGCCATGGGTGACTACAAGCTTCCCACAGTTCCTAAGATTGAGATGAACATCAATAAGAAGCATGCAACTGCAGTTCTATTGTTGGATTTTATAAAACATTTTTAGGGGTGTGAATATTTTTAACATAACATATTGTGATGTAAAAATATGTGTTGTTAAAATAATTTGGTCTGAGCAACTTTCTTAGTATTATATAATATAATTCTCCCTTTTGAATGCCATACAACTCATTACGTGTATTGTTTATTTTAAACATTCTTCTTTGCTCACCTTTAACAAAGGTTGTGAATCATATTTGGAAGGTGCGATACTTTACGAGTGTACATGTATCTCAAGAGCGGGACATATTACAAACTACTCTCTTTGTATTTTTGTTAATTATATCTTTTTTCATATTCTACACTTTGTAACCATCGTCATAAACTCCTCAAAAAAAGTTCGAAACGTTATTTCGGTCGATTATTCCTCCCCTTTAATAATACCAATTGGTATTGTATTTTATATCGTTGGAAAGCCTGATTAGTCACCTTTACAACGAGGTACAACTTGTAAGGATCGTGCATTCGTGGAATGAGCAACACAGCTAACCGTGTGGGTAGCGGCCCAAAAAAATGTGCCAAAATCCCCTGCAATATTCTTCTGTTGGTATTCACTCTCGTTTTGAGTTGCTTGGTGGACTGGATGATTGCACTCTCCCACAGTAATAAGGAAAAAACAACACATATTGGCCATTTTTACACTTTATTCATTTTACACTGTCAGGGACCTCAGTAGCGTGTGGATGATCCATACGCAGCCACAACAGCTTGGCACCTCCTCCTCATACTGAGGTCCCTGACAGTGTAAAATGAATAAAGTGTAAAAATGGCCAATATGTGTTGTTTTTTCCTTATTACTGTGGGAGAGTGCAATCATCCAGTCCACCAAGCAACTCAAAACGAGAGTGAATACCAACAGAAGAATATTGCAGGGGATTTTGGCACATTTTTTTGGGCCACTACCCACACGGTTAGCTGTGTTGCTCATTCCACGAATGCACGATCCTTACAAGTTGTACCTTGTTGTAAAGGTGACTAATCAGGCTTTCCAACGATATAAAATACAATACCAATTGGTATTATTAAAGGGGAGGAATAATCGACCGAAATAACGTTTCCAAACTTTTTTTGAGGAGTTTATGTAAACTGATTGATATTAAAAATTTAAAACATTACAAATTACTTCCTCACTAGTTTGGAAAGACTTTTGCAGTATTTATTTTGCACGCTGCTTGCAAGGTGAAGGGACAGGGCACATAGTAGACAGGGGTCTGAGTGGACAGGGGGCAGGGAACAGGGATCATATTCGGTCACGGCCTATGTATTTTCATAGGATTTCCTTAAGATCTTAAAAACTGCTAAATTGTTGTTCTGGATAAGTGTCTGCTAAATGCTAATGCATGTCATGTCATCTTTGATAGTATCATTCAATAATTTCTCAATGGCCCCACCGAAGAAAATTAAGTCTGTTGTGGTTCTGTTAACTTTACGTTATTATTTTCCTACGTTTCCATGTTGTCCTAAAATCCACTTCCTGTATTTGTGTTTGCACATTTCGGTACATGTGGGTTTTCCCCTGTATTTCAAGTCTCGTTTTCCACCCCTCGTGCTGTGCACTCGTTTACCTGCTAATCCCAGGCCGTGTGTTATCTATGTGTTTGCGTGCATTCCAGTCTGTGTCTTCTGTTCCTCCTCGTTATTAAATTATTGTTTCCTATTGTGTTGACCTGTGTCTAGCTCCTTACTCCTCCCACCCACACTTGATTCCTTTTCGTGTCATTACTTCCCTGGTGTATATAGTCTGCCTTCCACTTGTAATCTTTGTCAGAACGTTGATCAATTCACTGTGCTGATTTTTGTAAGCATGTGTTATTTGAGATTCTTGAGACAACCCTTTTTTGACTACGTTTATTTTTACTACTCTTTTGGATTTCGATTTTGTACCGTCTCAACTCTGATTACCTGGCTACTGATCTTGGACTGTGAATAAACTACGTTTTTGCCTGCTACCTGTGGTCTGCGTTTGGGTCCTTCTCAGAACATCACAAAGTCTTATCTTTGAGGGAATGTGGTATATTCTATCCAGGTTCTCAAGGTGTTAGCTGTGACATTGGAAGAACCAGACGGTGTCCAGTATGAGCTGTATCACATTTTAAACAGTTGGCTCGAGACAGACCGAAGCTTGTTAATCTCAAATCTCCATTTGCACGGTTTAAACTCGCATTTATGTCTAGGGCAGTGAACTGGTCATAGGTGAACAGCAAGCGAATGCAAATGTAGATTCCGCCTGTCAGCCCGGCATGTTAGGATTAATAAGTGTATGAATATATGATGTACATCTGGTAGTAAAGATGGATTGATAATAAAACATGCATAGATGATTGAGTGAATAACATGTATAGTATGTAAACGCTAAAGGAAATTGTGTCTATGGAACAGCTTGTGTGCATGTATTAGATATTATACAAATGATATGAGGGATAAGTGTACTTTCAAGTCTGGTGGTATCAAGTGCCATATGTTTTGACTGTCACCCTTTCATTTTAACATAATTGACATCTTATTAAATGAAGTTCCTTAATAAGCACAGCACTGTCCATACATTCATCATAATGCAATGTGACTTAGGGGTCAGGGTGCAGACTGTACAACATGGAAAGACATGTTTGTAGAAAAGCCCTTAATGTAATTAGTCCAGTGTGATTTCTTAATTCCCACGGGTGTTATTTTTTTCTGTGATGT
Source organism: Ilyophis sp. 1 JC-2022 (assembly GCA_022702515.1). NCBI lineage: Eukaryota > Metazoa > Chordata > Actinopteri > Anguilliformes > Synaphobranchidae > Ilyophis > Ilyophis sp. 1 JC-2022. The sequence goes on from CM040400.1 coordinate 73,788,617, forward strand.
GTTTTTCATTCTCTGACTTCTAGGGAGCAGTGTAGCAGATTCTAGAACAAAAGTAAGGTTATATTTAAAAACATCTTCAGTAAAAAAAACAAAGAAAATTCCATACTTGGAGCTAAGATATACTATGTGAAAGAAACACTACACTGTACACTGTAATGAACATAGACTGGGATAATTCATGTGCGCAGCTACTGACCATATATAATAAACATACTGTCTTCATTAATGCACAGTTCTAATGAAAAATAAAACATACTGTGTTAAAAAAAGCATGTATGCACTGAAATACACTTTATTAAATGGTTTGCTAAATAAGACATTGCACTAATACTTTTATAAACACATTCCATGTAAACTAATTAGTAATTAACATACACGGAACATAAGCTGTTTTAGTAAAAAAAAATAAAGTCATAAACATTCACTGTGCTAATGAAAATGTATTTAACAGATGCTGTGCTTATGTAAATGCATGGTGCTGGTGAACATCCATCTGAGTAAAATGCAATATACATACTGCATGCAGTATACTCAGCTATTACCAAAATGAAATAAACTTTGCTAATTAAATTATTTCTGAATTCAATTAGACAGTGGCATGCTAATTAGCGCCATCTGTGCTTGACAGGGCTTTTAACGTTTCAGTTGACTTCCATCAGTTTCTCCAGTTTTGGCCTCAGACGACTCCATCATACACAAGCAGCACAAGGGAGAAATAATTCACGCTTCAGAAGAAGGTACCTTTTCACTGTTGTGTTCTCTTTTTTAGATGTATTATCCGCCGTAGTTAGTCTGTGCTTTAAAATGATTCAATTTGGTGAGGTCCCGAAAATGAATGGAAGTGAATGTGGACCCTGACAACCGGACGAACGGCGATGCCGTTAACGGTCAGCAGGGATCGCTGATGTTGCTAGTATTCACACTATGCAAATATAATGGGTACGCTCCACAAAATGTCTTATGTGACACTAAGGTGAAATATCCCTTTAACAGAAACATGCTGCATTGATGAAAACAGCGACATTAACAGAAATGCGCAGCATTTCGAAAAACGACAAAGGAAGTGTTTCCCTACGACCAAAATATACAGGAGGCACCAGGCAGCCACCGTATATAAAGACAGAGATCCAAATCTACCAACATAACACAGCTGAAGAGTGATAGTTTTTAGAAAACTTATAGCATCTTGAGCAAATGTAGCTCAGTTATTGCAAATAGCTTACATTAACAACAGAAGCATATTTTATCAGCTAAAAAACAAAATTTAGGCCGAGTTAGTAATTCCGTTAGCCAAGTTAAACAGCCTATCAATGGCAGATATAGCTAGCTATGCGGCACCAGCCAGCTACATTCGGTAAAAAGCTAAACTTAAAACTGAAAGAGCCTGACAAAGAGAAGGGAGAAGTAGCACAGCATTACAAGCAATTTGTGAGGCAATGATGACGATATTGTAATGTTCTTACAAGCAATTACAGCAGCACTGTTTATTCCATTCCTAAAATAATATTACATTTCTTTTGTGTGCAACATTTCTGCGTTTATTCACACCTGAGTCGTTCAGGAAAATTTCCGGAAATCTTACTAGGTCCTGATCCGGATAATTGGCGGAACGTCTTACACAGAAAATCGACTCTGGCTTTATTTACATATGAGGCCGTCACAGAAGATTTCCGGAACATTTAGGGGTTAACATGCACGTGTGAAAGGGGCTTTAGAAAGCATGGGATGCTGTTCCATGTCTTATTACCACAAAAAGATAACTTATTTTATAGTTTCAACTGCACGGATATCATATTGCCTCGACATTAATGACACAGTTTCTTATCTCCATTACAAGTGCACAAACTGAATGTGTGCACACGGAATTCTGGGATTTCTGGCAGCTTTATCTCGTGCTTGTTTTGTAAGCTCATACAGAATGGCGTTACTTTAAAGGGGAACTACAACATATGGGCATCTTCGCGTTGTCAAGGTTGTTCAGAGACCCAAACGCAGACCAGGATGTAGGCGAAAGAGAACGTTTATTTTCAGTCCAATGTCAAAAAGCCAGGTAATCAGATGGACAGAATAAAATCAGCAGGCAAAATAATAGTGGCACAGTCCAAAATCAATAACAAGAAATCACAGGCAACGGTACAGAAGACAGCAGGCACTGGTGAGGTCACAAGAACATGCAGGAGTCAAAAACCAAAATAACAAAGGCAAACAAAACGGAATCGGCGGGCAGGAATCGTAGTCGTACAAAGGGTGTTTCAGGAATCTCAACAAATCTCTGGCTTTACAACCATAAGCTCAGGAAACGTGATCAACATTCTGACAAGGAACAGACTGAAACGCAGAGTTTAAATACACTGGGAGTGACGAGCTACAATGGGGATCAGGTGTGTGGAAACGGGGAAGGGAAATGACAAACAGGTGAGCGTAATGAAACAATGAGGGAAGCTGATAATTCACTAACAAGGTAACACGTAATACGTGGACCGGATTCACACATAACACGTAGACTTGAACATGAACTGGGTAGTAAAAGACAAGTGCATACATTTAGAGAAGAGAAAGAGGAAACAAGAGTCAGCTGTAGTAAAAGAGATAATCAAAGAAAGATGATCAGCGATAGAACAGGTAGAAAGAGAGACAGCTGCAGATAGAAACTAAGATTACATTAGTGAGTTAGTTAATTAGTACAAAACCTAAATTTAAGCTGTTAGTAGTAGTTCTTTAATTAGTATTATATACAATGAGATAATTAGTTAAGAAAGAAGTGCATGACAGAGGAAACAGAGAAAAACCGCAATCACAAAAGGCTCCCGAAAAGTGTGACGAAGACAGGGGAGTGACGGCAATGCAAACATAAATGAAACTGAATTCAAAATGAAAAATAAATAAATAAGAACATAACCAGAAATACATATACACAGATAAACAAACAAAATACAGAATCCTGACACAGGTCTTTTTGAAGAATTAAATTAGTAGATTTATTAATTTATATTATAAAAAAAAATAATAATAATAATTACAAAGTTACATTTGTCTGAAATTCACCAAATGATTGTTGTAAGTCGTTTATTGTGACATCATTGGTTTGGTTCCAGTCGAATGTAATACTGGCAGATTTAAGCTGCAATGGCATCCGAGCTGAAACAGAAAATGTGTGGAGGCCCTCACTGCATCACCCCTGCATGAAGCAACAACAACTATAATACTAAAGAGATTAATCACCACAGACTACCTTAACAACAATATCTGCAGGCAATGGCTTAATGGGCTAAAACGTGTGAAGGGTGATGTTCATGTCGGCTATGCACCGCTCACTTTGAGCAAGCTGAAATGTTTCAAGGTATAAAGTCAATGACTCCGGACAACTTGTTCAATTTTCAACCAGACTCAGTCCAGATGCTGTTCCGTTAGTTTTTGATTTCAGTCGGTACAGGGTAGCTAGGCGATACAGACCGGCCAAGCACAACAAAAGCTAACGGTAGTTCATGTCGGATGGAGAGAGCAAAAAAGCGTGCCAGACGAAAATATGGTCTTATATCACGTGGAATTATCTGGTCGATTATATATCATTACTGTTCTTTAATTTAGCAAGATACCCACCACGCATCCCTATCGTAGGCTATTACCTATTACATGTTAACCCTATCCACAGAGGCCCCCTAGTGGCAGTGGTAGTTGTCGACATCGACATCCTAGTTATAGGATTCATATTTCGTTAATTACAGACTCTTCTTCAATTCGAGCGGAGGTGTCCACTTATAAAATGCCTCTCCCAGCAGGTTTTAATGTAATTGTTATGACCCCAGTATTGCAGTTCCCAGCCTTCATAATACATGGTTGCATGGTTCCACAGTCATTGTTCCCTCACCTTCTGTTTCTTCTAGGGGGGACACTACATTTGCGAGATGAATGAGCAGCCCACTCTTTCTTGAGTAATTCACAACATTTAAGTGAAACTGATGAAATATTGGTAAGCAGCAAGGTCCACATTATAAGTATGTGAGAGAGGTCATAGGTTAATCCCTATTGATTTTCCCAGTGGGCACACACCACTGCAGGGAGAAGTAATCAGCCTGCACAAACACATCATAAATCTTACTGTCCATATCCACAGATCACTGTGGCTTACTCCCAGCTGGACAGAAAGGAAAGCAAACCCTCTGACAAGCAGGAGTCCATTGGAGGGGTTTAACCTGGACAGTCAGTCACAGGAGATGGCAAAAGTAATCCTTGTCCATCCTCACAAAACCAGGATAGGTTTTTTTTTTTTTTTTACTATGGTTTACCCAAAGACTATTCTATGACATCAAAAATGGAAAGCATTTTTAAATGCATGTGGTGGGCTAGAGCCACGCCTAAAGGTGTGCTCACAAAACAGGGACCGGGACTACCGCAGGCTGAGAGAGAGAGTCCGTCAGAGAGCGAAACCAAGTATAAGACCAAGCTGAGGAGCCGGACAGCTGAAAAGCTTCGACTGGTTTGGTTTGTCTTTGTTGTTTGGTTTGTTATTTGTGTCTGGAAGCCATGAGGGGGAAAGCTGAAGATTTTTGTCAATCTCCATGTCCAGCATTTCTCTCCATCCCAAGGGTGTCACTTGGCATGTGACAGAATACATCTTTATTCATATCATAAATGTGTGTGTGTGCGTTGTGTATGTGTGTGTTCTTCACAAGCTCAAGAACAGACAATGCATGTCAATGCTTTTTTTGCCTTCATTTATCTTCCGTGCTTAATCCTTACAAAGATGGGAAGGGTGTTCTACAACTACAGAAAAAATTACCAAATATATACATACCAATATTACCATGGCCATAGCTAGCTATGAAGTCCGGACCTCAGTAATTATTAATTTATTTTTATTTTTATCAGAACTACACAACTGTATATATAACCTTTGAGTGTCTGCCTGCCAGCTGTGTATGTGAGTGGTGAGTGAGCGCGCTGGCGCCCGGTGTAACTGCACAGCCTGCTCCTTCTACACAGCTGGCTCCCCCCTGTTTCTGGTTCCAGGGGCATTGTGTGATACAGCGCTATCACATGCGTACGTTCTCTTGCCCATTACTAGCCAGCTGGCTAAATAAGTTATTACAGCACTGCAAGCTAAGTAGTTAACATGTCCTTACCAACTCACTAGCTTACAATGTATGTGCGCTGAATTAGCTACCGTTTGCTATCTAAATCACAATTGCTAGATACGTAGCTATCACTAGCTAGGTGGTCACCTACCTAGATAGCACTAACGTTATTTAGCAGGCAAATATTCAAACTGATGGCTAGGTATGTAAGTGTGTATTATCCTAGCTTGCTAATGTTAACGTTACCTATCTAGTGCAAATAGCCAACTCTCCCGGATTGGCCTGGAGACTACCAGAATCAGCTTCAATCTCCCGGATTGGCCTGGAGACTACCAGAATCAGCTTCAATCTCCCGGATTGGCCTGGAGACTACCAGAATCCGCTTCAATCTCTCGGATTGGCCTGGAGACTACCAGAATCCGCTTCAATCTCCCGGGCCGGAATAAATTCCATCTGGGAGATTTTTATTTTGAATTTCTGAGTAAAATCTTTAAAACTGAAATATGAATGTGTCATGATAATCGATGACTGCACTAGGGCCGCTATTGCAGGCTATGAACGGTTCGCCCGTAATCCATACTTTTAGCGAGCTATAACCGATCATTTCTATACAAACTAAGACATGGACGCCACAGACTTTTTCGCTCTGACAATGCAACATATGCGCTCAGCACTGACGGCGCTGGCCATGGCACTCGTTTGTATTATAAAAATGTTCTACTAGTTTGTAGTTTTGTTTTGTTATTTTATTGTAGTTGTCGTCATCATTTGTCGTCGCCCCCCCCCCCCCCCCCTTTGGAACGGGGAACCCCCGCCTACCTGGACCTCACCGGTTTCTAAATCCTGGCTAGAGCCCTGTATATTACCAAAAATATACTGATGAAAACTTTATATTAACCAGAAAATAAAGTTGGAGCACACTGAATCAAGAGGAATTCAAGGCAGAAACTATTTCTAATATGTAGACTTTAGGTTGTAGTCTGGATGCTGGATTAAGTCTCATGTCATTTAAACTGCAAAGCAAGGAACAGGAAAAAGGCAACAGAAATTATTTTTTGAATGAGCTTGTGCTTTTAGAAACAAGTGCATTAGAAAAACTAGTAAAGCTTTGGATAATTTTCCAAGGATTCTGTCTGTCAGTTTGTTTGTAAGTGTAATTTTCGCTGTGATTTCCAAGCAAGCCCAGAGATGAGGTTTAATAAGGATCAATGACACTTTATCATGGACATTACCTCATTTACAGCACATTAAACATCAATAGTTAAAAAAGAAACACACAGACTCAAATTCAATTCAAGTAGTTAAGCAAAGGCTTGTTGATGTGTTGTATTTAGGGTTGCAAAGGGAGGGAATTTTCGGTACTTCTGTGTAATTTTTTGACATTTTCCAGGGTAAATCACCACTCACTGTAGCAATCTCATGCTTAAACAAAGATAATAAAACACTAAGTTGAAGAAAACAATAAACAAAGAAAATGTGCTGAACAGGCCCAGGTCCTTTCTGGAGAGCAGGTTTCTGTGACATATGGTACCATCATTACCATTTCATAGTTCTTATAAATTTGGGTGAAGTTTCCTGCAAGGAAGGGCTGTGGAGTCCTGATGCTATCTGGAAGGCAGCCAAACACATCAAGGCATTAACCTGGTGGAAGGGAAGTGTGAAGCCATGTCCCCTGTTGCTTTAATTATTATCCAGATCCCTCCAACATCAGCTTCATCAGAGCGGAATTAGTCCTTGTTTGGTGGAACATATGTTTGTCGCAACCGGCTGACAAATTAAATAGTTGATAAGTTGGTGACTATTCACTCAATCTTGAAACTCTGAGCCCATCAAAGATGTTACCACACAAATTGAATCTGAGGAAGATTCAAGATATCTACTGTATTTCTGGCAGCAGAGTGATGGTTTAAGGCTTGTTTGATACGTCAGACCCTTGATAACTTACAGCCATTTAGCCAACTGTGTGTTCCATATTGTTCCAGTGTAATTTACAGCTAAATCTTGTCCCACCCCCCAATCAGTGGCGCCGCCAAGGGGGGGCCAGGGGGGGGCGGCCACCCTGAGAAAATCGCTGGCCCCCCCACTGGCCCCCCCTGGCGGCTCGCGAGTCGCATATGCATAATATGCTTCCGAGTATGTATAATATGCTTTTATCTGATATTGTACATTAGGTACTATTCATTTAAATCAATAAGTATATTTTTCATAATAGTTAATGTGAAAGAAAATAACAAACGCATAGCCAGCCAGCCGCTTTTGACCGTCCGTCATTGCGTCACACTCCGACCCCTCCCCCGCATGGACAGCAGCAGCTGAGCTCAGCGAGTTGAGTTGAGTTGAGACAACCAGACTGCTAACGGGTAAGTCATACAATACTTGCTTATAGTAAAAAATAAAATAAAAAATGATGTATTTAGTAAACTGTTCGTTTTTTTGACGGTGTCGAATTGCCTAGCTAGCTAAATTAGGGTTTAGCTAGCTAGTTTATGCCTTAAAGGAACACGCCAACTTTTTTATTTGAAGATGATGGATACCCTTCTCCTCTTTGTGCGTGCAGGAGGAAGCATAGAGACCCGCACCGTTAGCCTAGCTTAGCCGCAATCACTGGAAGAGGGTTAGTCCTGTTAGCCTAGCTCCCTCAAAAGTGAAAAAATAAATTTTCCAACAACCATTTGCCATCTTCCCAAAAAGTTGGCGTATTTATTTAAGGTTACTCTGCAGCATATAGAGTGTTAGCTAACTATAGTTAGAGTTATCGTAGCGTTCTAGAACGATTGTCAAGTCACTTGATTAGCTTGACGAGCGCATTCACGTGAAGAGGGGTTGAAATCTGCTGGGGGCTCAAAAAACGACTGCATGATCGTCACCCGAGGCAGGTGAGCCTGCCGCTGTCTCTGATTCTAATTGGCACAGTGACATTGGTCCTGAGTTGGCAGCTGGACAGCAGGAGGAGAAGACGGAACAGGCCAGAGAAACGTGAACCAGACAGGGTGATAGCAACATAGGCGGCCTTTGCTATGTTTCATTCGATTTGTAGAAAGAAAATGTTAACGTTATACCGAAAGCCTTGGGTAGGCATAGCCTACATACAGTACGCAAAGGAAAAGGCACCGAATGTTTATTTGTAACAGTTTCAACTTTTTAATAATAGCCTATAGGCTAGCCTATTATTGTTTCTATATCAGAACAAACATTTTTGTAGTGTGTAGAAACGGTACATTTTATGCATGTTATTGTCCGACTGTGGCAAGATGGTTGTAAACGGGTTTTGTATGCACAAGCGGCAACACTGTAGCAATCCTGCATTGGAAATTTGAGGGTTTAAAGTTGTTTAGAATTTCAGAAAAATATAAATAGGCTACTATAATTGAAACAACAACCAGTTTAATAGAGCTCACAGTCTTCCTTGAGCCATATAAGGAGGTGTTCCACGAGATGTTTAAACTTTGCAAAATTGCCCTTGCATTACCTGTGAGCACTGCAGCATGTGAGCGCAGTTTTTTTGTGCTAAAGTTAATCAAGACTGTCTTGAGAAATACAATGAATGACGAGCGATTGAGCAATTTGGGCGTGTTAAGTATAGAGTCAAGAAGGGCTAGGGCCATATATCTTGATGAATTTGTGGATGTGTTTGCCAAAAGACACAGCAACAGGCGAATAAAGCTGTATTGAAAAGAGTGTAGCCTAATAAAGCAGGGATATGAATAGGTTGTGAGTAGGCTATAGTAAAATGTATATTGTTGTCCATGATTATGCTTTTTTGTTTTTCATTTTTGGACAAATATTTTTGTTTACAAAAAGACACAGCAACAGCGGAATAAAGCTGTATTGAAAAGAATTGGAGGCCTCTGTGTGGTGTTTTTAAACTTCCCAGTATATGTTTTGTTCCTTACAATCAATGTACTCCTTCAAATTAAAGCTGTATATTTGTCTTTTTAAGGAAAAGGACAACTAGCCTATTTGAAGAACAATGAATCGCCTAACACATGTATACAAATACAAAACACATTAAAACAGGATTGTTGTGGGACTCAAAATGTTAACTGTACCGGTATTAGTCTGTGCACATCAGATAATTAGGAACATTAACTGTAAAATAAGAAACCAAAGTATATCAGTATGCGATTCCTTAACTCTCATATTGACATAGTTTTCAACTAGCCTATATACTACAACAACATAATAGAATTCCTGAAATTCAGTTATGGCTTTTGGTTTTGGTGTGCCACCCCAAGATTTTCAGTGCCCCCCCCCCCCCCCCCGGCCCCCCCTATGAAAAACTTCTGGGGGCGCCACTGCCCCCAATTCCCATAGAGATCCATTCATCCATCAGGAAGTCATGGCATGCAAAGGATATGCAACCAAATATAAAAGAATGTATACTTTATTCTATATGTATAAATGCAGGGGTGCCAATAATTGTGGCCAACGTGGTTTTGTTAAAAATAATTATTTCTTGAGGGATTTTTTTTTCTTATAATAAATTAACGTCAATTAAAGGATGGATTTTTCTAATTTTTTCAGTGTGCGAATAAGCTAATTCACCAAACGGTTAATTTTTTTATAACCCTTTTTACTCATCTTTACCAGGGGTGCCAACAAATTTGAGCACGTCTGTATGGATGGATAACTTGAAGGGGTTCTTCTACAGACTTATTTTTCCATAGAGCGGCAGGATGGAGCGGCAGTGTAGTATAATGGTTAAGGAACCGGACTTGTAACCGAAAGGTTGCAGGTTCGATTCCCAGGTAGGACACTGCCGTTGTACCCTTGAGCAAGGTACTTAACCTGAATTGCTTCAGTATATATCCAGCTGTATGAATGGATACATGTAATAAGAAGTTGTGTAAGTCGCTCTGGATAAGAGCGTCTGCTAAATGCCTATAATGTAATATAATGTAATGTAATAGAGTTCAATAGGACAATTTGTCAAGAGAAACAACCCCTTTATAAATCTCAGCCCTAGTGGTTGAGTGTATCCATCTCAATAACAGTATTCATGTTTGTTTTAAATTATAAACTACAGCTTTAAGAAAACCCCCTAAATTTTGACGCAGTATTTTTTAAAAGGGTAGCCTCTTGCGAAAACCTCAGCTTCTTCAGTTACACTGCAGTGCAATAAATTAGGAGGGTGCTATTAATAGCCCAAAGCACTTATGACCCTCCTCTCGCCACAGCCACAGACTGTAAAATGCACCGTTTATACATGCTCAGAAAATCATGTTCACGTATAGAAACAATCATATTTTTTAAAAACGTACAAATGAGCATTCGCCGTTTTTCCTTGCTTACTGTACTACATACAGTACCTGATGCACTTTCGGTTTAGAAGACACCAATTTTTTCCAAGTTTCTCGTATAAATATGTTTAAGAAACCAAATACTTACCAGTATATTCAGCTACAGCTGTTTTCTGATTAACCCTGAAAAGTTTATCTTGTTACATTTTGCCAAAGTCCCGTACAGTCAACATTTCCACAGCGACCACCTATTGCACTTAGGGCTGAAATAAGTTTCTGTTGTACGTTTTTTTTTAAACGTATTTAAATACATTAGGCTACTTATGTTATGGTTATTATGTATATATTGTATGTGACTATTCAAATTTCTGAATGATACAGCTTCTTCTTCAACTCAAACTTTAAACCATGGATGTGCAGGGAATATTTTTAGATATTGACATTTAAATAAAACTAGTAGAAAGTAGGTGGCCTCTGGAGGGCCAAAGTAAATTGACTTAAAGTGTTCCGTGCATATCTACTGCATATCTGGCAGCAGATGATTTGAGGCTCATTTGATACCTCAGATCCTTGATGACTTACAGCCATTTAGCAAACCATGTATTCCATACTGTTCCAGCATAATTCAAAGCGAATTCTAGTCCCACCCCCAAATTCCCATAGAGATCCATTCAAATGCAGAGAAGTATCGCTTGTAAGAGTACCAGAAAAACCCTTCTGGTGTTATCATATTCCTGATTGAGGGATCTCCGTTGAAGTCAATGAGCTGACACCTATGCAACAGAAAGTGGTTTTGAGGCAAGCAAGGTAAAGCTGTTAAATGAAGACACATATAACTTCAAATTAAAATATATTCCATTAGAATTCCACACAAATTTAAACTAGGCCAACAGTACTGACTACAGCTATGCATTAATTATCATATTTGCATGCATACCACATCAAGAGTAGCCCTGCTCTATAATGTACTTATGCACTGCCTAAATGAACCTGAATAGCCTCCATACCTCGACCCGTATAGATGGGCAACCAATTTCCAGTCCATTCAAAAAATTTATTATTAAAATGAATGTTTAAAATTATAAATTGTATCTTTTTTTGAAAAGAGACATATTCTGTAATTCCTTATGACATATTACTGTTTCTCACTGTCATAATTCAAACATGTCAAACAACTGCTGATTTATGAGAAGCCAGTGTACTACACACTCTCTGTATATAATGTGTTGTTGCCTTGTCATATGATGTCTTTTTCATCTGTGCTGGAATATGCAAACCTATTCTCAAGCATTGCTTTTAACCATCATTAACTTGTCTCTAAAATGGACACCGACATGAAACATCATCATGCGAAATCCAAATTTTGAGAAGTAGAAAGTGAAAGACTTCAGGTCTTAAATAACATAGAGGCTCCAACAGTATAACAGACTTGGAAAAATAGCTTTACGTGGTGTGGTTTCTAAGTGAATATGTCCGCGTACCTTCACAAGTCTTAATCACCAATTATATATGTTAGACAAGCTTGTTAGCTCATTGCCTCATGAAACAGCTGTAGGGTCTGGAGTTCTTCCTCAGTGAGTACAGCTCCGCATAGCTGTCATCAATAGCCACTGAGCTGCAGCGACAGGCCCCGTTACGACGGGTAATACCACCTGACTTTATAGCTCGTTTACCGGGAAAATATCCTCTTTAATGGAAGGCTGTGAGGAGCCATTCAGGCAGGGGCAGAGCGGGAGGGACAGGAAAAGAACGTAGAAATCTTCAGCAGACTCACTTGACACTTCATTAAACTGCACCGGCTCCATCTAGCAGGGGCACTAATGGGGACGGCACCCTAGTTAGCTGGCGTGAAATAGATCCATCACAGGCTAAGAGATGCACTTTGGTCTTCCAGCTCCACAGCGGATGGATCATAGGAAACGGGGACTTGGAAAGCAAGGGGGGTGAAGTCCCAGAACAACCCCTCCGCAAGCCAGTGATCTCGCAGGCGAGCAAGACGAATGCCAATGCTCAGAGGAACTTGTTAATGTCTCCTTTTTAAAGCGCCGTATTTTAAAATACCGCTATTGGGCCTTGGTTAAAAGTTTATAATGTGCATATGTAAAAAGGTGGCCAAATGCCTGAGGCAGTTACGGAAGTAAAATAACTGCAGTAAAATGCTGAAAATGCTCTACCGTTACACATAATGTTTTCCTGGAAGAAATCCCAAAGGGGCCCAGACTGATTGGTGTGGCATGGCCCAAGAAGGCCTCTACACAGTTTCCTCTTTTCCCTGATCGCCTGACAACACAATGCCACAACACTCAGGCAGACTCAAAACCCCAACCTTTGACAGCTTAAATGAACTTGACGATATTCCAAAATAGGCATACACAAATTACCTTTTCCAATCTCTAGGTTACATTTTTCTCCCTTGTGGTTATGGAAATATCACAACAGCTTATTACTTTGGTCTTGGCTCGAGACATGCCGTTTCAAAGAAAAAGTATCATTTTCATTCGAGCACCAAGAGGTATGGATTTATTTTTTTACGATGATACTCTCTTGTTTATTGCTCAACAATACACATGAATAAAAGAGAACACAAAACGAAGCGCAGTCAAATACAGCACAGGATCCTTTAATGTTACCATCTTCTGGAGCTGCTTTGAGTTTGGTAGCGGTATGTCTCGTTGTAAGGGGAGTTTATCATTTTCTTGTGCTGTTATTTATTCTTGTTTGCGGGATTCCTGTCTCTCCCCCCCCCCCCGCTCTGCGGTGTTCATATTGAGCACTTTAAGAACCCTTACTGTCGCGTCTGGTCCTTCGTTCTTAATGCTACTCCTGACACTGCATGCATTTGATTTGTGCAACAACAGAATTTGATTGGATTAAAATGTGACATTAGCCTAGTTTTTATTTTTTATGTTTGCTTGCATAATTTTACCATGTTTTAGAGTGGACGGGAATGCAGGCAACATCTTTTTACCGTATCGTGTTGCGATTACAGGGGCATTAGCAGGGATATATAAGGGTAAAAGAGACTTTTACTGTTAAATATACCGCTGTACAATTATGCCCATACTAATCATCCTGTATCATACTGTATAGACTTTATTTTAGATAGATATCTCATATACACTCATAGTACTTCTCTGTAGATACTTTATTCATACTCATAGTTTTTCTCTAGATATTTCATATTTCATATATACCCTTATATTTTCTTACAAATACTGTCATTGATGGCCCTTACTACTGTCTATTCATGTTTATTTATACTATTGAGATTATTTATATATCCACATTTATACTACTGTACACAATGTTTATAATGTACCATATTATATATACACACAATGCACTTTACTGCCTCTTTGCACTCTGGTTAGATGCTAAACTGCATTTCGTTGTTCTTGTACCTGTACATGGATAATGACAATAAAGTTTAATCTAATCTAATCTAATATATATAGTGATTAATGGCGCCCCCCCCCCCCCCCCTTTCTCATGCTATGCTGTACCGGTAACGTTAATATTTGAAAAACTTTCCTGAGATTAACGTTAGTATTATTATGTGAACGGATCTTCTTTAGATTAGTGGCTCAAACATATGGCACGGTTGCACCACACACTTTATTTTTTATTTAGCTATCATTTGCCTTGCTAAACGGTGTTTGCATTTCCAAGTCTGCTCGTAATTTGTCTAAAGGCTCTTGGGCGTGGCCTGAATATTATAGCTTGCACACCCACCCAGGCCTGAGAACTGCATAGTAGGCAGAAAGTGACACTATTCAATCTTAATTTTTTTTCAGCTGTAGAGGTTTTTAAAATCTGAAATCTCTTTAAAAACAGTTCAATCCCTTTAACAATACACTCTCAGAAAAAATGTACGAAAAGTACCTAAAAAGGTACAAACGCTTGCCACCGGGGTGGTACCCCATAGGTACATAAAATTCTACCCCTAGCCAGCAATACATAATTAATTTGCACCTTTTTTGCTTGTCAAAGGTACTTATTACAACCCAAATATAACATTATTATACTTTCAGGGTACATTTAGGAAATTTTCTCCTTAAAAAACAAAGATGTACCTGCACTGTAGCTTTATTTCTGAGAGTGTACAAACCAGTTAGAATTCTAAAAGGAGAGATGTTTTCATGATGATGATAACCATTATCGTCATAATCATTTACTAAAGAAGACCATGCCAGTTCATTGTTAAAGCTGATTGACTACAACCAAGTCACACGCCACCCTGTGAGTCACCAAAAATACTGCATTGGCTAAATTTGCAACATAAAAACAGATGCACACACAAAAGGCAGATGTTTTCCAGCTCCTGTTTACCGAAAAGGTTATACAGCCAAACTATAAATCATTCCAATGTTTGAAATGAAGGCATATTAATTTAATGGATGGCAGTGGCTTTCTCTGGGTCGACATTGTATTTACTTTCTTCCTGTGAACATTATGCTTATGTTGCATCCTTCAGAAGTCTCCATGGATCTGGGCAGTGCATCCAAGCAATTAAAATACAGCATCCATATACCCCTGCAACCAATAAATGGCAGAGCATCACTGCTTTACCAAGCCCCTTAACATCTGGAGAAATAGCGAGGATGAAGAGGATGCCCTTTTAATATTGTCTTCCAGATTGAAATGAGAGCCAGTGACCCACTCGCAGAGCCAGTATTACAGATGTTAGTATTAGAGAAGTTAACGCATTATATTTCTGCAATGAATAATTAAACTCTGAAAACATTAAAACATAAAAAAATGTTGTTACCATATTCAGATAGATTATTTGTAAGTACATTTGGAAATTTCAGAAATAATTTTTATTAATATATTTTTTTATCTTTAACACCAATACACCACAGACCTACCTTTTAGTCAGTAAAATGAACTTTGTTGACTGAGAGGAAATTCTTTTCACTGGCCAGTATCCATAAACTTTAACCTGGTGTTAACTTGGTATAATAGTTGGACTCATGGAAATACATAACTATTAAAATAGATCGAGTGTCATGGATCTGACCTTTCTTCCCTTATCTCTACGTCGCCTTATTCGTTTTTATCGTTTACCGGTAGTCTATCGGATTTTCCTGTGTTCCGTCACGGGTTTTGCTTTCACCTTGTCATTAGTGAGTTCACCTGGTAGGTATTTCCGCTCACTACTTATACCCCGCTTCCGGCCTCTCTCGTCGCTTCTATGTTATTCCACTTAGCATTCGAGCCGGTAAAGAGGTATAGGAAATTGGTTAGAAAGCTAGTATAAAAAGAAAGGGTTTAGAAAGTAGGGTTTGTAGAAAGTAAGAAAGTTTCGTTTGGCTCTCATTTCAGAGCAGAGGCTTTCTCATTTCTTTCGTTTTGTACTCTAACTTACGAGTGCTCTTACCCAAGATAAGTTTGGGTCTTTTGAGTTCTGTTTCCTTTCTTTACACTCCAATAACGGGAGTAAGATAAGCGTGTCTGCTTATTTCCTTTGTTTCACCGTTTCTACCGACTAGCGCTCTAACTGCGCTGACTCCAGTTAAAGGGGTCTTATAGTTTTTGTTTTCTTTGTTCGTTCGCTCCACAAACGGAGTTAGATAAGCGTTATTGCTTATTCCTTTGTTTTGCTCGTTTAGCGAGCTCCTCGTTTATATTGCGAGGTTTATTGTTCTTTAATTTTTTAGTTGTTTCTCCACTACGGATTATTGTCCGTTACTAGTGGTGTTCTTACGAACACTTTAAGACTGCCCAACTACTTGCACTTGGATCTCTAATATTCCTATCTCTGTTTCTGACAGAGATCCCTCATATCGAGCTACAGTCTTACACCAAAAAGTGAAAGTTTTGTGTCATCCAAACATAGACTAACCCTCACCTTAGCTTCTAAACATAACTCTAACCCTGCCTCAACCCTAAAATAAAAAAATACTCAATTAAAAGATGAAGCTTGATATACTGCCCCGATTTAAGACAATGATTAACAAAAAAAAAAAAGGGCTAAATCCAATTAAATTTTATAATGACAAGGTAGTACTGTGCTAAATGTTGTTCTCTAAAATGACACTGAACTCCACGATTAACACAAACAGTAGACGCTTCTGATATGTGCTTCTTTGTCATATAACTTTTTTTATGTTTGACATTATTAAGGTAGCAAAGTAACTAGCTTTTTTATATTTTGTGCCTCTGCAAATGTCACAAACTTTTAATTTGAAACCAAGAGCCAGTCTTCAAGACATGTGCAATGTTTAGCACAGTGGCTACATTCCAATTGTTGAGAACTTGAAACAACATTATTCAAACTTTTGGTTTACAGGGAGTACATCATTGTGGACATTAAATTACTTTGTGTGTTTCCGAGTTCCGAGAGTTATAACTACGACACCACTCTGCTCTGCCAGTATAGCTACAGAGACATTATGCATGGCGCAATGTAAGACTGAAAAAGGCATTATCAGTCATAAACCCTTGCAGCTGGTGGTGATTTCCTGGAGGGTACAATAAAACAATTTACCTGGTGGCCTGAGAACCTGTTCCTCTGACCTCTCACGGCCTCGTAAACTACAGCTGGGGTTGAGCCTACAACTGGACATCAGAAGGAAACGGCAGCCGAATGACGCTGGGAACTCACAGGTCTTTTACGGCCTAGATTCTGGACTGAATGGTGAACATATTAAACAAAGCTGTATATGTATATTGAATCATATGTATGTGCATGTAAATTGGTAATTGTGGAAGTATAAAGTAATTGTGGATAATATGATAAATGTGGTGAACCTGGATAATACTAATTGAAGTGTGTGGTATGTGAAAGTATAGGAGGGGGAGAAATAGGGAATGTGTAAGGAGGATTGTATAGGTTATCAGGGATGCCCTTGTCCATATAAGTGTCTGGAACCTAGAGTGGCCATCACCGGGACCTCACCTGATATCTAGATATGATAGAGAAGATCATAAGATCACGCGCCGTCGTTCAAAGAGTCTTATTACTGTCACTAGATTGGGAGAGGTAGACTCTGTTTCTCTCCATGGAGGGGGGTCCCTGGGTGATGAAACTTCTCTTCCTGCCAGACCTTATTTGGACAAACAAAGGGACTTGTGGAGTGTGCATACCGGCGCTGTACTGCATTTAAGGACATCCCAAAGGGATATTCTAGGAGAATCTGCTTAACAGTTCTCCTGGTACCATAGTCACACCGTACGGAATCACTTGGTGATATACTTTGTTTGTGAACTTGTTCATGTTTGTTTGTCTTGGCAGCATGTTATCCTGTGTTTAGTTATAGGCATTGAATGTGTTCGTGTTTGCTCTCACAGTTTAACCAGTGATTATTTGTCATTAATAAATTACCATGTTTTCATATCACCTGCATCTTTCTTTTAATCCTTTTTCCAAGCTAATGACCTCCCTGCCTGTTATCCAATTCTTTTTATATTTAACGTGCGTGGCTCTCATCCATCTTATACCCTTTTCAGCCTAAATTACGACTGAAGACTCAGGGGGACAATTCTGACCCAGGACCGACTGATCAGCGGCCTGGTACAGACGTGGCGTACTCAAGTTGGGTAGGCGGACAAGTGACGGTCCATATAAGGTTGGGTGGTGTATGGTTCTGGTAATTTGATATGGGAACCCATGGGCGTTTTACGCCGGTTCTTGTCAAATTTGCCTTAAGGAGCCCTTTAAATACACCCAGAGTAGTGCATGGTTCTGGTGATTTGATATGTGAACCCATGGGCGTTTTACGCCGGTTCTTGTCAAATTTGCCTTAAGGAGCCAGGTTCTGGTGATTTGATATGGGAACCCATGGGCGTTTTACGCCGGTTGTCAAATTTGCCTTAAGGAGCCCTTTAAATGTACTCAGACTGGGGCTCGCAACTATCTATGATAAATGAATATCATGTATTGTGTTGACTACACCCCCAACCTCTGCGTTCGCCACCGAACTGAGCTTCAGCAATAATGTTGATTCCGGCAAACATATATTGAAGTAATGATGGTACCTAAGGGCGAGTTACACGCATGTTTAACCAAAATTCTAAATTATAATTATAAATGGAGTCAGATAAACGAGTAAATAAAATAATAATATTTCTAAATAACTTTTACCTTTTCCCACAGCAAGAGTGGAATACATCACGTTTAAACTTTCGCTCCGAGCTATTCCCTCATTGGTCTAGTAATTGCGGATTCTACAGCAACATGAGCCATAAAATGGGGCTACGGTTTGTAGCTATCAATAGTCATGCAGTGAGTTATGGCAATATTTAACGTTACTAGCATGGTTAGCTAACTTTGTCAATGTCAGCAATGTCAATATAAATGATTAATTCTGCATGTTATTGTATAGCTAACATTAAATATTGGCTTTAATAAATAAAACCCGTGAAATTTTGTAATTTGAATGTTTATTTGTGTGATGCCATTCAAGAACAAATCTGCAAAGAGCTCTCTCTCTCCTTTTCTCCTGCAGTATATTAATGCGCAGATTGAATGCGTTTATGCGCTTCTCATTTGAACACCGCTCTTCAAAGCGACGAGCGGCGCGCAGAAAACTTCCGCTGCGCTTATTGTGTGAATGCGGATTAAACCTAATCACAGGTTAACATTTTAAATGTAGAAAAAGAAAAGTTCTAAATTAAGTTGTGTGACAAAATTCTAATTAAATCTGGATTAACAAAACTTTAGTTTGCTCTACACTCTAATCTAAGGATTAATTTGATGATTAATCTAATCCTGGTGTAGGCATGGAGTCCCATGGTACAGAGACACTTTTGTTATGTTTTGTGTTTTTAGTGACAGATTTAAGCAATTATTACTTTTTTTATTCTTATATAGCATTTTGTTAATGTCAGTGACCATGTTGTGTGACGTTTTACAAGTTAAAATAGACATAATGCTGGCAAAAAAGCCACAGATTTAAGTCTGAAGTACCAAAGCACCCCCCCCCCCCCCCCCCCAACCCCTTAGTGTTAATTGAGCTCAAGCACATAAACCTTACCCAGTTAATAGGCAGATTCTGCATGCATCTACCAGGCCAAGGCATACCATAACACCCTCCCCAAACCGGATGCGTTCACGTCAAAATAATGAACGCATCTATTATAATCAGTCGTGAAACATACACCAGTCGTGTTTCGCGCATCACGTTACACTTCACCCTGCTTTTCTGCTCACACTGTTTCTATTTGAGACGCGATGCTCCAGACCTCCTTGCACAAGACCCGCCTTCACCCAAATGACTGGGGGGGGGAGAGACCCGCCCCCAGTGTTAATGATTGGTTCTTTTGTTTCCATCGCGCGATTACTAAACGAGTCTGCTGGAGGTATACAATGTTTTTGACGCAACGCAGAATGACATAGATGCTCACACGCGTTCGTTTGGGGAGGGTGTAAGCCTGTTCAGAACAGGTGTTTTCTGCACGCCTTCCCTGCTATGGAGAAGCAACAAAAGCCTGTGATCAAGCACTTTCTCTAGCAGAGCCCAGATCTGTAATGCTTCACTGCAGAGAGCAAAACCCCAGAAAGAGCAGTGGGAACATGTGTGAGGGTGTCTCAGGTTCCCGCTGCACTGTTTTCTTTGGACGCGCCCAAAGGTGTAATAGCAAAAACGTCCTTGAAAAGTCCCAATCCCTTCAGTTTCCTTTGACTTGCAAAGCCCATACAGAATGTTTGCCATACCCTACATGTCTTTTTTTTCATTTTTCTTATTAAAAGTCATATACTTGATACCTTAAATAAGGCAGCTGAACAAACAGGGCCCACTCGGTGCTGGAGGAAGCCAGACTGAATGCAGTTGGCATTGGTAGTTGGCGGCCATTGGAGAGTGGCAAAGAGGGGAGACTCAATGGAACAAGTGTCTGGGGGTGGTCAACTGCTGTACATGGTGTTCTGGACTGGGGCATGAGAGAGGGACAGGCACTGCGTGGACCCAGCAATGGAGCAGAATATATGCCGTTATTTAAATACAGTTATCAATAAGTGATATAAATATATCCATAAAATATTATTATATCCACAGTATCTACAAACATATGAACATAGTCATATTTTTAAAAAGTTTTAGGGATGGGTCAAATCCCCTGTGACATACTACCTCAGTACAATATTACAGCAAATGAAACTAGAAAATGTGGCATCTGACAACATATACAGTGCTCTCCACAATTATTGGCACCCCTGGTAAAGATGAGTTAAAAGGGTTATAAAAAATAAACTTTTTGGTGAATTAGATTAATCTCACACTGAAAAAATGAGAAAAATCCAACTTTTACAGTGTGGAGGATGGTAAGAGAGGTAAAAAAAATCTCCAAGGATCACTGTTTGAGAATTACAGAGGAAAGTAGCATCTTGGGGTCATCAAGTCTCCAAAATTACCATTAGACGTCACCTCCATGCAAACAAATTATTTGGAAGGCATGCCAGAAAAAAACCTTTCCTGTCATTTTGACTATGACTATGGTCAGATGAAACAAAAATGAAACTTTTCGGCAACCAAAATGAAGGATGGCTATACTGAAAATAACCTGATCCCCCAACCTGATCCCCACTGTTAAGTATGGTGGAGGTTCCGTGATGTTGTTGTTTTTCCTCCAAAGGCCCTGGGAACCTTAGGGTTAGGTATTTAACTCCATGAAATACCAGGAAATTTTTAAATCTGAATCTGGGTCGTCGTTGGATCTTCCAGCAGGACAATGATCCAAAACATACATCCAAATCAATACAAAAATGGTTAATGGAGAGTGCACAAGAAAGAACCTAGGACTCTGGATGATCTGGAGAAATTCTGTAAAGAGGAATGGTCTCAGATTCATTGCTCTGTATTCTCCAACCTTATTAGATGTTATGGGAGAAGACTCAGCGCTGTTTTATTGGCAAAGGGAGGTTGTAGGAAGTATTAAATGCAGGGGTACCAATAATTGTGGCACACGTGGTTTTGTTTAAATTAATTATTTCTTGATGAAGGATTTTTTTTTCTCAGAATAAATTTACTTCAATTAAAGGTTGGATTTTCCTCATTTTTTCAGTGTGAGATTAAGCTAATTCACTTCATTTTTATAACAACCAGGGGTGCCAATAATAATGGAGGGCACTGTATATGCTTAGCATATATGCTTGTTGCATGTCATTGTCAAGACATATGTGTGTCTAAAATAATTTGCAGACTACCCTAATATGACCAATCACAGTACATATTTTTATAATTATGTTGCTTTGGAATTTTGCATGAAAAATACATTGCTATATGTAAAGTAATATTTTCATGTCAAATTCAGGGGAAAATAACAATAAATAAGCAAAAGAAACAAAAAAGATAATTGCCTAATATGTTTCTGATAGGGTACTGAATTTGGATGCCCAAACAGGATGTACTTAGCACAGAACAGCATTTCTAAAAAAAAACTTTTCCTTATACTTTAGCCTCTCATATTCCTGAGAGAGAGGCTAAATAAGATTTTGGTACCTTATAATTGCAATATAATGCTTTGTGCCTAATTCCTGTTCAAAATATTTTTTATTATGATTTATTTATATATTTTTTACTGACTGATTTTTACGGCTTTTTCAGCTGCCATTAAAGTAATAAAGAGAGGTACACACAGCAACCTGCATTGGGTCAGTTTCACTGTAATCCCTGGTGTAGGAAGGAGATAAAGTTTCCATCTAAAACACTGCCACTCCCTTTTCCTCCATCTTGACTTGTCACTGTCTCTCTTCCTTCCTGTCTACCAGGTCAGGGTTTTATAATGTGGCAAGGGGCTTAGAGAAAATATTTTAGAGGGCTTATAGTTTATCATCATGGCTTTCTAGTATGACATGAAATGGAATAATATGAGCAGGGTTAAAAAATAATAATAATAAATAAAGTATACTGACTTCAATCAGCAAGGTAAGTCTCAATTAAAATAGTCAATATGGAAGGTGTAATATTATACATATACCTCTCTTTCAGAACACTATTTTATTATCATATCCTGCCTTCCAGTGCAGATTTTAAACTTTCTCTTCCTTGTCAGCGATACTCCTTCTTTGGAGAGTGTACGACCGAGCAGCACATGCTGGTCCAGACCAGGTATGGAGAGTTTGAATCGCCTGCGGAGAGGAGCCGGAAAGCAGTAGTGGGGCTTGGTAACGGGGTGAGGGTTCTGGTTCTGGTTCTACTGAAGCGGGACAGGGGAAATTACCTGCTGAGGCCTCCCCGCCACCTCAACTCTCCTGATTCAACAATTTCCCACGGCAACCAGGAATAGGGTATCAGTCTGTTGACTCCTCTGCAGTAACGACACTCCATATCCCAGAGATTTCCCCCTAGAACCTAGAGAAACAGCATCGCTCCCTCAGCTGAACAAAACCACTATTACTCAAGCCCTGTTCCTGTGCACTATAGCATCTCTTCATAAATCTGCGTTACGCAAACACCACCTTTGGCAGGACCATCTCAACTGGTTTGTTTTATAATCCAATGTGCGTGTAACATGGGTTCAGAGTGACTTTCGGTTGTACCTCAGTTTCCATAAAATACTCAGCAGCTGTCTTCACAGTCAACCACACTGATCTTGGTTGTGATAGTTGTAATTGAATACATTCTGTTATTGTGTGTGGCAGTTGGAATTCATCAAACTAGAATTTGATTTCATTACTTCTGACAGAATAACTCCAAGCATACCGGTGAGGCAGGGGTTGCGAGGAGGTATTATCTCAAATATTGAGAGCCAGTATTTTTCTGTGATAAACCCATTCATCAAGCAGTACTGTATGCAATGCTAACCTTGTTCATGTTGTAACAAACCAGGAAAGAGGCTTTGTTATGAGAGAGCCTAACCACAGTAATTGATCTAGTTGTTCCTGTTTCTTTTCAGGATCAGTGATGCATGGTTACCACCACCACAACATCAAATCCTGTTCAAACGCTTGTGAAATATTAATAGCTCAGATTAAGCACCAAAACATTTGTTTTATAACTGTGATGAAATAATTTAGGCTGCGTATACTGAACCTTTCTTTTACTTTTACAAGACAGTCTGGCCATTTCTGAACATAACACACTGGAAGAAGTAGACAACACCTAGTAGTGTAA
Source organism: Ilyophis sp. 1 JC-2022 (assembly GCA_022702515.1). Lineage (NCBI taxonomy): Eukaryota > Metazoa > Chordata > Actinopteri > Anguilliformes > Synaphobranchidae > Ilyophis > Ilyophis sp. 1 JC-2022. The sequence continues at coordinate 73,811,987 of CM040400.1, forward strand.
CACAGTTAAAGCACTTGAGTGTGTGCATGTCTCCCCGTTGCTGCATAACTGGCAGCCAGTGACGGCCAGCTGAGCAAATATCAGTTCCACTAAATTCTTTAAAAGTCCTGCAGGTGCTTAGCCGACCCAATCATGTGACAGAAAATGAACAAAGGCTGTTGGAGGGCTGCTCTTTTAAGAAGGATTGGGCAATATTAAGATACTATGAGTTTATATGAGACAAGGTAATTAACAAGCTGTTTATATTCCCACTGAGTACCCCTAAGTTATAAATGTAGATCCTAAACTCAGATGGTCAAGTGCAGTGAAGAGGAGTCAGCTGAACCATGAGGACACGTGCGTCTTTGAGCATGTGGGTAGGGACACAGAGAAGAAGGACTTGTTAGAGGCCAGGTTAGGCTGCTTTCTGGGCTGCGCTCCAACTTGTGCCAATGCCACTCTTTAAACATGTGAATGGGAAAGGAGTGGACACTGCAAGAGCACGGAAAAAAATTCCCCCTGAAATTAGAATTTGACTAGGCAATTAATCTATGTGACTGCTTGGAAAAGTTTTCGGTTTTCAGGATTGTACTACAGCAACATAGCCAGAAATACTAATATAGTTGGCCTTTGTTACAACCAATAATGTAATAAATGACCAAAGTGACCAAAAATGGAATAAAACGTTCTAAGTGCCAAATTTTTTAAATAAGGTTCAATAATGTAATAAATCGACCAATAATTATGTTATTGGTAATTTATTACATTATCTGGTGGGTAAAAAAAATATAAACAAATGTAATAACTACTCAGAGGAAGTAGTAACAATTAGATTTAGCTTGAATTTTGGTCTTAAATGAAGAAATGTACGAATTATTGATTTGTACAGCACTTTAGCACAGCCACTCAAAAGCGTTTGTAGTCAGCAGGATACTGCAATGGCAGAAGTGAACAAGCACAATTAGCCTTGAAACAAGCCGACATGTAAGAGAATTTAAATTTCTCATTTACAAATGTAGGACAAATGATATGCACAATAATAATATTTCACATTGTAATCTTGATATTTTTATAAAATTTCCCATTAATTTTTTCCGTAGACATTTCAGAAAGTCCCTCGCTAAAGAGTTCTAAGCCTTGAACCAAACCATCCAGCCTACGAGATGAATCATGACATTATAAAAATTGATTGAGAGCAAAAAATTTGTTGGAAAACGGAAAAAAGGCAAAGGTACAACACTGTGTACTTAGCATTTTTTAAGAGAGAATGAACTACTCATCCCATAAAGCATTGTGAATGATGTAATCGAATCACTTTCCTATAATTTTCAACCGGTTTCAACCACTTTTGCAATCATTTAAGGTTTATTACATTTTCACTTTTTGGGCTTTTCTTGTATATACTGTAGTGTCGTTAGGTACATTAAGAATTTGGCAGTGAAGACAGATAGTTAAAACGTCTTAACAGTCATCACATGGAGGCACCAATGAATGTGCCGAATATATACAGTAAATTTATACATGGCTTCACACTAGGTGCAAAAGTATAATTAATCAGTCTCATAATTAATTATTAAATCATGATTATGAATTTCAATGTTAACTATTAAAATAATAATCAATAACTTAATCTGAAGGCGGAAGTTATTTTGGAGGATAGGCTCAAATGTTTATCCAAACAACAATCAGACCGACGACCAGGTTTAACAAAATACAATTTATTAAATAACAAATACGTCTAAAACTAACATCCTAAAAGCAGCGAATGATATGGAAAGGAAAACGAAGTGTAGACAAAGAATAAAGCATATTAGAATTCACAGTTCTATTTCTGTATGTGTGCCAGAACACGTGGTGTTCAGAGATCACAAGACGTATCTCGAGGGGGAAATACAAATCTAGCTTTAGCATGAAGCTAACGTGGCCTGAAACATGGCGTGTATTGAGGCTATAGAAATTCAGCTCCGTCTAGCTAAATTTCAGGCCCCTATCCGTTTACAGGCACGGGGTCCTCTATCCAATAGGTTCAGTATTAGTACAGATTGCATGCACAGATCTCAATTTAAAAAGGGAGGCGGATTGTAAATTAGTGTTCGAGTAAATTGGAGTAGGCTCTAACTTTAGCTTATGCAAAGCTAATTGGCTGTCGATAGCCTGCAAGCCATTATAACCATTGAGTTATAAGTTAACGTTACTCTATACAGACAATGGGTACAATCAAACATGTAATTACATTGATAACAAAAATTAAACAAAAGTTTTCCTAAACTATTGCCTGGATGTTTGTGTCAGTCTTACTGTACTGGAGTACACAGGCTGGTTCCATGGCTTTGATGTGTCCAGAAAGTTCTGTCTTTTGGCAGCATCTCTGGATTGGATTGTCCTTTTTCTCCGTTTCCAAGCAGCTTGCTTTGTCCTTTGGTGCAACCCATTTGGTGCAAATCTATTTTAGGCAGGGAAATTCACTTTCAATATCGGACGGCGTTTGAAACGTTTCCAATGCATTTTATATGGGTGATGACACGATTAATCTGTCCCATTTTCGGCAGGGAATTTCGCTTTCAACATTCAACTGATAATGGTGTTACTCAGTAAACATATTTTGTGTTGAAAGCTGGTCTCATGTTCAGGTATAAAACCGGCTAAATTTGGTTGAAAAGTTAAAAGTTTTTAAGCGGCTAGGATGTAGCCAGACTATATTCGGGTAAAACCTGAGCCAATTACGGCTAAATTTACATGTTTATGTAAAAAAAAAAATGTGTCAAAACGTTTAGCTCTCAGCCTAATGATAGATTTCCACCCCTGTCGACAGTTCCGCCTTTTGCTCACTGTGTAGCTATATTATTTGTCCAGCTATGATAGTGTAAGAGGTAACACTTTACAATAAGGGAACACACCTCATGCCTGAATTAATGCATGACTCATCATGATTTCATCATGATTTAATGCATGAATTAATGCATGATGTATCATGAACTCTGTGCGGTTCAATATTAATAAATGATCAAGGCATTATTAGTTCATGTGATTACTGTACACTTAATGTATCATCAGTTAATGAACATTAACTCACAGTTAAGTCATACATTAAGTAACATGTCATCAAAGTAGCAGCAAACCAGTTAGGCAGACAAAAGCTTCTCAGACCATCAGTGGTGGATTTATCCATTTTGGGACCCCCAAAACTCTTCCTGACAGTGTGCTGACAAAGCTGTTCGCTTTTAAAACAACAGAAATTCAGATTTTTATAAATCACCCATTTTTATAACAACCCCCCCCCCCCCCCCCCCCCCCATTGCTTGTGCATATAAGGAGACAGGATCTGTGTGGCTTACAATATCACATGTTTTATGTTATTTCAATTTAATTTATCTTAGGAAATGTATTGTCATTATTTATCAATATTAGCCTATTTGCAATATTCAATCATTCAGACTAATAAGCTGCTGGGTGAACCCTACGCCTACTTCTAATATGTTTCTACTAAAACTATGGTGCTTTAGTCATATTTTCAACCCAGTTATACCATAATACAGAATAATCAATCTGTGACTTTACTTGACACAATAACAAACATATAGTATTGATGTTTTACTTATTGTACAGCCAACAGCCATCTGGTTGGTCAACATATGACTTACTCAACATATGACTCTGATTAGGGAACGGGTACAATAATGATTAATCTAGCCTACAATTACACGCATGCTAGCTAAGGAAATTATTAAAAGCGTTTTTATTTTTTACAATCCAGATAACCTGTTTGTGACTTTTGTCGCCTTTAGCTTTCCGTATACAAAAACCACAACCGTAATATACGGTAGTTCGAACTTCCATGAAAACGAATAAAATCTATTAGACAGACAACAGGCGCTCGTTGAATGAATGGAAGTCAGTGGAGTTTTTACACTCAAACGGGTCATTATCAGACAGACGAAATTAAGTTTCCCTTTTCTTTTTAGATTATGGCTATGTTGTCATGGCCCAGTACTACTACTTACAACCCGTTATGATTGTGACTATCCAACGAAAACCAACTTTAAAACCGGCTAGCGCCGGGCAGATGCGCGTCATTCTAAGCATACATTATGTAACTTTAGTTGCTAAGCTAACTGAAAAAACTACATGAATGTTACTTAAATTCTGGTAAGTAGTTTATGTAGCTAGTTAGCTCATTGTAAATGCGTTCAATGTTGGCTATGTTTGCAAAAAAATCGACGTAGCAGCGAATCAATCTCAGACACAAATAGCTAGCAAGCTAGCTGCTATGAGGCCTACTATCACTTGTAATTTTGCTTGCTGGCTTGCCAATGTCAAATTTATTTAGGCTAGTTCAGTGGCATTAGTATTAGAACACACAGGGATTTGCATATTGCTGCTAACTGTAACAGTAGCTAGTTAGGCAAATGTTAAATTGCATAATTCCCTTAGAAATGTCCTTTTCGGAGTAAAATTTGTATGTATCTAACGTTACCCTGTCATGTGAGCTCAGGACTGGACTTATTTAAATAATTTGATTTTGCGAGGAGCATGTACAGTAGCCTAACTTAGTTATCCTTCAGTTGCCACCAGACATATATATATATATATATATATATATATATATATATATATATATAAATGAATTAGATTCAACTACTTTACGTGATGTCGTAATAAACCTACATGTAGTTCAACCTTTTCATACTGATTTCTGTCAGCTAGTCATCATCACGTGTTCAAGAAGACCAACCAGAGTAATCTCCGATGAGTAAAACAACAACTAGCTTTGTATCGTGTCAACTATAATCACGTATTGATTATTATTCTTATATGTATTGTGGATATAACTAGTTTTAATATATGACTGTTAACCTTTTAGTTTTGGTAGAAAAAGGCAGGGGTTTCTAAATTATAGCCCAAGCGGAAATTGAGAGGTGCAGTGCACTGGAAGCCATATTGGTTGCTGTAACTTCGGCAATAGAAGCAAGCAGTTGAGTCCGTTCAATATCATAGAGTTCAGTGTATTGCCCACTTTTTTTTGGTGTCTATCTGAGTGCCATTCTAGTTTTGATTTGTAAATGATCTTCTTTTAACAGTAGGGTCGTGGGAGATATGGCAGGACATGGAGGAGGCGGAAATGGGTTTTTGGGATTTTGAGGTATCAAAGGAAATGGCCAGTTCTGAGACTGGTGAAGACTGCTCCCAAATTTTGAAGACACGTTTGTCGGGGGACCACAACAATAAGTGATCAGTGGCGTTGCCACTGCTGGATACACACATTCCATTGTTAACCACAGCAGGAGCTTTATTGATCCTAACAGTGGGGGACATACACACAATATAGAGAGGGCTAAGGGGATTTATAAAAATGAGATATGGTGACTGAGAGGGAATGGGAGTGAGGTCCTTTTGAATGTCTTAAATTGTGTTCCACATGTATAATTAATAAAACATTGATGTTCTATTTGGACGACTTTTGACTGGTTTATTTTAATATTAGGTTTTCAAGGGTGCAGAAATCATTGAGCTATTTATTAAGTAATAGTGATGTGATGATGAGGTAATCATTACTATATGAAGAATTGTGTGTGACTTTACTTGAAGGGTCACAATTCATTGAACTCATAATTAAGTAATGATGAACTCATGGTTAACAAATGCTTGCCTCCTATCAATCTACATTAAGTAATCATTTACAAATTAGTATCATGCCATGACTTTACGTAGAGGGACACAAGTCAGCCAAGTACTTAGGAAGTAATGGTGATTGCATGTGTGAAATAATGATGAAATTTAATGATAAATGGTGAACTTACAATTTACACTCAGTATCCACTGTATTAGGAATACCTACCTAGTACTATCTAATGTTCTGTTGCTGCAGCCCATCCCTTTCAGGGTTCAACATGTGCATTCAGTGATGCCCCTCTGCTCACCACTGTTGTTAATTATAATTTTTTTGGCCTTTCTGTTAGCTTGAATGTGTCTGGCCATTCTTCTCTGACCTCTCTCATTAACAAGGTTGTTTGTGCTCTCAGAACTGCCACTTGATATTTTTGGGGTATCACACTCAACCCCGACCCAATTTTTCCAACAAATAGCGTATATATTAACCTTGAGTATTGGTAACTATATAATTGAAAAATAAGTACAAAGTACTCATTCTCTAAAACATGAATGGCTGTCATAATCCACACACATTGACTCCATATTATTTACAAAGATCACCATCAAGTCTATTAAACGTGATTTTTTTATGACACATTAGAGATGGGCCTACTATAGGGTTTGCCCAGAAGCATAGTCTGAATGACTGAATATTGGCAAATATAGACTATAAATACTAATTATGCACTTTCTAAGATAAATTAAAATAACATAAAGCATTTGATATTACTGTCACCATTTTCACAGGTAAATGATAGATGGGGCTTAGAAGCCACACTAGCAGAATTTCTTTTTAAGCGAACAGCTTTGTCGTCGTTTTTTCTGAGTTTTAGCGGCCCCGATATAGATAAATCCACCACTGATGGTCTGAGAAGCTTTTGTCTATATAACTGGTTTGCAGCTACTTTGATGACATGTTACTTAATGTATGATTTAACTATGAGTTAATGTTCATTAATTGATGATACATTAAGTGTACAGTAATCACATGAACTAATAATGCCTTGATCATTTATTAATATTGAACCGCACAGAGTTCATGATACATCATGCATTAATTCATGCATTAAATCATGATGAGTCATGCATTAATTCAGGCATGAGGTGTGTTCCCTTATTGTAAAGTGTTACCGTGTAAGACTGGAATTGAGAAATCCTAGAAGCAGCTGAACAACGCCGGAGGTGGACCCCGTAAGGATGTAATAAACCAGAACCTCAATGCCGTAAAACGTCTGCTGGGACCATCTGGCGTAAAGTTTATGACGGTCAAAGAATGTCTCCAGACGTCATGAGCTTGGACTGTCGTAACAACATGCACACAAACAGGGCCATAGTGCCCCCATATGGAGTTATCAGGGCAGGTCAATTCCCTGTCCTTTAACATATTTTCACCCACAACACAATATGGGTATACATTGCTTTTGTCCTCAAAAAGCTTAAAAACATACAGATGTGATTGATACTTTTGCTACATTGTACAGTATACACTGGAACTAGTCTGGGCACTGGAACATACATTATACACTCTTTCCAGAGAGATAATCATGTATTGTTCCGTTTTTTAGTGTTACAGTAGTAAATGCATCCAGTTAACGTACCTGAATTAACAGGGACAACTAGGGTGTAAATGTAATATTCTTAACAGGAATTCTGGTACCTTTGTGGCATTAATATCAATCACATCTGAGAAAACTGTAGAGATGGGGAGTCTCATGGCAACACAAACTTAGACCTACTGATGTTTGATATCATTTTGATGACCTTGGTGTGAGTGGTGCAATGGTCTACATGTCCTAAATGTGCAACATGAATGGAATGTATATTTCATAACACAGGCGTAAGCTGCCGTTGTGAAATGGTCCTTAGAAAAAAACCATTCTGTGAAACCCCATAGAAGCGGGGATAATAGTGCTGACCAGTTTATGGTTTTACGACCGTCTGCAGCCAGATCAAACACAGAGTTTGAGGATTTAAGGAAAAGAAACAAACCCATCAGGGAAGATTGTAACCAGTCTTTCCGCACATCCTACTTCAGGTCATTGTGTGTAGTAAAATTGCCAGGTATGACTAAGTATTTTTCTCTGTACTGTATTGGAATTTGGAATGTTCAATCTGTAACTATGTATTGATGATTTAAGTAAGTAACCTACCTGGTAATAAATTAGTTAAACTTGATTTGTGTGATTTCTCTGAACATTGACGTAATATCTCTGTGCACAGGTAATGGGTTGATTAATTTCCTCAGTCATGGTTATCCCCTCAGCTGGTCTAGGGAGGTTGACTATTTAAGCTTAATGTATCACGGAGTATTGCACCTGTAGAACTATGTCTTAAAGTAGATCACCTCCGCCTGGCGGTTATACATGTTGAGAACGGTGGTTGCCAATATTCCTTTAGTCGGTCCCTGAGTCTTAACCATAGAGTATACCGCACAAAGTGACTTCTTCCGCAACCTCTGAGATAACCGCAGATATCTAGTCAGCTGTGAGTCGTACGCATTAAGGGCCCAATGTAAATCGCGGTGTTAACAGACACATCCAGCTCAGAGAACCATCTTTAAAGTATGAGAGTATTTTAACAAATCAAGTGGAAATTGTATATACTAAATTATAATATTAAATGGAGTCAGATAAACGAGTACAGAATCAGCGTTGGTGGCTGATGATTTACTGTATTATATAGAGGCTGTTCTTTGGATAAACTGGGGTCAAGGTAGACCAGACTAAAAGCGGAAGGTAACGTGGTACGAGTATCTTTGATTTGTGGCCCCTTGTTAGCTAATCCCGTTAATCTAAAGAGCAGTCTAACCCGGTTGCAAGAATATTAATATTTCTTTATGAACTTTAATAATTTTCCCTTTTCCCACAGCAATAGCGAAATCAATCACGCTTAAACCTTCGCTCCGAGCTATTCCCTCATTGGTCTAGCAGCGCGGAGATTTACAATAGGCTACTGGTCTAATGATATAACTTTTTACTTTTAATGCAATAAACATTTATATTGGCTATCATTTGGCTTATATTTTTACGTGATAGCTAACAGCAAACTTAGCCAATGACACAGATACATAATTAATTTACTTAATTGTTTTCATTTTTTCTTTGTGAGATTAAGCTAATTAATTTTTTATAACCCTTTTTACTCGTCTTTACCAGGGGTGCCAATAATAGTGGAGGGCACTGTATATATCACCATCCTTTATAGTGCACTACTACTCTAAGATCACTGATTGCCAGCCTTTGTCGTTAAAATAATCGATGTGGGTCATGTTCAGGGCTATGATGGGGATTTTGGACTTCCATTCCACTTAAGGTGTGCAATAGTGCAATATCAAGCACCAGTTACGAGCCACCGCAACCCTGCTGCTACACGCTTCTAGACTGGAATTGGCTGGCGAACAGGAGTGCTTTGTCAGGAAAGGCGAAAGGAAAGACGATGGCACAAATATTCCAAGGTTTTCTTTCTCTTTTCAACCACTGGGAGTCATCAAATGAGTGCACAACACTGTCCCACCACTCCTAACCAAAGCCTTCTCTCAACAGTGGCAGCTGAGATCGCTGCAGCAAATATTTGTGGCTCTGTTTGTGATAGCCCTTCTCCACCATCTTGCTATGAATTTCTGTCGCATGCGAATCCTGCCTTTGAAGCGCAAGACATCGAACAAAAGAAACATTGTTGTAATTTCACTGGGCTCCATGTTGGCATCTGTTGCCATGTCAACCTTATTTGCGTTACTCTGTGTGCATGCGCATCATACAAGTTGCATGGACATGTATACACACAGGCCATACAGGTTGTGTAACGTAAACACTACAGACAATCTGATTCAGGCATCAAGACCTGCAGTGCAAATGTAGCCCAAGTGGTCTACAGGTATGTCCTCCACTGCACAGCTAAAACACGGCCAGTCCACAGGGTCACTGAGAATCTGAGAAGTCACACTTATTATACAGGAAAAGGTGGGGCTGTAAACTACCAGTGAGATTTAGAGTTGGAGGCACGTAATACAAGCTCTTATTTCACATACCTTTCTTGCGTGAGGTTGAGAAGTGATTGCTTGAGCCCAAGTGCAAACAGTGGAAAGATCTAAACTGGGGATAGGGGCATTCCATGGGGTTCAGGAACCCACACCAGCAGTGCAGAGCAATCAAAACACAGCCCACCAAACCTACTTCACTCCATTAGAATGAATTATGCAGGCGATTTGGTGTGTTCTGTGTTTCAGGCTTCTTGCACACTTAATTAAATACTGATTCTGGAGAAATAAATATAATTTTTTAGTGAAGTTTGTATGGATCCAGTAAAACAGATGTTTGAGACTGTACAGGTTACTATCTAAGCCAGACAAAGTTGCCATCTGTCTCTTCACTGCTACAAGAAAAACATAGTCAAACAAAGAACCTTTGGTTGTTCTGGCCAACGAGCAGACAGTCTACTTAAACAAATCTGAATAGAAACTAAAGTAATTACATTCAAGAGGATGGAAACTCTAGGCAGTGTAAATTGCTGTCTGTAACCCAAAGCCTTTTTATTTTTTTATTTGTGGGATATATTTTGTGGTGCAGCAGGCAGTCTTTTCACAGCCAGGAGCTGGGCAGTCATCAAACCCTGCCTTAGCTTTTAAAATTAGTCACTGGTTTCCAGATTGACCTTGAGAAAGCCTGTGCTCTGAGCCACACTCCCGACCTCACCTCATCAGCAGACTGAAGCACAGCGCTAAGCCACTGTCAGGATATGTACAGCTGCTGAACCCCAAGACCACAAGTAACACTCCCTCAAAACCACAAAATCTGCCTTTTCCAAATGCCCATATGCAAATGCCTTTATTCCCCACCGTTTTTACACCTTTTGTCCGGGTCCAAGAGGGCACACCAGACCCCCTAATGTTACTGAGCTATCTTAGTCATCCTCTAAAACCCGCATAATCTCATTTGTAATAAATGGAAGGACATTCAAATTTTAGATGTCTTTGCTAACAGGTTTTCATACTTGGTTTTGGTGTTTCTCTCCTATTGGCAGAATGCTCAGCAAGCAGCAGAACCAGGACTCCTCGCCCTCATACCGCTCTTCACTAATCGCTCTACAAGCCAATCAAAGGCCTGTGTACAACACAGCTCCCTCAAAGAACCTCTCGTGTCTCTTGAGGGCAAACACCTCGAGACCACATAATATGCTCAGATGTTTTACTTTGAGAGAAGGAAAATATTAGCTAGCTGTGATCAAACTGGTGTCTGGCACTGGTAATTATTTCTCTACCCAGAGTATTGAAAGGGGGGGGGGGGAACAGAACACCCCTGGGTTAGGCCAGAGAGTCACAAGCCCCTCCAAGGGCAATAGGAACCAGCGAGAACGACACACCCACACCCCGACTCCAAGCCAGCTCCAGGGAGACAGGGTCCAGGGTAACTGGGGGAGAAAAGAAAAACACTAGCTCCTGCCAAACCCCATGAACTGCCATGAGCTTTTCACAATGAGCACCCTCCCCCTGAATTAGGACACAAACACTAACATGACTGAATGAACTCTGAGCTTCGAGGGTTTGCCTTTCAACCATGGCATCCTCCAGGATCCCACAGAGCCTTCAATGTGTGTTAAGTAAACGCCCTGGAGAGTGACTTTCTCCACAAAGAAGGGTCAATTGCAAAGGCAATCACAGTGACAATGACTGTCACAATGCACAAAGACCCAAGCGGGTGAAATACAGTACACACACAGTAAGCATGTGGACTCTACTTAGCAGGTCAGCTACTTGGATACATGGCTGGTCATGACTCTGCGAAACTATCCAGCAGGGGCCATAGGCAGGACATGGCACTGAAAAGAGAGAGAGAAAAATATAAATAAATAGAGGAAAGGTGGGTGTTGACCAGAGAAGGTGAGAGACTGAGAGAGAAAGAGAGAGGGAGAGAAAGAGAGAGGGAGAGAAGTGGAATTTCTTGCTGACATGCTGGTTAAACTCCCTTATGGGTGTCTTAAAATGAAAGAACAGTAAAATTGACAGCTCTTGTTGCTGACACAGTAATTCTGTCCAACCGTTCTGTTTTACAGGCTTCTCCACATTGCAACTAATTCTATATTAATTTTGGCACTTATTCGATCATTAACAATAAATTGTACGGAGATGGTGCGAAGGCAAACGGAAGGTTCTTCACTGCCCTCCTGGTAGCAACACTAATAGCAATGGTGTTAGGATCTCAATCTATGACATCCTCAGGCAATTATACATTCTGATGAATAAAGGGTTCCTCCCGCATAGAGAAATCTTTGTGAGCGCCATAGTGGGGAAAAAAGGGGAAACTACATTTAGAATATTATTTATTTGGCAGCCCTCTGATAATCAGAGAAAAGCAAATAGAGAGAGAGAGAGAGACATGACAGCAGGACAGCACACTCATGGGCGGGAACAGTGTTGGGGAAGCTACTTTGAAAGCATAGCTTTGTGAGCTACCAATTACTTCACACTGAAAGAAGTTGAATTACAGCAAAGCTACCCCAGGGAGAAATCTAGTTTGGTTACTACATAGAAAAAGTAGTTCTAACTACTTTGTTAAAAAATGATCAAATTGACAATGTACATGTGATATGAAATTATAACAAAATATAATACAAAAAAGTCACATGCCAGAAAGAAATGCCACTCAATTGAGTTTATTGCAAAAAGTGCCCACATGTTCACAGGTCATACATAAACCAAAAAAATAAAATACCCCACTATTCATGGGAAAGTACAAGGAATGTCAGCTTTGGTTTTGTTATATAATGTGGCTAACTTATCTAAACTTTGCTAAATTGGCTAGCAAAGTCAATGTTAATACACTCACCTTTATATGTGTTCTTAGATTTGTGTTTGACGTCTTTGCAGTAGAGAGTGTATTTACTCTCGGCTTGCATAGTTCACAAGTAAAAACGTACATTTTGTCGGTGGAGCTAGTCAGTGTCATGTATTTGCTTACGTATGGCTATGGTGATTCTTCCTCAGGCTGAGATTCTGGAGGTTTATCCATTATGACGCTGACGCTGTTTGAGCACTGAGCAACGCCCACCCTTTTGCACATGCACTACACAAAAGTCAATTGTGTTGTGGTGGCTGCCTGATGAATGCATTGCCTGGGCATGCCTTCACAGCGGTCAGGATGAAAGAAAAAGGGGGCAGGGCTGGTCAAAGGGGGTTCAATTACAGTAAAGAAGCAATGGTAAAATAAATTTTAAAAATCATTCCATTCCTTGTTTGTAGTTTCAGTAGTGAACTACACAAAAAATAGTAGGCAAAATAGTAATTTAACTACTTGAATCACTATGCAAATATGAATGTAGTTGAACTACCAGCAAGCTACTGCAAAATGTAGTTAAACTACTAGTTTAATTACATGTAGTTCACGACTCCCCAACACTGGGTGAGAATATCATATGCAGGGACACTTGGCTTGTTGGTGTTGCCACTCACTAAACATTAGGAAATGGGTTATTGTTTTTAGTCAGAAGTAGCAATGAATTGTTTGTACAGAAACATAATTTTTCTCCAATCAGACACGGACAGTTGAACTGTGGAGCCGTTTTTTCTCAAAAACACAGTTTGGTGACAGTTATGATTTAAATGAGCATATCTTCTTGAAAATTTGGAGTAGAAAGATATTATTATACTACTAAGTAAACAGATTATACTCAACACAGCCATATATAAAACCCAACATGTGTTTCTGAGTCAAAAAGAAAGGTCACGGCATACTTTATCCAAAACATTAGCTGGATGCCATTTTTAAACAGCAGAGACTAATTATTAGACCTAATATGTTGCATCCATACACTGGAAAAGGTTTCATCAATTTATCTTATAGTTATTTATGCACAACTATTATGTTAACAGATAAAGAGAGAAATCACAAAACATAAGAAGCTTCTCTCTATTTTCTGATGTTTTTTTTTATTGTTCCCATACACAATATTGTTACATTTGCAAAATAAACTGCAATTTGCCAATAATTATAGACTGGCTTGACTGACATTAGGGGCTAATTTAGGACAATTCAATGCTAACACTGTGGCAATGACCCTAAGTGCGACCGACCAAATTAGGAAAAATTTCTGATCCAAGAAATAGATGATATTTGGATTATCAAATATCATGGGGGATTGGGCAGTGTTTTAAAATTTTAAATTAATTCAGTGTTCCTCTGAACAGACACCACCAATCAAAACATATCCCATAGTCAGTCAGTAGCTAAGAAAGCTGATGCTTACCTGGGTGGCAGTGTAGGATAACAAAAGGTTTCTGGTTTGATTCCCAGGTAGGCCACTGCCATAGTGCCCTTGAGCAAGGTACCTGAATTGCTTCAGTAAATATCCAGCTGTATAAAGGGATACTGTGTAAAAGGTTGTGCAAGTCACTCTGGATAAGAGTGTATGCTAAATTCCTTTAATCTAAAAAAAATTATTTTCAAATAAATTACTTTCCATTTATTGGAATGAATTTACACACCTCCAAAAGAAACCTCTCAAACTAATTTTACATAATGGTTAACTCGATCCCATTCGGGAAAATTGTGTTCTGGTGTCCGGTAATCTAGTTAACTAGCCAACTAGCTTGATAGGTTGGTCAGCTGGATAGCCCAGTCAGCGTATTAACGAGAGTCAGTGACACATCTCCTCTAACCCTCATATTATGTTTGGGGTCAGTTTGACCCGATTCAGTGTTTGACGTCTCTTAAAATGTTTTTGACATTATACGACTAATTTGTTGGGATTAAATAGTAAACATACAATACACATAATTCTATGTTTTCAAAAAGTCCTGTATCAACTAAACAAAGGTGTTGGGTGGGGTCGTTTGTGGGGGTTTTTATGTCAAATTTTTGTTAGTGGTTCTGGTTTTAAACTTCACAAAATTTAACTTCAGTTGCTAAAATTAGATGTTTCATCACAGGTTTCTTTATATTTAGGGATAAAAGGATAGTCAACTGGGAGATACACAAAAGGTGGCAAATAAAAAAATGTATTTGACCCCAAACATAAAAGGCATCATAAAACATCAACATAATATGTGGGTTAAAAACATAACTCTTCCTTTTCTGCTTCGCTGTTTGTGTCTAGATTTAATTGGGGCAATTCTCATTTGCCTAATCCTTCTCTGCTGTGCCAGAAGTTGATGCGTCCAATCAGATTATAGTGTGCCAAGCCAAGAAAAGGCATATTTGTTCAACAGACACTGAAGCGGAGAGACGAGCAGTTTACTGGAGCCCATGGTCCTGATTACTGGAGCCCATGGTCCTGATTACTGGAGCCCATGGTCCTGATTACTGGAGCCCATTCCATGTATACTAAAAGGAAACATGACAGACAAAATTTATGAGTCTGTGTAACAGAGACAAATGAAACATTTTTCATTGTTATATCAGTTACCTCACATATTCACAACATGTGATAACATGTGAGAAAAATAGATTTCTTTTGGGATTGCATTGGACTGGTCCAGTCTGGATTTATTTTTTTATTAAATCCCATGGAGCATAAAGGGTAAAATAACAAAATGCCCTTTCGCCAAAGCTTGTCTAATCGCTAGTCCTGCAGAGCTCTCTCTCTCTCTCTCTGTTACTTTATTTACCTCCTATTGCACTGTTCTCCCTCTCTCTTCATGTTCTTCTCTGTTTCGTTGTGTCTTATGATCTCTTTCTTTATCACATTCCCTGACTCTCTCAGGTCTCCCACCCTCCATACTCTTTTTATCTCTCTCCCCCTTCCATTCCCTTTCCTATTCCTTCCTCTCGCCTTGAACAGCTTTTAACAGCTTTTTTGGCATACGATCAGGCTATTGTTGTGTTTATCTTGTTGCTATGACGGAATTCAAATTTTATCTGGTTGAATAAATATATTTATGAAATCACACAGACACTATTGTCCACTATGTCATGCATGGGTAGGTATAGTTGCAGGCGAGACTGGTGGGGGGTTGCTTGTAAAATGGACTTGCTACGAGACAATAGTGACACTTCGAAACTCCGTATTTGGAGTTGTCACGAATCGTGTACTAATAACGCTAAAACACGGAGTTTGTTATTTCCACTCATAGTTTGGTTGCAGGAGATTTGCAAAATCTTGGCATATTTGGTACTAAACATCTGCGCAAAGGGGTTAAGCTTATTAATGATATGCAGGTTTGGCTCGTTATGGAGATGTGTCCACACTTTCACAAATAAGGAGCCGACTGATTCACCTCCATCTTTAATTTAATCAGTCAAATCTTACCTCTTAATCAAATTGCTTGTAATATAGCACAATGCGAACATGGGACATTTATTCAACATATATGTATAGATATTTCTGAACGTGACTTAAGAGGGTAAATAATTTTTTTTTAAACTAACAGCTTGTTAAAATTCTGCAATTGTGGTTGGAACGAAAACCAGCATAGACAGGGGGGGCCCAGGATCGATGTTGGGAACCACTGGTATAATGCATGGTTTAGGTGGTTCTGAACCTCAGTTGAACCATGCTGTAGCTAATAATATGCAATATACCTTGTGGCTTCATGCCAGAAACAAAAAAGGCTCCAACCCAATGAACTATCAAGACTTCAATATGGCCCAATTTATCATCCTTCAAGGAACGAGCCATTTTACTTAGAGACACAGAACCCTAGAATTAACCCAGAAAATGCTCCATCAGACACATGTGCTAAAGGCAGAAATCGAATTAGCTTGCTGCACGTTTCACACTACATTTGAATTGTAGCGAACGATTAAACTGAAAGTATCTTATTTTTCCAATGCTGGTGGACATGTTTGATAAATTTGTTTAAAATCACTCTGGGTCCTCATATTTCAAACACAGATTGCCAGGCGATATTTGTGAGAGGGGCTGAAAGATACAGCTCAATCACACTTCAGCCATTACATTGAATGGAGGTTATATCCTTCCACCTTCCAGGTGTCTAGGGGCTACAGAGGGCCCGGCGGTGCCAGATATTTCCCCAAATTAAATTTTAAGATGCAGCCAATGGTCCAGAGCAAATCCCACATTTCACCTAATCTCAGTTTCGGGTCAGGTAAATGATTTGGCTCCCAAATGACCCTAGCTTCTAGCCAATAGATTCATCTTCATAAGCTGCTAAATGTTGCACTTCTCCACTAGCCTGATGAATAAAAATATTTAAAGGTACTGCTGTAGAAGCATAGGAAAATAGATGAATGGCAAGCAACAGCACCATGGTTAACACAAGATAGGTACTAACCATTTTGGTTAACATAAGATACTGTAAGTCTGATCTCTGGTAATAATTAGTGAAAGTTAGGTTTGGTTCATGCACCATCAGGTTACTACTAACTAAACATGCTATCATTAACCTCTGAGTCTACAGACAAGGACTGGGGCCTTACAAATGGTGATTTGTTGAGCAATATTAATGTGTGTTTGGGATGTTAAACATTCTTTATAGAACATACATAGCCTGCTCCTTTCACCTACTGTAAATGGAGTATTCAGTCAGCAAACATTCTTTATAGAACATACATAGCCTGCTCCTTTCACCTACTGTAAATGGAGTATTCAGTCAGCAAACATTCTTTATAGAACATACATAGCCTGCTCCTTTCACCTACTGTAAATGGAGTATTCAGTCAGCAAACATTCTTTATAGAACATACATAGCCTGCTCCTTTCACCTACTGTAAATGGAATATTCAGTCAGCAAACTCTTACCCAATAAGAAGTGTGTCTTTGCTTGTGTATTAACGTTCTCATAGCCCTGATATAACAATAGGTTTCTGCAGCCAATGGCTCAACAGCAATATCAAACAGCACCTCAGCCTCCATATTTCCTCCAGTCTATTCATTCCACTGCCTGTCTACCCCAACAATTTACACAAACCGAGGCTCTAGTGTTTGCCCACTTTTGGCAAAAAGACCCCGTTCACCAGTCAAGTAGTGAGAGGTTTTATTCATGGAAATGCGAAACAAGAACTTGTGACTAAAACCCACACCATGAGGCACAGAGAGGGTTGACTTGGCCATGGAGTAGGTCTCGGAAAGCAGCGGTCAGCAGTTACAGCCCCAGGACTCCCAGGAGACTGCTCAGGGAAAATGACTGAGGGCTCTTGCCATAGTGACAACAGCATTGCCTGCGGCTGCCATGAGGCACCCAGATGGAACCTGGACGTGACGTCCAAACTCAGAGACCACATGAGGGTGCCATACAGCGGAGTCTTGGAGCCAGGCCCGGGAGATTTCAAGCTGGAACGGTTTGTTTTACACGCAGTTTGGACCTCATTGTCAAGGCGCATGGTACGTGCGTAATAGCATTCCTTACCTAACATGGCCACCAGAATCAGGACCCTTCTAAATGCAGAAATTACAGGGCAATGGGGGTCCATTATAAGGGGGCAGATTAGACTGAAAACATCCATATGACCCAAATTTAAACAGGTTGTGACAAATTTCTTACAACTATTTTTCCATGATATTTCATGGCTAATTAAGTCACAAATGTAGATGGTGCCCATAGTGTTTGGTGCATGTGTTATAGTACCCTTTTATTATGACTCATACACTCTGTTGTGCATGACTGATGTTCCAAGATGAAGGGAAGACCTGCAACTTGCTGTTTTACCATTGCGTCATTGGAGAATACTTAATGCACAACTGGCACATGCAGTTATCAGGCATCCAGTTGGCCAGAGGAGTTGTGGGTTTGCTCTGAGGTTTTGAAATGAGGAAAGTCTATCCAACTGAAATCCTCCCTCGCTTGGCAACACACAACCCAGCGAGGCCCTACAGCTACAGTTGGCACTTGCGCAGTAAGGATTTGATACCAGGGCATGAAGCAGGTTGGTTTAACAAGAATAGATCCCCGATATGGGCGCCCTGAAGGGTTGATGCCTCCATAGCTTTTACTGTATATTCTTCCTGGAATTAACCTTGCAAACAAATCATTTTTTCCAACTTTATGATTTTGTTTGTCCACACTTTAAATACGTGATGGTTCACAGCAAAAATAAATACAGGGAGAGAGGCTAAAAGAGGGTGACTGAAATGTCCCTTTCATCCACCATTAACATTTCCCACATGCTCCTGTCAAAACAGTTTCTTCAAAATGGCTGGCAAAAGCAGGCCTCTGTGGCCATCCATCTTTTAGGCACACGTTACACACAGCTGAATAAATATGGCCTGACAGAACAAGCCATATACATTGTATACGTTTTATTTTATTCTGTCCGATCCCATACAGCATTTCTCTTAATTTCTTTTTTTACACAGTCTTATTGCTGCTGTAAAAGTGTAACTCACCAGTGGAAAATAGTTACATTTATTTTATGTTGTCTTGCGTCTAAATGTTAATACATAATCTTGTAAAGAATATACAACATGTGGTCAATTTACATTACACTTTTTATATTGAGTTCATTACTTTTGAACCCAAAGGTAATGCTCAGTTTAAATGTCTTTTTGACTGTTTTATTCCATTTAAATGTAAAAGGCACCATGTTTTTTACTCCTTTCCTTGCCCCCTGAAGAAAAACACAACGGATAGGCTATAATTAGCGAAGATAGCAACTGTGTCATTGCTCTCTGGAATCCAGTGAAATATCGTTATTTGTCAATCAGGTAAAGTTGTTTATTGATTTAAATAGCTCTAAGAGTGTTGAGAAAAAAAAGAAAAAAAACTGTGGAGAGTGTTGGTCACATCAGTTCAACATCATCAACAAAAGATGTTTGTTTTCTATAAAATCTGGTTATATCTGACCACATCTGTATCTTTTGCTTACCTGAATGCCATAATTATGTCTACTCTATCCTATAGCCTCCCCATCTGAACACTGACAACTAAAGATGCTAAAAGTTGAACCAATTATTATACAGCAGAGCATATAAACTCCCCCCCTTGGACCCACCACTGTACAGCTCTCCAACCCACAACAGCCCTTACTTTTGAAAACTACTGCACCTTTACCTCTATAAGATTTTACTATCAACTGCAAAACAATGAACTGCCCCAAATCATATGCAACCTCATATCCAAACAGTCTTCACATCGACACTACCATACCACACGTTCCACCACTGACCTCCAGAACCCTGTATCACACTTCAAAAATAAATATGGCCGAAGATCTTTTCACCATCACTGCACCAAAATCGGGAATGCAATCCTTTTATCCCTCAGAACTATCACATCACCCTCATCTTTCAAGCACACATACAAACAGCACCTGATCACAAACCAGTCATGTCTCCACTGACCCTGAACCAGCTCCCCAAAATGAAACCTTCTTTTGCCATTTTTTCTTTTTATCTTAGTCATCCTTTTCTGCTTTCATTAAATGTCTTCTTTCTCTATATGGCACATCTTAACATAGGTCCACCTACACTATCACTCATGCCTCCTTTTTCCTCTTTCCTTTCTTTTTTCTATCTTTTTTTAAGGTACAGGACAGGAAACCCACTGCAAATCGGGTTTTAAACGGAGTTGGGCTCAGGTTTATAAGTGCATCGTGTACTCTTGTATCTCTGCACGTATTGCTTTTAATCTATTTTCCTGTACAAATAAATAAAATGAACTGAAAATGAAATCAATTGAACTCAACCTTCCAAGGGCTATTGGCTTTGCTCTTGATACGTTCAAACAAAACACTTCTCCCGAGGTCTTCAAATAATGTATTTCTCATGAAAACATTAATTTCAAGTCCCAGGTGGCCGTATGTGTTAAAATTGTACGTGTAAGGTTGACTACTGCAATATTTCAGAAAGAAACACAAGGTGAAAATGAACAGAAAATGAAATAATGCATTGATACATGTTCTTGTGTGGCAGGTTGTCTCTGTGTCTCCCTTATTTACTAGCTCTTTTAGAAAAGAGTAGTGTAAGAGTTTGTGATATGCCTGATACTCAGTACTTGTCTTGTAATTACAAACTTTATATTAGAATTTGTATGGCTAAAAATATGGGAATTTCTGGAATTTTAACTATGTTGGATGAGCACAGCATATCAAATAACTTAGCACTGTTTCCACAGTAATTACTGTTCATCATGACTTTAATATACCCATCTATTCTATGTTCACAATAGACTGAAGTGCATCTACATAAGGTACCTGTAGAGCAGAGCTTAGGCAGGAAAGTGTATGGGTATGAGAGCTGAGAGCTGTGGCTTTTACTGCCCTGTGGTTTCAGTATAATATTGGTAAAGCTATGGACCCAAACCAGAGCCTCCTGATAGTATCTGAACATAAAAAATTTTAAAAGCCTACTGTGCATGGTCATAGTGCCTATAATGGCATATAAAATAGCCCTCCCATATCAATTATGGATGAAAAAAGCTAAATCCTTGACAAAGGGCCTTTTAGCACTTGCTTTATGTTTAGCAGTAATGTATTCTGTTATGAGTCTCACCAGTGCAGTATTAGAATTTACATCCTTTCCCCTTCATGTTCAAACAGTCATGTTATTTACAGTATAAAAGAAGGCTATTGTTTGCCTTTGAAATCTTCTTCAAACTTGTAATGCTGGTTTAAGTGAAATAATCACAGACATGCCTGTACCCAAGCAGATGAGGAGAAAGTTATACAGGCCTCTCCCCCAAATAATGGTTTAGCGGCACTGCGCCATAATGGTATAGCAGCACTGCGCCACCATGACAGCGCCACCTTGTAGTGAAAAAAGTGACGCTTTTTTATCTATGTAATCCATTCTGTGGCATGCAAACGGCCTATCTTTGTATGAAATTAGAACTTGCACATCTCTGTGTGTTTCATTCATCTTAGACAACTAGGAAAACTGTAAAATTAACTATGATGTGTGGATTTCTCCGGGGAAAGCGAGAAGTGGCTCTCACGTAGAATTAATTTCACCGAGACTTATCATTCGCTCCTGACGATTTACCTCCACTGTATGCCTAGCAGAAGACATTTGACTATTTGACTGCCACATTTTGCACAATGGTATGACTTCTTCATCAAGCAGATACAACACCCTTTGACTGTTTGGAAAACATCTCAATCGTTCCTATTGCCATGATAAAAACCAAATCAAACCTTTACAAAAAATACAATATTATATGCAGCTTTAGCTTAGGCCTATTTCTTCAAGTATTTATTAAAGTAATTATGCCAGAAACAAAAGGTCTTATGTAAGAATGTTGTAGCGTTTTGCGTGCTTTATCTGGGAATGTTTCTGCTTTTATTCACACTTGAGCCGTTCTGGAAGATTTCCGGTATATCTTATTAGGTCCTGATCCGGATAATTGCCAGAACCTCTTACACAGAAAATCGACACAGGCTTTATTTCCACATGAGGCCAACAAAGAAGATTTCCAGAAAGTTTACAGGTTAAGATGCATGTGTGAAAGGGGATATTGGGAGGGGGCGGGGTGTGCCAGAGCCAAAGCTGAGATTTTCATACCACTTGCCTTCGAACGTAGTTGTTCAATTCCAAAAGTATATCAGACTTTGAATTTTGGCAAAATGTAGCTATTTCGTGGGGTCAATAAAGTGGTCTTAAAATACTGGACTGATAAACTTAATAAAAAAAGAATAATCAGTAGTCAATTCGATTTGGCTATTTCATGCCATTGAAGCCTCTAGATTTCAGGAAATAGGTGTTTTAGGTGTTTGAAAAATAAAAAGTGCTTCAGCTTCCAGAAGGGGGCAGTCTACGCGCCGTGGAGCACGACCTTGTAAGAAAATCCTGGGGAGAGCACTGTTAAATGTTGTTGTACAGCTAAGTGTGAGAATTACAAATGTATGCCGATCAAGCAGAGATGCTGTTACAAGATGAGTCAAAGAATGCTGTGTTGACTGAACCATTATGAAAACCTAGTTGTGTTTGATATTTTACTTCCAGCTCTTCCACACAGTTGAGTAAGTATTCGAACAAATGTGCTAAACTACAGATAATCTTGTTTTAATGTTTAAATATTGATTCTACAAAGACAAATGCTATTGAAAAGTATCCCGTTAGATTAAACAGTTGAAATAGATTAATAAGGTGAAACAAAAAAAATAATAATTAGATTATAGCAATTGCTACATGATGGTTGAGGAGGTTTCCAAATGAGGAACATTAAAGGTGCAGTAGGCAAGATTTTTTCAATATAATTTTGGTGTTCTGGGAAAAAATGCGCTTGATGTGAGTGTCCTGGGCTCTGTATTAGGCTGTCAAAAAATCTCAACCCGGTCTTCTAAAAACCAATCAGGGCTAGCTATGTAGCTACCAATCAGGGCAACTATCTACCCCGTAGAATAAACCCCTCCCTGTCTGCCTGTCTCCGCGCGTGCACTGGAGCATCATTTGGTGGGAGGGGCTTAGGAGAGAGATAGGAGGGAGGAGAGCAAAAGGGGGAAGTCTTGCCGACTGCAGCTTTAAGGTTAGCAAAGCCTCCTCAGAAGGTTCAGGATAATGATTTAAAACGCAGCTGTATGACAAAACAAGGTAGTATGATAAAATACTGTTCATAGTAGCCCAATATATCGCTAGTACATTATGGTTGGGTATATTATAATTGATATATTATAGTATATAATTGAATCATTTATTTTTAATAGCTTTGAAAAATTGTTACTTGGGATTGCTATTCAATACTTACAAATGATACTGTATCTCTGTTGTCCAGAATTAATTATTTAAGTCAATTATTTTTAAATAGTTTATTTTCACAAAGAATTTAAAAAATGTACTGTGGCATACTTTATTTTAAACTATAAACAGATAAGCTCCCAGATGCATTCAGCACTAGCACAGACCCGTGGGCGCATCAATGAAGTAATGAGAAGCCTCACCTTGATATACCACCCTGGTTATATATACATGTATAAGAATATACATGTTTTGCATTTGCTGGCCCTAAGCCTGAGACTGAGCTCATTTCTCATGAAGGAGGCGACTGTTCCTGGGTCTGAGTATCACCTCTGTTCCTCATCTCCCTCAGGACCCCACACACAAGCGCGGTTTCTTTATACTGCTTTAACGTCACACATGTCACAAACCTATCTATTCTGTGCATTTTGCTTTGTGTCTATACATGTCACCAATAACCAAAACAGATATTGTTGACTATAGTAAGTACGGCACAATAAACAATGATATTTCTAGTGTTTCCAACCATTAACACAATAAATGCAGCTTTGTTCTCACAAATTAAGATAAAAATTAGTCACTGTAATTAATTAACTACGGTTATGATCTAAAAACCTAATAACTACTTAGAAGATTGGCATGTGCAAGAGCAATTGACATTACCTGCTGAGGTTAATTTGTGAGAGCCATCTCATAAGTATAACCAGTCAATAACAGAAAGCCTCAATTTCTGTGCAAGTTTGAAGATCTTAATACAAGATTAAATCATAAAAATATAATGACTCAGTTTAATTAATGGACATTTGAGCAGTTTAATGGGACCAATTCTCAATCTTGTTTCTGTATGCAAGTCTTAGAGATGTCTTCAAGTCCCCTGATGAAACCTTTACCACAGTGCATTTCAAAGCAGCATATTAAAGGCACATTTTTTAAGAAAAAGTTCTTCCTGCATACGTATACAGGCAAAAAGAAGGCAACAATGATAATTCCTCTATTCTGGCCACCTTTTTTCTAGTGTTTGTTTGCTTGCTTTTTTAATTTTCATTTGACAGTAGCTAATGTGCCTCGTCAGTAAGAAAGCCTAAAATGACAAAGAAAGGAAACAACCTTTGCTTTTTTAAAAATTTATTTTTATGTTTATAATGATTTATGTACTATTGCACTCATCTCATGAGTCAACAATGTACCTCAGTTCTGTGCCTGGGCCCAGACCGTCCGGCATGTCAGAGAGTGATAAATCTCTCATCCTCTCAGTCCCAATGCAGGAGCACAGCGTCACACACTGCCCTCATGGGTGATGCTCTACACTTGCCCCTCAGTCCTGCAGTGTGCACACATCATGCACCGTGGCCTTTCCACGCATTCGGACAGCATCATAAACTGTCCTTGTACACCGGGGTCACTGTGGAGACCATGCATGAAGCTAATTAATCGCATCACCAAAAGCTGAAATATTTGGTTGTTTTAAAATGTTTGCTCTTGCGGGGGTTTAGGTTGTTTTTTTCTGTGAAGCGTATTGTGACAACTGGTTGCGAAATGCGCTATATAAATAAATATTGATTTGATTTGCAGTGCCACAAAATGCAGTGTTTTTAGACGTTTTTGAGTTCATAACTCAATTTTAACAAGCTCAAAACAGCGAAAAATACTGTTCTGCGCGCTATTTATAGAACTAAATAAACTCCATAGGCTTGTCTTGAATGTCACGTTAGATAACGGAAACTGTTGTTGTTTGGTCACTCGCGCTGTCAGACTCATTTGACATACTGCGTGTCCAATCAGGAGACTACAATATCCCGTCATGTAGGCCTAGTACCTACCCTTTCCGTAACGTGATTTTGTAAAGTGTTTTGGGTTTTGTTTTCTGTCATTGTGTTTTATAACTCGTTGGTTTGTTTTCCGAAATGTCGTTGTGTTTTATAACCGTCGGCATCCGTAGATGAATGAGCAGTGCACCAAGTAAAAAAGACATGAGTGATTTGTTAGTTTCCATGCTGAGCTGTGCAAGGAGCAAGCTAATGTTACTAGCTAGCACCATGGAGGGATGGATAAAAGGGTGAAAGATTGGGAGAGGGATAAAATTGGTATAGGGATAAGGAGAGCGGGAAAAAATAAACACTTTAGCTAACTAACTATTCCAAATCCAAATGCTGATAATGCGAACAACTATTCTCAAGGGCAAACAAAACGAGTGTTTGGTTCAGACTTCAGACAGGATTTCTTAGTGGAACAGGACAGTTTTATTTGCCTCAAACTATGGGAGGAGTTATGTAATGAGATCAAAGTATGTATTGGTTGAGGTTACTACATCACCATGGACCCATTTCGACACACTTTTTTTCAGCATACAGGAATAAAGAGACTGAAATTTAACAAGATTGCAATGGAATTTATTCCTAGCGCTTTATTGGTACTCAATTCATACCTTTATAGCCATGAATAACATGGCTATAAGCATATTACGGATTTTTCTTGATCGTCACTAAATATCCTATGAAAACGGACTAAAACATGAATGATTAAGTATAGGCCTACTTAGTTTGTGATTTTAGACATTCCCCTGTGAAAAAAAATGCATTATTACATTGATGGTATACATTTTTTTGCGATATCAATGCAAAATAAATATATTGTCTTCCACTGCAGTGGTAGTGGGAGATTGGCAGAAGGCCAATTTGTGATGCGCACGGCTCTTAAAGGGACTGAAAAGAGGTCATTTGATTGGCTATGGTTGAATCCAGCTGAAACTCACCCACTGATAAATATTCAGCCTAACGCAACACATTTTCCACCTGCACAGTCCGCTGTAGCTGTGTGCTCTGCACCTCTGGTCACGAAAATAACAAAATTCAGTAGCCACGCCCAGTGCTCCATGCACTGCACAATTGACTGTGCCTATTCGCCGTGCACCAGAAAATACAGCCCAAAGAGTTGATCATTTTCACCTATGACCATATTAAACCAAACAAGAGTCTACAAAATGTGTTGAAGATTTTCTGTGCACACCCATATTGTGCAAACAAAAACAACCTTTATTACACCAGACCTAAACATTTCAGTTTTCGAAAAATATTGTAAGAAGCTGGTCTAACTGGACTGATGACAGTACAAGTATATGAAAGCAGCACCAAGCTTTCTTTTTGCTTGCATACTCCTCCTATTTATAACTGATGTCATGAGATGAAAAAAGTTAAAAGAATTAATCCAATTAACATGCACGTCTACAAAGGATTACATGGAAAAAGCATGAAAAGCATTGACCCTTTATCAACATTTTTTTAATTGCATTTGAGTTAATGTACATAGAATAAAAACACAATCTTTATTTACATGATAGAAACATGTTAACATAAAGATCACTTTTAACAATTCCACAATTGATATTTGATCTATGCCAATCAGTGGCGGCTGGTGAGTTCTAAAATTGGGGAGGACGGGAGAGACCTTCTATCCTCAATTTGAAAAAAACTAAATTTGAAAAGCTATTTCCACCACCTGAGTGACCCACCACCTACTCTCAATTTGAAAGAAAAAAATACTAAATTTGAACAACTATTTTACACTAGGCTATCTATTACATTCAACTGTCTCTCTCAATGTCTCAATGTCAAGCTCAACTCGATGTGAGCCAGCCAGGGCCAGGTACCATGGTTGCCAGATAATTTGTATGTTTCCAGACCAACAGCAGTAAGTGGTTAAAAGCTGCACTAATTGATAAAAACCAGACAAAATATTATATTCTATAATATAATGATACATATTCAACCCACACAAAGCCATTTTTTCAATCTACAATGCAACCAGCCAAATTGTGTATGAAATCTACAAATAATGCAACCCTGTTGTGTAGGGACTCTCCAGGGAATATAAAGCACTCTCAACAGTAAAACCCTACAGCTCTGGCTAAGAAACTCCGATTCACTCACTTTAAAAAACTGGGGATGATCAGGGATACGTGCTCTACGGAATATAAAATATAAAAATATAAATATAAATATAAATATAAAAATATATACCATATACCATGATCGGAAATTAAAATCTGAGATGAGCATTCCGTAGAGCACGTATCCCTGACCATCCCCAGTTTTTAAAGTGAGTGAATCGGAGTTTCCTAGCCAGAGCTGTAGGGTTTTACTCTTTTTACCTGTTTTTTAATACCTCCATGGTTTTACTGCATGTTTAGAGTCCTCTGTTGGCACAGCGAGCGTCATGCTCTGTCTGCAATGACCCGCCTCTTCTCATTTTCTATTGGATGAACAGGACGTCATTCTTTTGTTCTGACCATTTTTGGCTTAGGGAGGACGTCCTCCCTAGCATGTCAGTTTTAACATGGAAAATATAGGAGAGGATAAAAACACCGGGTTAGGTTGCATTTGAATGGAAGTTTATGGAGCTGTAGGGAGGACGGAGAAATATTTCCTCCCTCATCCTCCCTACTCTTTGTTTTTATGCAGGTAGGGGGCACTGTTGAGACTTTAACATTGGCAATAGGGTTTTGTGCACTGTAAGCTAAATGCTTTGAAATGGATTTGAAAGAGATTTTTTTTCAATATTTTTTTTAATAGAATCTTTTCTTTTTTTCCTTCAAATTATTGGGGAGGACCATCCTCCCTATCCTCTATGGACGAGCCTCCACTGATGCCAATATATGACTATGTCCTCCCTCAGTTCTGTTCAGCTGGGAGTGAAACCCACTACCAAGTTAGAAGCCAAGTTCTTTATGTCACGAACCAAACACGGGCTGAACCCAAATGCACGACCAAGAGACAGGGAAACAGAAAGGAGTGTTTATTAGGAGCTTTGGGGTAGTCCCAAGCTCAACACAAATTTAACAAAATGTCAAAGAGTTTCCAGGAAGGAGCGAACTGCTCCAAACCGGAGCTGGGCTTGTACTGGGCCAGGAGGCCCACACTGGAACCGGGTCACGGGAACGAAGGATTGTTCCGAACCGGAACTGGACTTGATCTGGACCGGAAGATCCAACAGGAACTGGATCACGGGAATGAAGGATCGGTTCCGAACCGGAACTGGACTTGATCTGGACCGGGAGGTCCAACAGGAACGGGATCACGGGAACGAAGGTTTTGTTCCGAACCGGAACTGGGCTTGATCTGGACCGGGAGGTCCAACAGGAACTGGATCACGGGAACGAAGGTTTTGTTCCGAACCGGAACTGGACTTGATCTGGACCGGGAGGTCCAACAGGAACTGGATCACGGGAACAAGGTTTTGTTCCGAACCGGAACTGGACTTGATCTGGACCGGGAGGTCCAACAGGAACTGGATCACGGGAACAAGGTTTTGTTCCGAACCGGAACTGGACTTGATCTGGACCGGGAGGTCCAACAGGAACTGGATCACAGGAACGAAGGTTTTGTTCCGAACCGGAACCGGACGGGATCTGGACCGGGAGGTCCAACAGGAACTGGATCACAGGAACGGACTCTGGACCGGAGGGTCCAACAGGAACTGGGCTGGAGGCAGAGCATCCAACTGCGCAGGCAACGTTAGTCTTGGCGGGGGTACCGCAACACATACAGGGAGACTTGACTGCTACAGGCTGGATCCATGTGGAACACTGGTCTAGGAACCAAGGAGGTAGATCGGGGAACACCACAGCAGAGCTTTCAGTTAAACAGCACCAAAATACAGGAGACCATGAAACGCACGAACAACGTTAACGAACTGGTGCCGAGTAGCAGCCAGCGAGAGGTATAAGTAGGGGAGTGAAATTGAAACCAATCACCAAAAGCATGAGGAATGTAACCGAGAGTGATTGACTAATTGACTGGTGCGGAATGCATGCAGGGAGGGGGAAAGGAGATAGGTTGAACCTAAAGTGAGGGAACAGAGAGAATTAGACAGAAGGGGCACGCCCAGCCTGTAGCGACAGGGAAAACACGGACACAGGGAATCCACCATGACACGGGAGGAAAGGGAAAAACATGGAGAACGGACAGGAAGGGAGCGGAACGTTACACTTTAACCATTATACCTCACTAGTGTTGGGACAATAATTACATTTTGTCACGATAATTCTGTGAAAAATTATCACGATAATAATTTTTGGACGATAATCACATTTTAAGCAAAATTTACATATAATTTTTTTTTAAAAATTTAAATTATTATTATTTTTTTAAAGTATTATTTTATGAATAAATGTTCAAAGCACAGCACTGAAGATAGCATCAAGTTAATGAACATGCATTTACCAGCATCTTGCTTTGCATTTAAAATGCATGCTGGGATAGGCTGCAGCCCCGTCCCCCGACTGACCCTGACCAGGAATAAGCAGGTTCGAGACTGGATGCTGGCTGGGGGGAAAAACAATACAAAAATGTATATCCTTTAATGTATAGCTGCCTAATAATTGCAATATACTTGCACTGGCATTGGACCCAGTGCCAAAGAAGTCTTGCAGGAATCTGAGAGATAAAATACAGAATCCAGCCCCAAATACAGAGGTCTGTGCCTTTGACCTCTTCTTGGTCTCATTACCTCTCAATTACCCTTGTTTGAAAAGCATCATCTTAATAAGCTCAGTAATTAAGGGTCAAGGGAGAGGAAGCACCATATATATATATATATATATATATATATATATAGACGTGCTCAAATTTGTTGGTACCCCTGGTAAAGATGAGTAAAAAGGGTTGTAAAATATGAAAAAATGAGAAAAATCAGACCCTTGATAACTCAGCCATTTAGCCAACCATGTGTTTCCATACTGTTCCGGTGTAATTTACAGCTAAATCTAGTCCCACCCCCAATTCCCATAGAGATCCATTCAAATGCATTTAATATTGCTTGTAAGAGTACCAGAAAATAAGGTATCAAGAGTCTTTTGATGTTGTTGGGTCACAGACATCAGGAAGTCATGGCATGCAAAGAATATGTGACCAAATATGAAAAATTCATACTTTATTCTATATATAAATGCAGGGGTGCAATACTTTCTCATAATAAATTAGCGTCAATTAAAGGATGGATTTCTCTCATTTTTTCAGTGTGAGATTAAGCATTTTCACCAAACGGTTATTTTTTTTATAACCCTTTTTACTCATCTTTACCAGGGGTACCAACAAATTTGAGCACTTTTGTATTTATGGGAAGCACACCTTCTTGCACCATAATTTTTTCATTATCATGGCTTGCTTTTTAAACCGTTTAAAAATGTGAAGAGGTACTAATGGATTATCATGGGTTTAAAACATAATTTCCCTTATATTTTAAGAGTGATGGTTTTGAGGGGTAGCATATACAACAACAGATAGTGCCCTCTCTTCACTTGTCCAATGAATGATTGGGATGTGTATTTTAATATTTGAGAAAAAACTGTAGGTATAGAAAACATATTAAATAATATTAATTAAGTTACTGTATATATGAATAGAAGCCTGTCTGTAGATGAATATGCAGAGTTTGTACTGTGTAGTGCATTAATAGTGCCACTTTCTATTTGTGAGTACAGATGTTTATGTTCGGTTTTGAGACTTTTTTGTGAAATGGTACACTTTAAAGGTGAATCAAGCCGTCAATAGACAAAGAACAGCAGTATGGAGAAACAGCTTGTGAACTGGGCTTGGTACCAGATGTTGGAAGGTATGCTTCTGAAGAATGTAATCCATATACACAAACTATATCTACAATGTATGCTTACTGTAACCCCAAGAGAGCTTAAACTGTATTAAGACAAAAATAATAATAACGTACTTTAATAATAAGAGAGAAACTCTTTTTTGTTGTAAAGTGCTGATGTGTTTCTCCTGAGTTCAAACACAGTAACAGTAAAATCACACTTAAATAGTGTTATTTATCATTTCTATTTTGGACACTGTTGCCATTTTTTTTTTTCATAAGGGGAGTTCAAGAAGATACTGTTCAGTGAAACCATCAGATTCACTTTCACAGAGGCCCAGGACAACCGTTAGGTGAGAACTTATATTACTGGGACACCATCCAAGCCATTAGGCGCTGCTATCTCAATCCCTCTCTCTACACAATAAAGAATAACACACTAGATAAAAAACAACAGTCACCATGTCTCTATGCCCAAATGGTGAAAAATGACAGTGATCCACAATAAGTGTTGTCAGCTCAGAGATTAATTGAACTGGTTCTATTTGCAATTCAAGTTGTGCTGTGGACAGCTGACCATGATGCTAACTCCCAGACCCAAATAGTACCTATACAAGGCTAGCAGATAGATTTACAACACTGGAGCTCTAAGTAATATCATTTAAAGAGTCTCTTGCTATATGTCTGAGTGTGCGGTCCGCTAGTAGCTTAGGGCCATTTTATACCAGGAGCTAATTTAGCAAGCAGAGTGGAAGCGAGTGGCCGTTACATTTCTATATGAATTGATTGTATATACCCCTTAGGCATTTTTTCCCATGCGACCGTCTATGTAACATTGTTTTCTGGTTGTTTGATTGTTTATCAATCATGACCAAAAATAATTGGTTTCCACAACGTCTGAATCTTGACCATGTATCAACGTGAACAAAAATATGTAGTTGCATTGTCACTTGGTAACGTTATCAGGACGATTGAGAAATTAATGCAAGAAACCAGACATCATACTGCCATCATTAAAAATATGTGGTAGCAACGTGTCCTTTGAGTTGTATTTGGATCCTTTTTTTTTTTTTTTTTTTAAAGTAAAAAATGAGACAGTGGATCAGTGAGTTTTACCTGATGTTGTGATTCTTTCTCAAAAGTCCTGATGCTTTAATGTCATTATTTGACTGGCTCATAAACGTTGGTAGGGGAGACCGGGGTCAATTGTGCACCAATTAGTCTTTTACACGATTGCTAAGAGACCGCTTGCTCAAGAATGACAACATTTTCAAATTAATAACTTCATACTCTCTATTAATATTTGCTCGTGTTGATTTACTTGAATCGGTAACATGACGGGCACATTTTGATATTAAAAAAAAATGAGTTCAAAGGAACAAATTACCCCGTCATCTGTGTCATTTGTGCCCTTAAAACCCTGTAAGACCCCACGTTGCAGAATTAAGGCCGTGACACACCGGCCGCGATTTACTCGCACGAATAACTCCTGTATTTTCATAAAATCTTGCACATCCAACGCGAAATGTCCTTTGCGAAAAAGCGGCATTTAATTTATTCGCTTCAAGTTCGTTTTTTGCGAGTTTTCGTTTGCGAAATTATTTATCTATCCAATCATAACAAGTTTCCATGACTGACGTCACCGCACTACCACAACAAACTTCAACATCCAATATGGCGGACCGACTGATTTTATATGTGTCACAGAATAGCGTCCTTTTCGACAAGAGACATCGTAGTTACAAAGACAACGATTTGAAGGACAATTTGTGGAAAACCATAGCCGAGCAAATAGGCTATGAAGATGGTGGGTTTATAGCTAAATGGTTGCAATACGCACAACTTGCTATCTGATCAGCTCCCTCAGGTTATTAGCATTGGCTTTAAAGTTGTCTCCAGCTAACCTTTAGGTCTAACGTTAACGTTGATAGCAGTTCATGTAAAGAAGATAACAAGCCAGTGGCGATTACACACAAACATAGCTATTTATTGTTTTACTTTAGGCGAGTTCATGTAGGCTACGCTGTCACCGGCTGGGTTGTTTGCCTTGGTGAAAACAGGATGAAAGCTAGCGAACACTGTTGTCTGTGTGCGTGTCAAATAAAGTTCCACAAAAATCTTATTCCGACTGCTGTGTGGATTTCCTGATTACTGATAGCCAAGGTATATAAATAACGAGGAAAACAGACGAGGTCTGCCTGTAGCGATCGTTTTGGAGAAAACTCTTCAGACTTCATGAGTTGATACACTGTATAGACTACGACAAATGTATTTTAAAGATGTTTGCTGAAATGACGTAATGTATTGTTATGTTGTGGTTAACCCTTTATATTAGTGGAAGAGATCAAGAGGCAGTGGAACACTTATGTCCGTAAAAGGAGGGAAGAGAAGGAGAGCATGTTGTAGACAAAACAAACTTTACATAAGTAAAAACGGACACATAATAAGCCCGGTTCAATATTTTGCCAATGTAATTTAAGCATGCTGTTTTTAACGTTCTGGTAGAGGGAAAAAAATATACTTTCGTTCCGTGATGGACCGAACGGATAACCAGGTCGTCACCGCTCGACGAAGAGTGATCCATTTTTATTCGCACGGATTTTCAAACGCGAAAAAGAACGCAAACTTTTCGTTTTTTCGCATCGTTGCAGGTGTGTCAGGTTTTTACGCGAAATATTCGCAGACGAATTTTTCGCATTTTCGCCTCGCTTATTCGTTACGTCCCCAGTGTGTCACGGCCTTTACATTTTAATTTTTTCTAAAAAAAGGTATAAATGTTTATTTATTTATTTTTTTCACATTAACATAGTCATTGGGTCCTATTGTTCAGTCTCACAATGCTATTGGATAGGACATTTGTATATAAGTCCCGCCCACAGGTCATGAACTTTCACAAGCTGCAAAACTTTGGCTGAGCAACAACACTTTCTTTCATTGGACTGGATTTATCAGATTTAAATAAGTAAAATGCCTTTAATATTTTTTTTGGTGATCATTACACTGACTAGAACATGTACATATGTAGTTATTGTGAAATACATTCCCCAAATGTAAATTAGAGCATGTTGTATATTTGTTGTACTTGTACAACACTGGGAAAGTGTGGTAGTCAAAATAGCCATGTTGTAAGTTTACATACCTGGCTAAGTGCAGTCTAAATAGACATGTTTTGACAGGGATCTTCTAGTTTTCACAATATATTTTAAATTACACACATTTTCTACACATTCCAGACCTTACATTTAGTCAACAACTTGACAGTGTCAGAGACGGAAAAGAAGGACAAACTCTGGAAAATCAGACCATGGCTTGATTCATTCAGAGAGAAGTGCCTGCAGGTGGTACCAGAAGAGCACAACTCTGTGGATGAGATGATGATTCCTTTCAAGGGGAGATTCAGCAGCATCAAGCAATACATGCGAGGCAAGCCACACCCATGGGGCTTCAAAGTATGGGTGAGAACTGGAATCTCTGGCATGATGTGTGACTTTGATGTGTACCAAGGGAGCAACAACGGAATACGAGCCAAATCTGAACTTAGCTTGTCAGGTGATGTTGTGATGAAGCTTGCTTCAACACTGCCAGAAGGTCAGAACTACAAGATCTATGCAGACAACTACTTCACCTCTGTTCCACTGATAGAGAAGCTCCTTGATCATGGAATCCATTATGTGGGAACAGCCAGGCAGGTGCGCCTACCCAACTGCAACCTTGAAGACGACAAGAGCTTGAAGAAGAAGGGGAGAGGAACCTTTGACTACAGAGTGGAGGTGAAACACAACATCTCTGCTGTCAAATGGTATGACAACAGGGCGGTCACACTCGTGTCATCCTTTGCTGGAACAGAACCTGTGCAGAAGATTCAACGCTGGGACAAAGCCAACAAGACCTACATTGAAGTTGAAAGGCCTTACATTGTGGGTACCTACAACAAATACATGGGAGGTGTGGATTTGTTGGACTCGTTTACAGCCAAATACAAGTTCCCCCTGAAATCCCGCCGCTGGTACATGTACATCTTCTGTCACACCATCACCCTTGCTGTGGTCAACGCCTGGCTCCTCTACAAGCGGGACTGCCAAGCTCTCAAGATCTCTAAGAAAGAGACACTGAACATGTGACATTTCCAGGCACAGCTAGCATCCTCTCTCATTCTGGTAAGAATCAATTTCTGTTATTTACCATTTGTCATATTTTTTAATATTTCAATGTTTGTAATATCTCAGACTTGTATCTTAATGTATCTTTGACATGTATATTAATTGATTCTGTTCTAATCAGGTGGACACCGTCAAAACTCCAAAGAGGGGACGACCATCTTCAGGCAATGGTAGCCCAGTAACACGGACCGTGACAACAGGCAGCCCTTTGAATGCTCAGAAGAGACCATCCTCGGGTGATGGGAATCCAAACAGCATCCCACCCAAGAGATCATGTGCACACCCGCCACTGGATGTACACAAGGACCTCATTGGACATTTCCCAATGAAGACAACGAGAGGGCGCTGCAGACATTGCCCTAAAGGGTACACCAACACAATGCCGCAAGTGTGATGTTCGTCTTTGCTTTTCAGAGGACAAGGACTGTTTCTGGGACTATCACTGCAAATGATCACTGCACTACTCCCCAACCTACTGTATATACCCCTTGTACACCTAATACACATATACTTATATGTCTATACTGTACATATTTGCCCCTCCCTACATACATGCACATGCTTGCACATGTATTCCTGTTTTTCATTTATTTATTTATTTTAAATAAAATCGCTTCATAAAAATATGACTAATGTTGATATTATTATTCATGTTATATACTGTTCTGGGGCTAAGTAATAAGCAATCAACCACGCAAATGAACCCTGAGTTTTTTTTACTGAGGTACAAACATTTGTACCTTGTTGTTCAGACGATGAGTACAAATAGCCTACAGGAAATTCTGCTACCCACTTCACCCAACGTTGTAACGTTACAACATTCCCATAAAACCTTACAAAAACATAACATTTTTGCAAACACTTTATTATCATCTCCAAAGGCCTCCTACAACACCATCTGAGAGGTTGCATTTTTTTTTTTTTTATGTTTTACTATGTCTGGGCTTTACAGGGGGTCAACTGTTCCCATTATTTTAAGGGGAGACACTACATGTAAGGTCGGGTAGAAAAGAGGACCCAGTAGCAAGCAGGGATAATTAATGTTAATGATGTGGCAACGGTACAAAAAACAAAGAGTGGTTACAAAACAGGCAGAGGTCAGAACCGGGAAATCTCAAGAAAACTGAAAAATAAACAACGGGGAATGGACAAGGAAAACAAATACAAAACTAACAGAAACTAGGAACAGATGAATCAGGGGGAAAAAACAGATACTCTGAAAAAGACTCGACGACAAAGTGGCCCCCGGGAGAAAGAAATGAAAGAGAAAGGAAAGTAAATAAATAAAAAATAATTTTAAAAAAAGGTAGCTATCAATGGTGACTGGGTTAAATACACAAAGGGAGACAGACATAATGGGAATAAGGTGTGCAGAGGCGGGGAGGGGAGATGACTCACAGGTGAGAACAATGAGGGTAACAAGCACCAATAAAACAATAACGATGGTAGACGTAAAACACAGACTGGATCTCACAAACACAATTATAACAACAGACCCGGAGTTAACAGGTAACACGTGCACAGCTCAAAGAGGAGAAACGCGGAAGTGGACACATGTGCAGAGAATGCGAAATCACAGAGATACAGGGATAGGATAACGAGGGAGAATGACAGCTGCAGGTAGAAACTCAAGATAAATTAGTAATTAGTAATGTTAGTATAAAAATTCAAAATCCCTTATGTTAGTAAGTTAGTTGTTTAGTATTATGTACATGTTAGTTTGTTAGTAGGTTAGTATTAAATCTAAATTTGTTTCCACAATTCGTGACTGTTCTGAACAACCCTGCATCAGAATTTTTCGGTTTTCTAAAAGCTGTAGTTTATCATTTCTGAGAAACATGTACATATTGTAATTTAGTCGGACCCGTCTACCACTAGGGGGCAAAGTTACATAAGGTTAATACCACTGAGATACAGGAGATGGCAATAAATAATTTGTCATATGCAGGAATGGCAGGAAAAATTTAATCGTGACATTGTTTTGTGTAACGTTAGCCTACATAGTTCGAAACATAATAAATTGACTGCCTTGCTGCTCATTTTCAACATGTTTGTCATAACATATTCCTTTTGGAGTGAGCTATGAAGTGTATAGGCCTACTATGGGGGAAAAAAACTGGTGAGATGAGTGACAGTACAGGATGTTGCAGCAGTTAGCCTTTGCTGACTAAGTTAACAGTTAGCTATGTAGCTAGCCGCATGTCTAAACAATGTATAATTTGCAAGCATGTTTGTTGTGATATTCCTATTTATCTATGTGTCTTTATTTAACACACACCAAGCCTTTGTTTGCTGAGTTAACAGTTGGCTATCTAGCTAGCTGCATGTCATGTCAAAACAACGTATCAATACAATGGACAGCTATCTGAAACCAATATATTTTTTCCCTTGAGAAAACGGAAATCGGAACACGGTGCCATAAATTTGGGAAATCAAGACCAATTTAAATTTTTGTCATTTTATGTTTAAAATCAGTCAGCAAAACAAATAAACATTTGATCGTTGTTTTTCAATTTCTGTTTTGAAAATGAATATCAAATAACCATTTGTTTTTATGCCTCCATGCCGGCAACAGCCATGGCCAGAGGCATTATGTTTTCGGGTTGTCCCTACGTCCGTCCGTCGCATTCTTGTGAACGCCATATCTCAGGAATGCCTTGAGGGAATTTCTTCACATTTGGCCAAAACGTCCACTTGGACTCAAAGATGAACTGATTAGATTTTGGTGGTCAAAGGTCAAGGTCACTGTGACCTCACAAAAAATGTTTTTGGCCATAACTCAAGAATTCCTACACTAATTATGACAAAATTTCACACAAATGTCTAATAGAATAAAATGATGAAGT
This sequence comes from Ilyophis sp. 1 JC-2022, assembly GCA_022702515.1. Taxonomy (NCBI): domain Eukaryota; kingdom Metazoa; phylum Chordata; class Actinopteri; order Anguilliformes; family Synaphobranchidae; genus Ilyophis; species Ilyophis sp. 1 JC-2022. The sequence goes on from CM040400.1 coordinate 73,849,764, forward strand.
AATGAAATTTTATATTCAAAAGTTCAAAGGTCAACTTTACTGTGACAACATTTACTTCACTACATATATCTTATGAGTCTGGACAGAAATGGATGTAAACTGCGACTTGAATTGTTGGAGGCATACAGCCGCAAGGCAGTTATTTCTAGTTTAATTTCTGTTTCTGAAACGGAAAACGATTGGCCAAAAAGTACATGGATCCTATGTGAACAGCCATCATCATTAGGCGTGCCTATACATGTGTTAAATGCTGCTATATTGCTATCAAAATCTAGTTTGCATTTGAACAACCATCATCATTATAGCCAACCAAATAAAACCATGGTTTCATTAAAGAAATTTGGTGCCCTGTTACACCCAGTATATCACTAAACAGTGGTTTACAGAACAATGCTTCTCAAGTTTGCAGACTGTTTTTTTATGTAGGCTACATTCATATTCACATGTATGTCTGCGATTTAAAAGCTCCCTTGACTACATTCATATTCACATTTATGTCTGCGATTTAAAACCTCCCGTGGCGGGTTTGACAAGGGTGCTAGCTTCTTTTTTTGTACCTTAGAAAGTTACGAGATTACTTAGCTATTGTAGCCCATTTTCTTCCGAAAAAAACGGACTCTAAGTCTGTATCTGGTCGTTTAACGCTTGCCAGCATGCTAGGCCAATTATGGTAATATAATGCTTGTTATTATTAACATAAGCAAATGTACTAGTGGAAGATAAGATATAAAGAACAAAACAAACCATCATTAAAAAACGGATTTATTTAAAATATGAAAATTAAAACAATGCAGAAAGAGAAATAGTCCCATGCAAACTAAGTTTTAAAAATAATAGTTTCTCCCGCACTTAAAAATGCATCTCTGGATCCCTGGTTTGATGATGATGATGATGAGGCTAAGCTTTCAAAAAATCCAAACTATTAGAAAATAACAGAGGTTAATACAAATCTCTGTCTCTTCGCACGGCCTGTGTTTTAAAAAGCGGTTCTACTTGACGACCGAAATCACAGACAACCACTGAAGTTGAACCATAAATCCAGTGGTTTGAACGGTCCCCTGTAACGCCCCTTTCTTCGAGGCCCCACCTTGATGGGCATGCTTTGATAGTTTACATGTTCAGTTTGGTGTTTTGGCAGTGTTTTTGCGTGACCACGCGGAAATGATAACGTAAGCGGATGCAATGCCATTGCATTTGAATTATGTCACTCTTGTGCCGCAAAACATGAAAACGATATGTTAAATGGCGAATTGAATTATCATTTCCTTTTTGTCATCGATCATGCGACTACAATAAGAAACTGCTCATGCAAATGTAGTGTCGTTGTGTCGTAGAGGGCGAGAAAATAAATGTGAAATGGATTTGCATTCACATTTTCAAATTATCAAATAAAGTGCGTACATTAACTTTAAAATGAAAACGCAAAGTGGCTTTTTGCATTTTAATTTGAATTATGTCATGGTTTTTGCGCACATCGAATGTAAACTAAATGCAATCGGCGATTAGAATTTTGGCACGGACATGCTTCCATAAAAACCAGGGAGAAAATGCTAATGCATTTGGGCCTTTAAGCGTGTTAGCAAATAGCTAACTAGCGCAACACGGTGACAGGCAACTGTCTCACTCCCAGATGGAAACGTGCGGAAGACAATCCGGAGAGGTGCTGGAAGCAAGCTCTCACTCCTACTAAGGTAAGTGAATAATATTGTACTGCGCAGCTGAACAGAAAAAACCATGAAAAAAAGTATGGTATACTCACCTATACTTACCACAACATGCACCACACACATGGAATTAAAAGAGAAAGTTATGCGTGGGTAATCGGCTTATATTCCTAAGGTCATGCCCTGACGCATGTGCTAGCAAGCTAGAGTGTCTTACAAAGTGCCATGTCACATGCCACCGGTGGTGTCATAGTCCCATACATATGCTATATGTATCTGGGTGGAGAGATAGTCTCGATACGATAGAGAACAGCAAACTTTCTGATATCGTATTAAAATTTTTGCAGAAAAAATATAGCCTCAGGAACATTCTTTCAACAAACTTTCTGCCTTTTGAGGAACCATATGGAATAACAGCATGTGAACTGCACAAACACGCTGATATTCAGTAACAATGGGTGCAATTAGTTCTACTGGCTTGTACTTCTAATGTAATACTTAATGTGGCATCTAGGAACATGGACTGTGCAGTGCTACCAAAAAAACAGCAGATGAGCTTTGGGAGTAGTATAGTAATTCACAGCAGTACGCCCACTGGGTGTTCTTGATCCTGAGGTTAAAAACATTATATGTAATCCATGGTGATAATGATGATGATGATGACAATGAGTAGTATTAAAAGTTCTGTTCGCACTTCCTGTCCAGGAAGTGTTTGAAGCACAACCTCAATGGCTTGCAGACAAGGAGTGCATGCCAGCAATAATCAATTTGGATATCGCATTCCATTTGCAATGTTTCATCACCACACAGTATGTGTCGTCTGCTGTAACACTTCGGAGGTTGAGTTAATTTTTTTAAATGAGCCGTTAACTTAATCACTTTTTTCCCTTCACAGCAATAGACAAATTAGTACAAGTGAAAAGAAGTCATCAATTACAGAATTTTTTTACTACGCGTGTTTTACGGGTGCTTCTCTGGCTTAGCCATTCTATTGCCTACTCTGCCATGTCACAGCATGCGCTATGATGACCAGTTTGTGTGGCAGATTCACTTTTCTAAAGTCAAACTTTAATTACTCTACAGTATAATTACATTTCACTAAACCGTGGCATCAGAACATAGAGACACTGTCAGTTGATACTGGAGTTTACATTAAGAGTAAAACTAAAACAGGGTGTTCGGTGAGATACTGTATACTCTTTTGTTAAAGAGTAAAATAAGGGCATAATTGATGATATTGTATCCCAGAATAAATATGACGAACAGGGAAATCTTATGTGTTGGAGTTGTCTATATAGGCATGGTTGATGTAATTTGTAATAGATTTATTGACAAAACAATGAGGAAAAAAGCAAAGGTAATATTCAAACACAAATAAACACATTTGCAAGACAAGATAAGTCTATGACAGAGGTATGGGTTCAATCACTACATGTGTCCTCATCTGTCATTATGCATCTGAACTGGGAGAGTCTGTGACATGCGCTGTGCTCTGTACATTTATGTATGCACACGTCACCGTTTTGTTCCAAAATGTCATCACAACTACTTGCTTCTTCTTCAGCCATAGAAAGGTGTACTTAGTTTTATACAGAACAGACGCTGTAAGCAATTACAGGATACAGTATACGTGTGTAACTTTAACAGAGGCAATTACAGGATACAGTATACATGTGTAACTTTAACAGAGGCAGTTACAGGATACAGTATACGTGTGTAACTTTAACAGAGGCAATTACAGGATACAGTATACGTGTGTAACTTTAACAGAGGCAGTTACAGGATACAGTATACGTGTGTAACTTTAACAGAGGCAGTTACAGGATACAGTATACGTGTGTAACTTTAACAGAGGCAATTACAGGATACAGTATACGTGTGTAACTTTAACAGAGGCAATGACAGGATACAGTATACGTGTGTAACTTTAACAGAGGCAATTACAGGATACAGTATACGTGTGTAACTTTAACAGAGGCAATTACAGGATACAGTATACGGGTGTAACTTTAACAGAGGCAATTACAGGATACAGTATACGTGTGTAACTTTAACAGAGGCAATTACAGGACACAGTATACGTGTGTAACTTTAACAGAGGCAGTTACAGGATACAGTATACGTGTGTAACTTTAACAGAGGCAATTACAGGATACAGTATACATGTGTAACTTTAACAGAGGCAATTACAGGATACAGTATACATGTGTAACTTTAACAGAGGCAATTACAGGATACAGTATACGTGTGTAACTTTAACAGAGGCAATTACAGGATACAGTATACGTGTGTAACTTTAACAGAGGCAATTACAGGATACAGTATACGTGTGTAACTTTAACAGAGGCAATTACAGGATACAGTATACGTGTGCAACTTTAACAGAGGCAATTACAGGATACAGCATACGTGTGTAACTTTAACAGAGGCAATTACAGGATACAGTATACGTGTGCAACTTTAACAGAGGCAATTACAGGACACAGTATACGTGTGTAACTTTAACAGAGGCAATTACAGGACACAGTATACGTGTGTAACTTTAACAGAGGCAATTACAGGATACAGCATACGTGTGTAACTTTAACAGAGGCCTTGTGCATTTTTGTTCACCAAGATGTTTTATTTTGACTTGAGAAATGCTGTAAATAAACAAAGTTCCATTTTCTCAATGTTCTCTTCCACTGGGGACAACTATGGACACAGTGGGTGAAAACACAACAGGAATTGATTATGTAAATTCTTAAAATCTGTGCAAATTTTAAAACATTACATCGTCAAAACATTGATATCCACCGTCCAGTGGAGGCACATATCCTGAGGTGTGATTTTCTGCCACAGTCTTCCATTGTCCAGCGTGTAGGACATGTATAACCAGTTGTTTTCCACTTGGCTACAGAGTGGTTGGATGGCTCACACACAGCCATGGGGTGAAATATAGTGTGTACCACATATTGCAGTCACACAGGGAACATTCTGATCGCACCACAGTGGAGCCAGTAAATCTAGTGGTTTGTATAAAATGCCATAAAATCAAATATGCCAATATAATCTTGGTAAACCCCAGATATTTCCTCTTATTATGAGAAGTCATAAAAATAAACCAGGTGAAAGTTAAAACTCTAAACTCCACGTCGAACACTGAACAGCCGCCTCCAAGTCTTCAACTTGTTTTACTGTAAAGCAAACTGCCCTCTAAAATAGCAAACACGCCAATGTACAACATTAAAACAGATACCAAAACAAAACATGATTAAAGCTGGCGAGGGGACAAAGAGTCCATTCAAATCTCGAGCCTTGTTTTATTATTCTGCTCGAAACCGAATGCTGTGAAGCAATAAACTGTATAAATGTGTCATATTTTAATTGTATAAATATGCATGTCTGTGAGATTATAATGAACTTAAACACTGTTAAACATACAAAAACAAACATTATAATAAAAACACCAAATGTATTCTGTTTCTCACCCTTTCTCTGGGGGATCCATAGTCTTCTGCTATGTAACCAGCCCAGCCTTCAGGAAGATGAGCTGTGCATGACCCTATATTTTGTAGCTTTATAATAATTTCACCATAGATCTGTCATTGGCATCCTCCAAGCAGGGCATTTATGACACCTTCCAGGCAGCTTATTGGCTCGATTCTGAAATATTGTTTCAAAGTTGCTGGATGAGATTTTTGGTTTGCATGAAAATCACTTCTTCGCATACAGTGCAGCCAGCTTTGAATATTGCTGATGGAGCCCCAAGGGCTCTTGGGTAATATGGAGAGCTGGAATCTAATCAGCAACAACATCAGCCACAGGCCAGTGATAGCAGTGATGTAGAGATAATATACAAAAACAAAAACATGCTACCCAGTGGTGCTTAGTATATTGTACCAAGTGAAATCAGTTGCTTATTTATCTCATTACTTTATGGCTCAAGAAGGGCGTTCACATACGCTTTAGTTTTTCAGCTGAAATTGCCACTGCTGTAGTCAGTGAGTCAGTGCCCTCACCCCTGTGGAAGTGTACGGTTTGTCTTGTGGAAACTGGTCCATGGATGGCAGACAAGCTTATCAGAGGAGGTGCTCCTTGCATAGATGCGGGTGGCACAGACGTGACTCGATCATTTGCCGGTTGAAAATGATGTCAGTTTTGACACAATGGCAAGCCTCCTTTGTGCTCCATTACATTCAGGAGCAGCCACTGTTACCCTTTCAGGCAACATCAATGGTCTGTGGAAATTTACACTAATTGACACTGCATTTTCGCCCTTTTTTAAAGAAATCTGAGGCTTCGGTCAATACTTGACCACTGTTGTTACTTCACTGTCATATACCATGAACAGACATATCAGTGTTATAGCGTTTCCCTTTTTATGAGCCCCCCTCGCTCCTGCACTCTCTCCCACACTCTTGCATATTTGCTTATGGGACTCTGCAGAGACGCCCAGAAGTGCTGACAGCCATGCATTGGGGTTACAGTTTAAAGTACATTTGCAGCAAGAGACTGGCCATAATTGTGCCTGTCACTTCGCATTACTCCAGATATGACTTCAATGTATACACAACACTTTCTTAATGCGCTACAGATCTCTCAATTCCAACAGAGACATGATAAATGGTGGCTTGGTAAGTCCAGACCACCAGGTTAGTCAGGAAATGGGGTCACATGTTTGTGATCAGAGATTTAATGTCAGCAATTGAAATATGATTGTCTATTATCCGTTCTTAAGTCTGAATTTGGAAAGATCACAGCAGAGGACTGCCTTTGTATTGTGTCTGGATCGTGGTGAGGTTTCTAAATGGAGGGCAGCTGCAGAATGAGTAATTTTCATATTTCAAAATAAGGGTGGCTTTCAATAATGAAAAATTGTATACATGGTTAATATTTTTATTTATTTGCTTGGCTTACAAAGGCAGTTGGAAGTAGAGGTCTGCGCGGGACTGATTATTTAATCCCGCTCCCGCCCACTCCCGCAAGATTCCATCCCAAAAGTGGACTCGTTTGTCCCGTTCCCGCCCGCAGAGTACCGTAAAGGCTATTGACGTCCAAAATATGTCATAAACGTGACAACATTTGGGAGGAAAATCTGGAATAATAATAATAGGTTACTACTAATAACAATAATGATGAAAGATAGCTGAAGCAACCACAGTAATAAAGTCTAGACAATTATAATTTAACAGCACGTTAAAATTGAAGATCCGTTGATTTCAATTTATTTTTTATTTTTTTTACAGTGCAGAATTTTGATAATCATAATTAGGACTGAGCCTAGCATAGCCCACTATTTACAGTTTTTTAGCCTACAGTAAGTAGTCTACATGTTTTCAAACAAGCTTCACTTTCCGTTCATAATAAGCTACAAATACTACAACACTACAAATATTACAGTGTCCACACCAGCATCGCACAGATGCATTTATATCTACTCATTAAACACGGGTGTAAGAAAAAGAACGGAATACAGTAGCCTATAATAACAGCCATAAACAACTAAAAACAGAAATACATACAGGAATCAGCCTAACATAAAAAAAGAAAAAAGACAATGCCCAATAAATGCAGTATTTTTGCATTTTTCCTGCTTTGGGGGATTTATATTAAAGTCAAATCGGACGGCATATGATCCACAAAAACAGTTTATTGGTTTTGAATGATCATGCATGCATTGCTTGGAAAACCCCCGAAATTAGTAACTCGCCATGGACTGACGCACCCACACAGCGGCTCTCCTCCCACTGTGGAGCACGGCGAGTCAATCCGACTCAGGAGCATGAAAATTCATGCCGAAAATGTCACTTCAACAATGTGCCAACTCGCCACACGCCACGTGCCACGTGCCAGCCAGAAAATACAGCCCTGAGAGTCTGTGGTCATGGAGGTTATTAATGTCAAAACCCTGAAAAGTGGCAAACTCTCTGTGTTGTATAGTTATGGGGCATGCCCCGCCAAGCCATAACTTACCTGCCATCCCAATACAACGCAAATTTTATCTTACTATTATTTCATGAAAACACCCAGTTGAATATCAGCTGTGAATATCAACTATGGGTTTCTCTAGCATAGAGTAATTTCATATTTCCACTGATTTTCTGGTGATGTAACTTTCAATCAGACAGCTGCCATGGCTGCCACACATACCACAATGCCCACATAGTCTTGTCAATGGCAGAAGCTCACCACGGTTAAAAGATAGTGGTTTGAGTGGTTCGTTAATATGTCACACTTAATTTGTGATACATTAATTACATGTTCTGTGAGCAGTCTATCCCAGTCCATAAATATGCTTTAAATGAGTCATATTCACTTAACAGAACCCCAGCTGTATATAAACAAATAGTGGATAACTGGAATTTAAAAAAATTTCAGGCTATTATATTATACGTATATATTATAGACCTGGAACCAGGAGGTGTAGCCTGTAGGTTGACTCCCATCTTAACATCCATAGTTTGGTCTATATCATTAGCTGGCTATATGTCAGCCTGTCATAAGTTGGGTACATGAACAGGAAAAGACCACAATTCAACATAGTTCAAGATCTTCACCATGTCTCGGTTTCTTTTTTAGGCCTGCGCTAATTTGTCAATTGCCCCGTCTGTTCACAAGGATAAAACAATTTTGTCGGCCGTCCCCAACAGACTAGGACCACAATAAATGTTTTAACTGTGAAGAAAACACACTCAGGCAGTTTTGACACCTCTGGGCATCTCTGAGTCTCCCTGGGAGCAGACATGATCACAGGTCAATGAAAAGTTTGTTGGTTTTCTTCTCTGTCCCAGAGACAAAATGAGGGCTTAACCTTCAATATACCCAGCAGGTCCCTCGGTAGCGATTTTGGATTCAGTGCCTGGAAATTAGAGAGCCTCGCTCGCCCTTTGAGTTGAGACACAGCAGCAGGCGTGTCTGTGAACTGGAAACACCTCTTTCTGTGGTGCTGAAGCAGGAACAAAGACCCATCCATCAAGCATCAGGACTTCCTCCAGGCCCAGCATCCCACTGCAAAACACGCTGTAACAGAAACAAACTGCCTAACAGCTACATCAGGCATAATATTATTTTAACTTTTCTAACAGAGTTGGAGTCTGTATTTAACAAAAAAAAAATGACAACAAGGAGGACATTTGTGTCAGGATTCCAAAGAAAAGAACAAACAATGAGTTCAAAAAGTGTGAATGTTTTAAAAAAAACTTTAGCTTAAAATACATGATTTTTTTATGCGCTGCAGTCGTATTGCTTAATGGGTTCAACTTTGTTCTGTCCAGTTTAAATGGGGATAACCTTATGCAATTCTGACTGTCATGAAAATGTATTTGCGATTTGTTTTATGTTAGTTGCTGAGCTGATGTCCTCATCCAGAAATGTATGTTTTACAATACTAGCCACATATAGTGCCCTCCACAATGGGCACTATATGTTGAGTTATTGTCTATTACGGCCAAGTTTGTGTGACTCAATACAAACACCTGAGATGTAATATGGGATTTTATTTGGCCGGTCGGACACTGGAAGAGAAGCACAATGGGGATCTGGAAGTGATTGAGGAAGCCGATCATGTTTCTCAAGCCAGGTGTGATCATGCACAGAGAGCCTACATACATCACAGCCTTGCTATCAGAGTGGGCTGAGCCCTCAGTGTCTCTTACATCACCCGTTCTGTTTGGACCGGGCCTGTTCATATTGTACACTTTCAAAATAGCACTGGCTGACAGTTTAGATCTTGCACAGCAACAAATCCTTGCACAGCACCAAAAACCACTGTTAGATGAAGCAGATTGGAAAAGCGGGCATAGGTGTGTACACTGTCGATCCCAAGATGAATTGATTATATTTGTGGGCTATATCTGAGAGTAAGGGCTATTAAATAACTATAACCTCCTATTGCATATATTTAGACTGGGAAGATATACATAGAATAAAATCTGATATTCTGAAAACACATCTTTTTCAAAACGTGGGTAGGCTGTAACTGCCCAACATGTGGTGTCACTACACTGGCACATTGCATGTGCAGCTAGCAGAAATTATGAGTGAAAGAAATATATGTTCCAGGCAACTTGCACAACATTACACCCCAAAAGACAGATTTTTCCATTTATGCCTGTAGAGATCCTTTATTTACGCTGGAGCCATAAGGGAAAAGCAGGGGTTGTTTAGCGGGAAGTGCATGTGGTAAGACACAAACCTAGACAGGAGACTCAGGGTAGGCCTTATGGTGTTCTGGGGGCACTTAGGCCACACACACTGTGGAACTGGTGCATGCCAAAAAACATACACATGCATACCGCTAGATACTTGATATCTGTTACACATTCAGCAGCAGTTTAATATTTTCCCTGCAAGATTAGCACAGTATTATTGAAAAAGAAAGCCCTGAATGAGCTGAAGATTCAATCAATATATGCCCTATATGCCACATATAATAACAAATAATTTTTATGACAAACCCAAAAATGTTTTATTTTTGGCAAATAATTTTTTTGGTTAAATGGACTTGCCATATGTCTTTTTGACTGGTTATACTTATGAGATGGCTCTCACAAAATATATTACTAGTAAAGTGGGGGGGGGGGGGGTTTACTTAAATGAGAAAAAGTAGTCCAAATCCACCCTTCCAGTGGGCCCTGGGGTGGAAGATTTGTATAAAGCCAGGGTTCTGTTTTTCTTGAAGGGAAAGAAAATAAAAGTTATGGCACCAATTACAATTATGACTATGGATGTAGCAAGGTGGCATTAAATGGCTATATTATATCTAATCTAAATAAAAAGACAATTTTGGGATGTAGTCTAAATGAAATCAATGTGGATATTGCCACAAAAATTACATGGACTCTGCATCATGCTTTGATGTGTGTGTGTGTGTGTGTGTGTGTGTGTGTGCGTGTGCGTGTGCGTGTGCGTGTGCGTGTGCGTGCGCGTGCGTGTGCGTGTGTGTGTGTGTGTGGTGTTACTTGTGATATTTCGCCTCCTATCTGCGTGCGCATATTCAGTGTGCCGTCGCAAGAAAACTCATCTATAAACTTTATTTCAGCGGCCTAGGACAAAAAAAAAACTATGAGTACACTATCCATCAGCTAGTCATCACAAGTTCAATACGACCAACCAGTGTCTAGTGTTGACTCTCCAATGATAAAAACAACACAACTTTAACTTCCTTATTGAATCATGTCAAGTAAAAAAACGCATTGGTTCTTATTCCGATTTAAAATATAACTGTAAACCCTTAGTTTGGTATAAAAATGCAGAAATTTCTCCATTATAGCCTAAGGCAGGGTTCTCAATCTCAATCTTAAGGGCCAGTGTGGGTTAAGGCTTTTGTTCCAATCAAGCAGTTACACACCTGATTCTACTAATCAACCACTAGTCTATGCTAAAGACCTTGATTAGTAGAATCAGATGTGTTACTGCTTGGTTGGAACCCACACCAGCTCTTACTGAATAAGATTGAGGCCCCCTGGCAGAGTGGTTGTGTTTGTAAATGGTAAATGGTAAATGGACTGCACTTATATAGCGCTTTTACCCAAAGCGCTTTACAATGGCCTCTCACTCACCCGTTCACACACACATTCACACACCAATGGCGGCAGCCACCATGCAAGGCGCTAGCAATTTGGGGTTCAGTGTCTTGCCCATGGACACTTCGACATGTGGACAGGAGGAGCCGGGGATCGAACCGCCAACCCTGCGATCAGCGGACAACCCGCTCTACCTCCTGAGCCACAGCCGCCCCATTGTCCCATTGTCCTAAAGAAAAACTTTAAAATGAAGGTGTGGTTTGGAAGGGTGTTCCACTGAACATGCAACACTTCATGTACCCTAAATACTTCACCATCCTTGTAGCACAGGTTAATTAACTGCATGTTTACACTAATTAATTTGTATTCTTACCTCAGGAAGTGTTTGTTCAAAAATGCTCTTCTAATGGAAATAAATATTAAGAGTTGGCCTTAGCCTACATGAACATCAACAGCAATATCCTCACAAAGTATATTCCAGAGGCCCACAAAATACTGTGGGGTAGTCAAACCGATGCTGCTTTAACACCAAATACCTGGTCACAGGTATTTGTCTTTGTCATTTGTCCCATGTAACACCAAAGCAGGTGTTCATATCATTATTCTGAGGGACAAAGGCAGTCTGTGGTTTCTTCTGGATGGGATGTGGCAGAGGGTCAGGGAGCTGTCACCCACACAAAGCCCAGATGAGAGGCCTCTCAGAGGAAGGACAACACTACAAGTCTTGCTGGAGGGAAGCCAGTCAGCTCCAGCTCAACAATTACTGGAAAATTCTTTGAACACTCACAGTATGATTGGCTGCAAAGTCTATATGGAAAAACATAGGCCTGGGTTGAATCAAAATTTGTCCATAACTGACTAATAAAAGCAAGAATTTATTTTTCTTTTACAAACCTCAATACCAAAAAAGTTGGGAAAGTATGTAAAATGCAAATAAAAGCAGTGATTTGTAAGTCTTGTACATATATTTAATTGAAAACAGTACAAAAAAGATATGTTTTACCTTATCAACTTTATTGATTTTTGTAAATATCTGCTAATTCTGAATTTGATGCCTGCAACACGTTCCAAAAAAGTTGGGACAGGGGCAACATAAGACTGGGAAGGTTGTGGAAAGTTAAAAAAACACCCGTTTGGAACATTCCACAGGTAAATGGGTAACAGGTGATGCTATCATTACTGGGTATAAAAGGAGCATCCACAAAGGCTCAGGCATTTACGAGTAAGAATGAGTCGAGGTTCGCCACTTTTTCCGTGAGCGAATAGTCCAACAGTTTAAGAACAACGTTTCACAATGTAAGGAATTAAGGGATTTCACCATCTACAGTCCATAGTATTATTAAAAGATTCAGAGAATCTGGATAAATCTCCGTGTGTAAAGGGCAAGGCCGAAAACCAATATTGAATGCCTGTGACCTTCGATCTCTGACGGCACTGCATTAAAAACCGACACGCTTCAGTAATGAATATAACCACATGGCCTCTGGAATACTTAGAGAAACCGTTGTCAGTAAACAGTTTGTCCCTGCATCTACAAATGCAAGTTAAGACTACTACACAAAGCGTATGCCATATATCAACAACATCCAGAAACACTGCCGACTTGTCTGGGCTCGAGCTAATCTGAGATGGACTGATGCAAAGTGGAAACGTGTGCAGTGGTCTGACGAGTCCACCTTTAAAATTGTTCTTGGAAATAATAGACGTTGTGTTCTCCGGGCCAAAGAGGAAGAGGACCTGAATCTGATGAATCTGATCAAAAATCTATGTTATTCATCAATATGATGACTTTGGTTGTTATTGTTACATTGATACAATGTTTCCATTTCAACCTAATACATCGGTGACCATTACCATCAGAAAGTGAATGTTGATTCCACCGATACTGATGCTTATAACACAATATCAATGTTGATACAATACTTCCTTGCTATCTGGGTTTTTTTCTGTGTGCATGCAGTAAGAAGCATAGAGACCCGCACCGTTAGCCTAGCTTAGCCGCAATCACTGGAAGTGGGTTAGACCAGTTAGCCTAGCTCCCTCAAAAGTGACGAAATACACTTTCCAACAACTCCAAAACTTTCTTATTTACATGTTGTGACTTGTGTATTTACCACGTGTAGAAATAACTGTAAAATGAGACATTGTAATTTTCGAAGCAGATACATAGCTACCCTTCATTAACTATTTTCTTCTTGCCGAACCACCGATAGTAAACCACCACTGCCTGGGCGCAGTGATTGCACGCAGCACCTCTGTTTGACAGGTAACGCGCGCTCAGTGAAGTGAATATCATCAGCTAGCTAAAGAAAATAGTTCCGGGTATGTATCTGCTTCGAAAATGACAATGTCTCAGCGACAAGGAAAAACTGTCTGTAATCTATAGCTGCATTGCTATGAAGACAGAGTTTGGGGGGGGGGGGGGGTGCACACAGTGTATGGGGCAGGGGTCCCATTTTCAGGTTCTTGAGAGCCATTCAAATAAGCAATAAAGTTAAGTTTTTATTCTATCCCTGCCACACCCTCCACCCTCCCAGCCTTTTCTCCAGAATGTATTCACCTATGAGTTGCATTATACTGCTGGGCTTGTGCAAATGGCTGGCAATTATAATCTGATTTTTTAAAATAGAAATGTCTTTGCTTTTCATTTGCAGAATGCAGGAAGAGGAAGGTGTACCTTTTTGGTGCCTGTCTACAATTATTATGCTCAAGCCTTTTCCCCATCCATAAACACAACATTTTTACAACATGCTTCCTTCGGTGTAAGAATGTGAAGAATAATATGAGAATTTCTGTGATTTAAACACAGTTGCATATAGCAAATCGGAAACAAATGTACACATGGCTTTCTCTCTCTTTCTGTCTGTTGAAGCACAAAGAAAAGCACACGTCAAGCTATACCTGAACTCCACTGTTCTGAGGGTGGAATGGTAAAATACTGGTCAGCAATATTTTTTGTTTGCATGCAAACCAAGGAGTGGGAGAAAGGCAATTTAAAAGTCAGTACAGCTTCCTTGTTTCCTCAGTCAGTTTTTACATATTCAAGGTGATATACATCTAGTTCTACATAAAACACATAGTCAGGCATTGCAAGCTCCACACACAATGTGAAATTATTAAACAAATGGCTTTGAAAGTGGGTTTTATCCCTCTCACTCAAAAAGTGAATATGCTTCTTAAATGTATAGTGAGAATAATAAAAAACTATCTTAATCTCCCAGAGAAGAAAAAGGCTTCTGTGTGGTAGCCTATTACAGTACAGCCTGCAGTGGGATTTACTGATAATGGTTATGGCTTTGTGATGCAGATGTCTTGCAAGAGGCAATGGGAAGAAGCTGGAGGGAGCAGAACTTAATGCTACCAGAAGGTTTGACTTCTAAGGATCATTTAGAGGGAGTTGGTAGGTGGGTTTTAAAGTCCAAAGAATAGGACTAGATTATAAAGGGTTCAATGCTGGAGTAGAAAAGGGGAATGAAAGTTCCCAAATGACAACGACAAATGAGTCAGTCAGTGTTTTCTAAATATCACTTTGTTTAAATTTCTACACTGAATTCAATTGACCTCATGGCACTCATTTAACCCCCACCATGTTAAAAGCCACGTTAAATTATATTAAATTCATATCGCCTAAATGTTGGATTTATCTTGCTTGCAGTGTTGTAATAACTTATTTAGCGGCAGGCTACTAACTGGCAAGAATCTCATACATGAATAGGCAGATACGTAGCCTACGCAAGTGTAAAAGTGTGTTAGCATTGTATTCAATATTTATTGACATAAATGTGTTAATTTAGCTCAGGTTTTACCCAGATATTGTAATGGTGTTGTAGCGGTACAACGATGAGCCAAACGCGAGAAAAGAAAAGAAAGAATCTCCCAGCCGTAGCCGAAACCAAAAACACCCTTGTAAAACGGGATAGCCACGTAAACACGGGCGATACTAATTCTGGTAGAAAGAAGAACAGCAAAAACAAAGGCACCCTCGGAACGTGACTATAACGCCCGATAAATGGTGAAACAAATGAAAATAAAATAAACACTCACGCCCTCCAACAACAAAGAGAGCGGGAGTAGAAAAGGAGAAGTGAAAAGAGGGAAAATCTAAACTATATTCCCTGAGCGTCTATGTAGTTATCTAAGTAAAGCTCTACTACGCGAATAAAGAAAAACAATATTTTTCAAACTGCGTGCAGAGGAAACAAACAACAACCGTAACATTCGTGAAGGCACGAAATGATAAAGAAGCGCCAGGAAGCGGAACTCAGGGGTTTAAATACCTCCTGACGCGGACGACAGGTGAACCAGATAATCACCTGGGCGAAATGAAAATCCCGCAAGGGAATGCGGAGAAAAAATCTGATAGACCAAAAAAGATGAGGCGTGGAATTAGAGGAAAGGAAGGGGAACCATGACAGATGTAGCCTGGCTACATCCTAGCCGGTGAAACTTTGCAAGCAATTTTAGCCGGCTTTTCACCTGAATGCTAGACGGCGTTTCACCGACTTTTCAACACAGAACCTGTGTGGGTTCTGGGTTTAATTTTTATTACAAACTTGTTCATTTTGTGGAGTCGACATTACATCACCTTATTGAAAGCTGGCACTCTTAGAGTCAGTCGCATGTAGCATACCTCAAAATAGCGCTTTCATTTATTTTTATTTTGTTTCAGATTTTTCCCAGTTTTCTCCCAATTTGGTAGCTTATTGTACCCTGTTGCGATTAAATTCCCTGTGTACTGCTGAGAATTTGCAGCTACACAACCCTGTTGGCCAGCGGTAGGAAGGAGGTTGCCTCGTCTTCTCCGAGGCGTGACTCTTCGTGACCATAATTCACGGGGCCACTATGTACGCGATAAATCTTTCGGCCGAGACATACGCAACCTTACCGGGAGTGGCCGCCCAATTTTGCCACTCCCATAAGGCACTGGCCATGCTTGGATCTGGCAGGACCCTGGCCCGAACCCAGGTCCTCGGTGTGCAACTGCATTGACTCAAAAGCCAATGCTTTTACTGCTGTGCCACTGCGGCGCTAAAATAGTGCTTTTTAATTGGTTGCTTGTTTTACGTTTATTACGTGCTTCATGTGTGCATCGAACCAGGTTAAACCACCCATAACCGCACCATAACTTCACTCTGCAATACGATTCGCCCTGCAATACGATTTGCCTGTGGGTGCCCAGGCCCCTGAGCACCCAAATGATTGGCGTCTTTGACGTGTACTGTATGTGCAAAAGGAATATCCCCAGGTACTGAGGTAACCTTAGCAACATTATTGCTAGTGCTTTTATCCCACAAAACAAAGTGAGAATTCATTCACTTTTTAAAAACTGAAAAATTAAATAAAGATATGTAAATATGTGGCTGGAGACAGATGCAGAGACGTAATTATAGATCAATTTCAGTGGCATTTCCTCCTGCCTCCAGAGGACAGTGCACGGAAGTCATATCGGCTATCCACACCTCTCTTCTCACTGGATTATAAAAATGTCTCTGCACCAAAAATAGAGGCAAAAAAAGAATCCTGAATCGAATCGGAGCACACCACCATCTTATATTACCTCATCAAAAAAAGGAAATAGCTGGGGGGGGAGGGGGGGTTGGTGCACACTGTATGGGGCAGGGGTCCCATATTCTGGTTCTTGAGAGCCATAGGCTAGACTGTTTTCAATTTAAAATTAACAACTGGAAATTACCAACTCTTTTTGGAAGAGATTTATCTCCCTGATTTAATGTGGATAGGAGGCTGGTCAGAGACAAGCCGTGATATCTATATTATTACTGTCATCCAAATAAGCAATAAAGTTAAAAAAATTATTTGTGGTTTTAGTTCCCAGCAAATATTCTAATAGCTCACAGGAAGCAATATAGGAAAAGCTAGAAACTTCCAGAAAATGCCAAGCCCTGAAGATGGCTGATTGGAGTTGGTTAGTGTGACATATGGGTAATAGCCCAGTTTTCAGTACGCATACGCTAAGGCCCTATGGTGCACTCTTTCTTATTTGCATTTCATGCCCACTGTTTCCTCAATTTGTAATTCCCGATTGTATACAGTGGTGCCCAATCTCTGCATCTGATGCAGGAGGGTGTACACAAGTATCACATGCTTTTGCTTTTTCGTCCTGCGATGTTGCCAGCTGCTTCTTTTCACACCGCACACACATGCTAAGCTTTACACAGACATGAGTCAGATGAAGACATTTCATTTGCATTGGGATACGGACCGCAGGGTTACTAGAGAATGATGAAACGCAGATCCCAGTTACCAGCTACAGTGGGCACTCACGAAGCCGGGATGTGTCCCATCCATGCAATAGAACAGTGCCTTAAGAGGACGAGACACCCAGTAGCGCTCACTGTTTCTTATTTGCTTATACCGTTAATTATTCCAATATTACAATTAACTCACTTAAAACTGGCAACATTCCACCATCTCTGAACAGATTGATGGGTAACACTTTACAATAAGGGAACACAACTAATGCATGACTCATCATGATTTAATGCATGCAATGACGCATGATGTATCATGAACTCTGTGTGGTTCAATATTAATAAATGATCAAGGCAGTATTAGTTCATGTGATTACTTTACACTTAATGTATCATCAATTAATGAACATTAACTTGTAGCTAAGTCATACATTAAGTAACATGTCATCAAAGAAGCTGCAAACCAGTTAGGTAGACAAAAGCTTCTCAGACCATCAGTGGTGGATGTATACATTTTGGGCTGCCAAAACTCCTCCTGACAGTGTGCTGACAAAGCTGTTCGCTTTTAAAACGACTGATGAGTGAAATTCAGATTTTTATAACAACCCCCTCCCCCCTCACTTGTACATAGAGACAGGATCTATGTGGCTTACAATATCTTGTTTTATGTTATTTTAATTTAATTTATCGTAGGAAATGCATAATTTGTCATTATTTTTCAATATTAGCTTATTTGCAATATTCAATAATTCAGACTAATAAGCTGTTGGGTGAACCCTACGCCTACTTCTAATATATTTATACGAAAACTATGGTGCTTTAGTCATATTTTAAACCCAGTTATACCATAATACAGAATAAGAATCAATCCGTGATTTTACCTGACACAATAACAAATATATAGTATTGATGTTTTACTTATCGTACAGCCAAGAAAAGACTCTGGTTGGTCAACATATGACTCACTGAACATATGACTCTGATTATGGAACGGGTACAATTATGATGAATAGCCTACAATTACATGCATGCTAGGACCGTGAAAATAGAAAAAGAGTTGAAAAATAAGAAAATAGTAACTAAATGATAAATGGGAGAGTTAAATAAATTATTTTTACATTTATTTTATCGACTGATTGGAGGCTAAGGAAATGATTAAAAGCGTTTTTACTTTTTGCAATCCAGATAACCTGTTTGTGACATGTCGCCTTTAGGATTCCATATACAAGGACCACAACCGTAAAGTAGTTCGAACTTGAACTTGAAAACTGAATCACAGAACTATGGTATGGATCTACTTTCTACAGGCTATCTATGGTATGGATCTAGCTAGCAAACTTGAATGCACTGCAGAAGATCCTAAACAAACCCAAATGCTTTTAACCCTCTGAAACTACATGTTACTTAAATTCGTGTATGTAGCTAGTTAGCTCATTGTAAATGCGTTCAATGTTGGCTATGTTTGCAAAAGAAAATCAACCTAGCAGCGCCAACGATTCAATCTCAGACACAAATAGCTAGCAAGCTAGCTGCTATGAGGCCTACTGTCACTTGTAATTTTGCTTGCTGGCTTGCCAATGTCCAGTAGTTATGTATTTAGGCTAGTTCAGTGGCATTAGTAGTAGAACACACAAGGATTTGCATATTGCTGCTAAGTATAACATTAGCTACATTAGGCAAATGTTAAATTACATAATTCCCTTAGAAATGTCCTTTTCGGAGTAAAATATTTATGTATCTAGCGTTACCCTGTCATGTGAGATCAGGACTGGACTGAATATTGAACTGGACCAATATTGAACTGAATAGATTAGATTCAACTACATTACGTGATGTCATAATTAACCTACATGTAGTTCAACCTTTTCATACTGATTTTTCATACTATCCGTCAGCTAGTCATCATCACATGTTCAAGAAGACTAACTAGAGTCATCTCCGATGAGTAAAACAACAACTATACCTTTGTATTGTGTCAAGTATAATCACGCATTGATTATTAATATTCTTATATGTATTGTGGATATAACTGGTTTTAATATATGATTATTAACCCTTTAGTTTGGTAGAAAAGGGCAGGGGTTTTTAAATTATAGCCCAAGCGGAAATTGAGAGGTGCAGTGCACTGGAAGCCATATTGGTTGCTGTAACTTCGGCAATAGAAGCAAGCAGTTAAGTCCGTTCAATACCATAGAGTTCAGTGCTTACTTTTTCTGAGTGCCTCTGAGTGCCATTCTAGTTTTGATTTGTAAATGATCTTCTTTTAACAGTAGGGTCGTGGGAGATATGGCAGGACATGGAGAAGGCGAAAATGCGTTTTTTGGATTTTGGGGTATCAGAGGAAACGGTCAGTTCTCAGACTGGTGAAGACTGCTCCCATTCATCAGAAGACACGTTTGTCAGGGGACCACAATAATAAGTGATTTTGTATGCACTTGAATAAAGTAAGTCAACTTGAATAAAGGTCTTCTCCATCATTTTAATTCTCCATAAAAAAGACTGAAAATGTCCTACTTAATTGAGAGAAGGCAACTTACAGATCATTATGATTGATTCTCTATTAAATCATTATGAACAGTTCAGCAGTAAATTTTAAAAGATATTTTTAAGAGAAAATTCTATGGTATCTGGGTAGATGTTCCATACATCTTTGCACATCTTTGCCGTTCAGTTAGTATACTGTCACACCCATAATAAATACAACCATTTATGCTTGCACGGCACACTTTTTTCTTATTTTTAAAGCCAAGGCTGGTGCTGGCTGATAACAAAGTTCTCTGGTTATTGTCTCTTTGAGAGATCTGAATGCCAGTGTTAATAAGATGACGGGAAGAGCCCATTTGTCCCGAGATGCAGACAGCCAAAACTCATTGAGAGTGCAAAATGCAGGCTGTAATGTAATTAAAGTACACTGCCAATCCAACCTGAGTTAATGTTATTATTGGACATTGCAAGGCTGTGCTTTTTTTCATGGGTCTCCTGAGGATGTGGGGTTTAGTCTAATTGGTTCCAAAGCACACCCTAAGACTCCAGTACTCCTCAGTGGCTGGTCATGTTCATTTCCACTAGATTGTAAAGAGCAATTTGCAAACAACACAAACATGGTAATAAGGGGCTAGGTGGGTAATTAATGTGGGCACAAAGTGGCTCATTTGCATTTTCATGTATTAAAAAGCTTTGTTGAGCTAAGAATTAAAAAGTGCCTCAGAAATTCTATTGAGCCTGGCCCAGGCCTCAGTAGATGTTCCAATCAGCGATTATATTCTTTAGGGGTCCCATTATGCTCACCTCCTGGGACAAGGAATGAAAAGATAAGACATTTAAAGGGGATGTAGGAAAATAAAGGGCAAGTGCAGTCATTACCAGAGTCTTGATCTCATGGTCTTGGTCTCGAGAGGTCTCATAGTAAACGTAGTCATAAACGTAGTCTTAGTTTGGATCTAGGTCTCGGCCCTCAAACTCTTGGTTTTGGTCTTGCCGTATGGTCTTCGGGCAAGACCATGGTCTCGGCAAGACCAAGTTCTCTCTCTCCAGCTCAAAATAATAATCACACCAATCCACCACTACTGCGCCATAATGGCAGCACCATAGGTGTGGGTTTATTTTTCACCAGGACGGTGCCCTAAAAAAAATACAGCCACAAGCAAACTATGTTAAAAGCCATGAATCTTGGATTTATCTTACTTGCAGTGTTATAATAGCTTATTTAGACGGCTAACTACTAGCAAGAATCTCATGAATAGGCAGATGCGTAGCCTACACAAGTGTAAAAGTGATTTAGTGTTGTATCCAATAAGGGGTTGAAACAAAGGGGGATGCAGACTGAGCGGGGGGGTGCAGGCTGAGAAATTACACCGGAATCTACAGTGCACTCCAAAAGTGTTAGGACAGTGACACGGTTGTTGTTGTTTTGGCTCTGTACTCCAGCACATTGGATTGGAAATGGAACAGTGAATATGAGGTTAATAGAGCTCCTATGATTCCATTTTCGCAGAATCGCAGACGGAATTGCGGAATTGACCTTCAAAAGCAGAATCTTGGCTTTTGCGTGGAATTTTATTTTTAGGTCAGATGGACCGTCCATGTCCCGCCCGTTCCTGTCCAGACTGGTCCAGCCCACCTCCTGTCCAGTTCATCTCCCGTCCAGCTCGTCTCCTGTGCCGGCCCGTCTCCTGCCCTCCTGTCCCGGCCTGTTTTTAGTTAGCCCCTGTCTGTCCTAATAAACATGCTCCCGAGTGAAGCTTTCTCCTGAGCTGTCTCTGAGTCTTGCGTTTGGGTCCAGTCCAGTTCGGAATCGTAACAAGATTACTTTTTATTTTAATATTTTTACTGTTTAAAAATCATTTTTTAAAAAGGGAAAAAGCCCTGTGCAAAGTTTGGGAACCCTTTTGGATTATTCTTTGTTCCCTCTTTTTTAAAGGTGATGACTAAGGCCCAGGCCCAGGGCTTCAATGTTAAGTGAATATAATTTCAGGGCTGAACTATTTATTCTGAAGTAACTCCATGGGCCCTATCTTACACCCAGTGCTAAGCAGCGCTAACCCAAACGCAAGTGTCTTTGCTATCTTATACCCGGCGCATTATAGTGCCCATTTAAATACCAAGGAATCTTGCACCCATAACAAGTGAACATGAACACAAAAAATGCATAATAATAATAATAAAAGGGTCCATAGATCAAAGACCACATACCTGTTCCTCAGCGAAGGGGAATGGCGCATTAAATTGCTTTCATATTTTTTTAATTACAGTGACCATGCAGGTTTCCATACTCTCAGCTTATTAAAACCCCGCTGATTTCACCTGTTATTCCATAATTGAACAAAATGATTTTAAAGAGAACCAAGATAATTAGAAATGAAAACAAATTTGCAGCACATTACACAATTACGTAATTCACAATATACGCCATTCTCTGCATGTGCGCTTTAACTTCATTCCGGAGCAGGTCTGTTTCCCCTGCTGTAAATTACACTTTTCACGGTCTTCCCGGGAAAGTGGACTTGTTTTAAAGCATTAAGCTACCAGTAAAACAGGTTGGTCACATTTTCATTAGCAGGACATTATAAAACAAGGGAAAATATGCGTGAACCGATGGGTTCCCAACCTGACAGCTTTAGTATATTTAGTGTCATCATTAAGACAAAATAACGGTATTTATGTTATTAATCAATATTAGAATGCATGTAATGAACTTCGGATGAAGCTTGAACTTTGAGAACTCCATGAGAACAGCCTCATGAAATTGATGTTTGAAAATGCTTCATTGTATAATCAAACAAAATTTGTTAAACAAGCAGGCTAATTTGGCGTTTTCTAAGGCGAGACGGAAGCCATATTCTGGGAGCTTATTCTCAGCTGTTGCCGGTGCTTTTAACAAAATGTAACATTTTTTAAAATAACAGCACTGTCGGGAATTACCGGGAACCCATGCCAGTGTTAAACCCTAATGTTAAAGATTATTATTGTGTATAAAAACATATCATCATGGTTAGGCCGAATAATATTGATCATACTATTGATCTATATAGCCTAGTCCTTGCTCGCACTACACATACACGAGCATGTCTGTTTCACCAACATATAAGCAATCTGCCAAGGTGGAACAAGGAATGGGATATGACATATTGATTGGTTTATTGCATGTTACGCCCAAGACACACCTATAATTAATGAAGAGGCTAAGTTCAGCCCACTTGCACCTTGCGCCATAATTAGCGCTCAAATAACACGCAGTCTAACTCGCAAAGGTGGACTGGGACACCCCCTAAATGCACTTCTGCCATGCGTTTAGACCAAGCGCTAAGATCGTCAAGATAGAACCCTATGCCTTCTAAAGAATCTGACTGCGGCAGCTCTTCTTTCTGGTGTTAACAACCATGGGTTCCTCGAAACAGTTGTCAAAGGATGTCAGAATCTAGATACAGTTCACTTCCAAGTATCAGAGTACGCCCAATTCACGTTATCAACTCGTGACAGCAACAAAGCGAAAATATTCCATTCAAAGTGACAATAGCGTCAAACAGCGGGGGAGGTGGAGTCAGTACACAGTACATTGGAACATGTTATAACTTGATTCACAAAAACCAATAGCTAAGGTTAAATATGCACATAAAAAGTGTTTATCCAGGGAATATGTTAGTTGTTACATAAAATTTAGCTAAGCATTTTTGTGGTTAGGGGTGCAGTATTTAGTTTGGAAATATTAACATACTTTCTTACGTAACTTACTTATGTAGAATTGAGTACCGACACAGCCGACTGGCTGCTATAGCGCTTCAAAATACCTGATAGCTAAATGCACTTTTCATACCAATTTGCAATTGAAAATCCTGTTTTATAAATCTCCCTCTGTTGTTGTTAAATTAGCACTATTATAAGTATTTGATTATTATTAAACAGCTTGGTAGCTTGCTTCACAAGCACAACAAACTGGTGGCATTTCAGTATTTTTCTGTGTCCTATTGGATGAAATAGTATCACATGCAGCCTATTAAATCATCCTCATTAGCCAAAAAATGTTCAGATTTGGAAGACATGTTAGGGGGGTAATGTTTCCATAGGAAATTAATGGGCTCACTTTATTTTCAATGGCAATTTCTGCACCTTAATTGCTCAAATTTAATAATCTATAATTAGTATCATTACATTTTGAATAGCACCCATCTGCACATAATATGATGGAGCTTGTAGTGAGGCCAGCTGTTCCAGAGACTGGCACTGGTGACAGACCCAGGTAAAATGCTTTACATTAAACCTAATTTAGTGTATGGCTGTTCCTCCTTAACTGCAGCGGCAGATATGGTTTCAGCTCACTGCTCGTGACTAACTGTGCACTCTGTCTGTCTCTGTCAACCAAAACTACACCAGCTGCTATATCTTAAGAGTTATGTATCTTTAAGTATATCTGAAATTGTTATTCTATTGAATAAAAGACCCTACACCCAGCAGAATTTCTGGTAAATCATGTCTTTGAGCACGTACTATACGAAAACTGTGGTTGGAAAATATTCCACTTTCAAGATTCCAAGTGGTATCAATAGATCTGTATCTTCCACAATGTTCATTCACATCTGGTGGCTGGCCACCAAAAGCTAAGTGGTTTCATATATTTGCAGCAGGCTGGAGTACAAAATATTTTCATATGCAAAGTGAATAATGTGATGAAGGGACACATGTAGTGTACAAAATGAAGGCCATCTGACACATTTCAAATCAAACACTCACTTCCCCAAAAGTACTGTCACAAGTATTTACTCTCAACCCTTGAAGACCTCTAGTCATGCGTGCATGAAACTTTAAAAAAAAGCAATGGTAAGGTCCCAGTCAAAAAGATTAGTTGGACTTGATATGTGATTTTCTACATTAGTTTTTCTGCAGGGAACTATAAACTATAGTGACAAAGCACATGCTCTGACCAGCTTTCTAGGTCACTGGATCCCAAACTTTCTGAGCCCATGACCCACTGAAAGAGCCAATACATTTTCTGTGACCCACCCCTTATTGAAATATTTACATAGCATGTATTCAAAATGTTCATTATGGAATTCAAATGTTTCAGTATATGTGAAAACAATTGCACGTATACTGTAACTCGAGCAGTGTTTAGAATACACGGTAATTTATATTTTGGTATGTATATCTCACACCATCTCAACACCTTCCATGACCCACGGTTAGGGAACCACTGCTCTGAGTTGGGCAAAGAGCCATGTTGACTGATTTAATCTATATCAGCCTCTCCCAACAGTCTCAGGTCTTCCCCGTCAGATGCATTCAGGGAGCCTTCACTGCAAATCTGTTATTTCATTCACTGGAGTGGTTCACGGCGGCTTCATTACAGCCCATAAAAGCTACACCAGTGAAACCATATAAACAAGGTGAACAGCGTTCTTATTGTAAAACACGCTGGTAACATCAATATTTGTATTTTCTTAACTCTAAACTTCTGTGATGAGGCAGACAGTGCAACAGGACCAAGCAGAATAGCCATATGTCTTGGTCTAGTTAAGTGAGGATCAAAGAAGCAACTAGTCATTTTTTCTTCAAACCTGAAATGTCTAATTTAAACCATAAATCCATGTGGCTCAACTTTGACTCATAAATGATAGTCAGCTTAAGTGTGACTGTCTGCCATCAGAAACACGAGTTGATCTTGACGATCAGTGACCACCCCTAAACTGTGTTTGTATATAACAAAAACCACCACCAGAATTGTCATACAGACATACCATGTATTCTTTAACCCCTTTACGCAGATGGCAAATTTGGTCAATTCTCACCTATTTAGGGGTTGTTCTCTTTACATGTAAGGCTTTATAACTCCAGGTGTGAGCATAACAGAAACTTGGAAAATGTCTTAAATTAAACAAGACAGTTGTACCATTTACAATTAGATTAGTTTATTTTCATAATTTAGGTCAACGTAAAACACCCCACGCTCTGCAAACCTGTCTAATGCATTCCACTTCATTCTCGTTTCATTGACGATTATTTTATCCAATATCGGACATTATAACCTTAGCAACGGTGTTTGCAACGTCTTATTGGATGCTTTGAACGATAAATTACAACACAGCGTAACAGCATTTTTAGTTTTAACAGTCTAGTATTACGCAAGCTCTACAGAAAATTAATTCCCTGATGGCAGTTTTCCCTTCCCAATATGTAAGTAGTATTGCTTTTAATATGTGGTTGGTCTCACTGGCTACATAGAGGGTGGACAAAATATCGGACACACCACTGAAAAATGGTTTTAACTTTGAAGCATCTAAACCACAATTACAAAAACATCTATACAGGTGATTCCTATTAATTTGAATGCTAATTAGTAGCATGTGTCTGCTTAAAAGAGATCTAAACAGCAGCACTTTGCTCCAAAGCAAGATGAGGATACTAACAGATTTCCAAAGGGGCCAAATAGTTGGTGCCCGAATAGCAGTGCGTCAGTCACAAAAACGGCAAAATTATTGAAGGTGGCAAGGGGATGTGTCAAAAATGATGACAACATACAGTATGCACAACACGAAAAAACAGCATCAGCAAAAAATAACTGTGGCCGCAAGTCAAAGCTCTCCAACAGGGACAGACGGGCACTTGGTAATAGTTACTAATAACTACAGAACTACAGCTATCACCACAGAATTTAATCAATCCATGTCTCAACAAAAACAGTTCGTCATGAGCTTCACAAAGCTGGTATTTATGGCAGGGCCACCATTCAGAAACCATTTGTATCCAAGGCTAATGCACAAAAAGACGCATAACATGGTGTAAGGAACACAAAACCTGGACCCCTGAGCAATGAAGAAAAGTGATGAGTCATCTTTTACTCTTTTTAATACATCTGGACAGGTTTATGTTTGGAGAAAGCCTAAGGAGGCATTCAATCCACAATGTCTGTTGCCAACTATATGATGGTGGTTCTGTAATGGTATGCTCAGCCATTTCATGGGACTCATTGGGTCCAATGATTGCTCTCCATGGATGTGTAACGGGAAAACAATATGAAACTATTTTACAAGACCAGGTGCACCCTATGGTGCAAACACTGTTTCCTCATGATGTCCCCATATTCCAACATGCTAATGCCCCCATACACACTGCTAAAAACATTAATGGATCCAAGAACACAAGGATGACATCAAATGCCTTCCATGGCCTGCACAATCACCAGATATAAACATAATTGAACTTTTATGAGAAGTTCTGGAGCGCAGAGTGCAAACTAGATTTCCACCTACTTCATTCCTCAAAGAACTGGAGACTGTCTTTCGTGAACAAAGGGCCAATATCCTACTACACACAGTTCAAGAATTCTATGACAGCATTCCTAAAACGATTGAAACTGTTTTGAAAAACGTGAATTTTATGTTTGATTGTACCGATTTTCATTGATGATAAAACATTTGGCAGCATTTTGCTGATGGTGGAATATTATTTCATTGTAATGTTATCGTACATAATATAGGCTATGGCATATATACAGTACTTTTCACATTTAACCTAAAGTACACAAACGTGTTACCAAGATACCATGCATGAATACCTAATGTACCATATGTTACTTATGTTCTTTTATACTCAGGGCTTGTAAAGTTTCTACTTGCATGGGAAAACAAGCTATCAACAAAACATAATGTGAATGAATTGTGCCACATTTTTCAAGATGCTTTCTCTACAGGTAAGTGTAGAGATGTATTTGCCAAGCCACCTCAATGCATGCTGATCACCAGCGTGTATGCGAGAGTGAATGCGACAATGAGAGTGCATGTGGAATGCAAACAGGGAAAGCGAGGATAGGCTGTGGGATAATGAGAGGGGAATGAGGAAACAAGGAGGGAAACCATGCCCAGCCTGCACAACACAGAAGACAGACAGGGTAAATGGAAAAATATGACATGAAACGAGAGGAATGGGGAAAACAGGGAGAACGATAGGAAGGTGGACTGGAAGGGAGCGGCGGACGTAATCACAACTGTTAATTAATCAAGGCTTTAAGATATGTAACCATTAATGTGTTATTAACTCATATAGACTTATTTTAAATAAACAAACACATGGGATTTTACTTTCTATTCTTTGATGGTTGATTTAATTACCACTCTCATTCATTTTGGCCTTTCAGTGCATTTTCCACTTCTCCTCCTGTTTGGCTATTCTGGTTCCACTGCAGGTTACTGTTAAAAGCTATTAATAAAGTAGACTCAAACCAGTTGCCAAGACTGGATCCAGTTCACAGCCAAGACCAAAAACCCAAAAACAGGATCCAACTTTTGAAACAGTACAGCAGGCTAATAAATGTATTCTCTGTCTCAATTACCACTCCCACACTACACATTCAATAAAACCGATATTTTGCCAGCAGTTTAACCATCAATCACAAGATAGAATTACGCAATGTGACCAAATGCTGACAGTTTTAATCCTAAATATATTGTTTATTGGGCTCAAAAGCAAGAATTTATTTTCCCATATCCATGTGTTAACTCTAGTCAGTGCACTGGTCTGTGTTGAAAAAGACTTTATGGCCCCAAGGCAACAGACATTGTTCATCGCTGGTTTTACAACTGGTTCCTTGAGAAACAGCAATAGCGCACAAACTCTCCATGTCATGCATACACCTTGTATTTCCATTTTGGACATGTCACACAGCTCTGTGCAGTACATTTCTTATTACTCGATAACTAATAATGTTGGTTCAAGGCCAAAATTGAAATATTAAAACAAATATTCTGTGGTAAAAAAGAACTTTATTCCTAAGCGATCCATTTTCTGGATGTTGAAGTGCTTGAGCAATACAAACGTCTTTGTTGAGGAAATATATTCAAGCTTTGATAAACAAGGAGTTGTAGGAGCTGTATTCCTGAACCTAAAAAAAAGTGTTTGATAATAGTGAACCACAATGTGCTGCTAAAATAGCCATACACTGCTTTTTCATTAGGCTTTTAAGTCAATTAAGCAGTGAATTGGAACAATCATTCCTTTTTTCCTCACTATCGATTTTTTTCTCTAGGATATTTTAACGCCATTCTTGTGGCAAATAATTTGCTACTAATTAAAATAAATCATGAATCCAAATTTCTAATTTCCTCGCCTCGATTTAAGCAAAATTAAGTAAGAATGGGGCTTAGAATTCAGCTTTGGGTTATGTGTGTTCTGCATTGATCATAATAATGTGCATTCATCTAGTTAGTCTATTATTCTTCCTTAAATTTCATCCTTTTACCAAATTAATTTCAGTTACAGTGACACAGACACCGAACTGATTCTACAGTGTCTTTTAGAAACACAAAATAGCAAAATATCATTCAAACAAAATAATAATTTCCAAAGTGGTTAATCTCCTCTAAATTCACTGAATCTATCTGAAAATGAACCGACAGATAGTTAACGTAGACTGAATAAATGTTGCAACATTCATTATATTTTAATGCACTCTACAGTGAGCACCATTAGTGACACATTTTTAGTTATTTTGGTTCTGTACTCTAGCACTTTCAGTCCGAAAGGACACAGTGACAATGAGGTTGAAGTGCAGACTGTCAGCTTTAATTTGAGGGTATTGTCATCGGATGAACCGTTTAGAAATTATAGAACCTTTTTGCACATAGTCCCCCCCCATTTTCGGGCATCAAAAAAATACTGGACGGTTTAACCTAATGTAGAATAAAGTAATAATTTTTACATTTTGGTTTTGCAGTTGTTCTCTGAAATGTCGTTGTGTTTTCTGACTTGCAGTTGTTCTCTGAAATGTCGTTGTGTTTTCTGACTTGCGGTTGTTCTCTGAAATGTCGTTGTGTTTTATAACTTGTTGGTGTGTTTTTCGAAATGCTGTTGTGTTTTATAACTTGGTGTGTTTTCTGAAATGTCGTTGTGTTTTATACCCGTCGGCTTCCGTAGTTGCAGGCATCAAATTTCGGAATTAGCATATATTTACAGAAATCTATAAAGTTGATAAGGTAAAACATTAAATATATTTTCCTTGTAATATTTTCAATTAAATATATGTTTAAAAAAATGTACAAATCATAATCTGCTTTTATGTGCATTTTACATACTGTCCCAACTTTTTGGGAATTGGGGTTTGTAAGACACTTTATGTTGGTTTTTCCTTTAATTTGTCACCCATCTGTGTGTGTGTATATATACACTTAAAACAGTTTCCATTTTCTGTAATATATGACCATTCTTCAATTAATCAAGTAATTTCATTTCAGTTCTGGGTTTTTTGTAATTAATGTAAGTTCCATAATAGCTTAATCATTCTGCTCCAGCACCTGCATTTTAGCTGCTTGCTCGCCGAGAAACCTAAATCTATGTGCCTGTCAAAGTCCCATCCATTAGCGCTGTAATCACAGTAAATATCACACACACTGTACCAAATGAAATCAGCCATCCTAGAGATTGCTGTCTGCCCTTCCCTGAAGAGTGATTCAGTGGTATAGCCACAGAGAGGAAAGAGCTGCGGACTGATCAGTTACCTGTGCAGGTTTCAACATTAAGGTTTCACACTTGCCTGGTTGGGCAAGTTGGTAAGAAAGTACTTTCCCAAACTCAGTCTGTTTTATTATGGGGTTGAATAAATAAAGGGTTAAATCATTTCAAATACAGTATTTGACCCAGATATGGTGCAATACTTTTAAAGTCTCTGGTTGATGCTTTTGTATGCAGGTTTCAGTCCTCACACTGGTATTAGCATTTAAACCTGCTAAAAAAGTATTTTGCGTACTTGTGTCCAAAAATCTCTAAAGTAGTTCAATGATTTCTGGCCACTTTTTCCCCAAAAACCACACGGAACCCACAAGCATGACCTTTGGATCATCTTTCCAGAAACAATAAAATCCAAACATAAGGGATCTGGCATCCCCCCACATCATCTTCTAATATTTTTCATGGTCAGAAAAACAGCTTCAAATCCAAGGTTAAAAGTGCAAGATTGTCACATTAAATCTACACACTGCTCTCCACTGCCCAGGAGATGACCTGCAGAGCATAGGCTAACCTTGGTGTATAAGAGGTTAGCCTTTCATGCCCGTCCAGTCCTGTTACTCTGTTCAACCACAGAGAGAGAGCAGAGTAACACGGGCCGGTCATGGGAAGGTGTGGCCGTAGGGCGGCAGCGCACCTGACCGCCAAAACAGATCATGAACGAGTGTTAACAGCTGTGAAAACACACCAGGTCTGGTCCTACTTCCCCCTGCACTGCCGCCGACCCCAGCACGCTGAACAGGGACAGGCAACTCAGGCATACCGCCAGAGAGACTGAATACGTCAGCCACCCACCTGCTCATGGTCTTTCCACTCTTTACAAAGGAGGGGCACTTCCTTGGCTCGCCGCAGTTTCTTCCACAATATTTTGTGGCTCAGTTACATTACATTACATTACAGGAGTTTAGCAGACGCTCTTATTTAGAGCGACTTACACAATTTTTTATTACATTTATCCATTCATACAGCTGGATATATACTGAAGCAAGTCAGGTTAAGTACCTTGCTCAAGGGTACAACGGCAGTGTCCTACCTGGGAATCGATTTCGGTTACAAGTCCAGTTCCTTGACCATTATACTACATTGCCACCTAGTTATCACCTGCAGTGGGTCTTACTCAGTTCTTAGCTATGCCTATTTCCAGAATCAGAGTCTGAGAGAAAATCTGACCATCTGCAAATCAGAATATGGCTGCTAGTTCATGCTTTTCAAACCATTTACAGCAGGGGTCCAAAGGTGGTATTTTCTACTGTAAAACCACTTCAGACCTTAAAAATCAAGTGTGGTTTTTTGTATGATTGAGTGTCTGCTTTAATTGATTTGCTATTGATATACAAACCCCAATTACAAAAAAGTTGGGACAGTATGTAAAATGCACATGAAAGCAGAAAGCAATGATTTGTTATTTGTCTTTTACATATATTTAATTAAAAACAGTACAAAGAAAAGATATTTAATATTTTACCTTATGAACATTATAGATTTTTTGTAAATATACGCTAAGTCCAAATTTGATACCTGCAACATGTTGCAAAAACGTGCAAAAAACAAACCTATTTTAAGGGTTGTTTCTCCTGTCCCATTTTCCTATTGAACTCTATGGGGAAATAAGTCAGGAGAAACAACCCTTCAAGTGATCTACCCATATCTACTGCATATCTGGCAGCAGAGTGATGGTTTGAGGCTCGTTTCATACCTCAGATGCTTGATGATTTACAAACATTTAGCCAACCATGGGTTCCATACTATTCCCATGTAATTTACAGCTTAATTTAGTCCCACCCCTCAATTCCCATAGAGATCCATTCAAATGCAAAGAGCTTATAGTATCGCTTGTAAGAGCACCTGAAAATAAGATATCAAGAGTTTTTTTAATATCTTTCTATACCCAGTCATGATAGCATCACCTGATTACCTGTGGAATGTTTCAAACAGGTGTTTTTGAACTTCCCAGTCCTTTTTTTCCCGTCCAAACTTTTTTGGAACGTGTTGCAGGCATCAAATTCGGAATTAGCATATATTTACAAAAATCAATAAAGTTGATAAGGTAAAACATTAAATATATTTTCTTTGTACCGTTTTCCATTAAATATATGTAAAAGACAATTTACAAATCACTGCTTTCTGCTTTTATGTGCATTTTACATACTGTCCCAACTTTTTTGGAATTGGGGTTTGTAGTTTCATAGTCCAAGTTAAAACTGGTATGTATACTATGATGACAGCCCAATTAAAATAAACACAATATCATTCTAACAAGCAAGCATAACAAGAATAATTATTTGGAAAGAAAAGCTTTGACAGAAAGCTAAGGACAGCTAAGCTCAGCTTGAAAACAGTTATAAGTGATGCACAGTGCATGCCACTGTGCATTCTGCTCAAGGAAACATCCAAATAAGATAATAATACAGAACATGCTTCTCACATAGGTACATGCGTGTGTGAGATGGTAGTTAAACATAAATGGCATACATTTTTTGATGTCAGGGATATCACAGATCTACCAAATGTTACACATACACACCAACACCTTTGGTGAGAATCGTCGCACATAAGACAGCCCTGGGCGAGCTGGAATCACGGTTAGGAGCTTGAGGAGTCGTGCCCTGAAGAGGACGTGGAGCCCTCTTTCCTGCTACTGGACAAAGGGGTTGTAGCGGCGGTTATCTAGCGGTTGCTACACTGGGGGAATTTAATTGCATAGGGTCCAATTGGCTACCAAATTGGGAGAAAATGGAAAAATCAGGAAAAAATAATCATAATAATGTATAATTTCATGATTGTGAACACGGTTTTGTTAAAGGAGAAACTGGGAACCAAAATTGTGAAATAAGTGTTAAAGTGTAAGATCTCTTAAAGCTTGAAATTGGAGAAAGATATAATGTAATTTCAGGGAAGCGTGTGATGAAATTGCTTGAGTCTGTAAATGAGCATAAAATCAAAAGGGAATAAATTACCCACCCAGCACATACCACTCTGTAGTATTTCCAGTGCTGTCAACTTTTCAGAGCAAATTCATTTTTGTTGGTTCCTGAATTTCAGACATTCAAGAATGATAAAGACATAAATCATGAGTTAGGATTTTTCAGTAAAGAAAACATATATCTGGCTTATACCTATAGGCCTAAATATAGCACAAATACAATTCTGTCAGGACAACTCACATATTTAAATGACATGTTTAATGAATGAATGTGCTGCATAATTATTTTAGTTTGGCGGTGAATGGATCTGCTTTAGTACTGCTCCGGAGCACAGGCATCTCCCCCCGCTTAGAGATAAGACACAGAGAACAGGCAATGGGGGTAAATTAGTGGTGTGATTGTGTGCGTGCGTGTGTGCGAAAAGCTGTCCCTCCCCTGATAATTCATTAAATATGCATGGGCCAGGAGAAGGAGAAGGGACCCCCACACCCTCTCCCAACCACTTAAAAATGAGGTCCAGTCTTGACTTTTCAGTTGGCATCTGAGTCTTGTATCTGGGTGGCGTTTGGGGTGTTTGCTCTTGTTTTGGGCCTTACTTTTCGCATCTGGAATTTTACATTTCATCCCTGGTTTTTTGGAGATGTGTGTTGGTTTTTGGACTTTGGCCTTGGTGCATTCTGGGGATTACCTTAGGAGAGACAAGCTGTGGTCTGGTATCATCTTTCATTCATTCATTTTGTGACTATAATGTAATGAAACATTCATTGTTTGTTAAGGTAGTTGAACCTTTGTCTTTAGATAAGGCCTTGAATACTTGTTGTAACTTAATAAATCTCTTAATTTTAATCTGGTTGTGAGTTGTACATTTTGATAAAGGCAGATCCAACAAGCTGCTCTGCCTATCAATGAATTTGGTGATTTAATTGATATATTTTATAATAATTAACGAATTAAATCAAATAAATACATTTTTAGTGTTGGATAAGTGAGGAGTTTTAACCGTTGATGCCACTTGCATTCTGTATTCAGAGTACAGAACATTAAACGAGGGCGTTGGCTGTTAAAACCGCTGGATTCAGAAAATACACATTTTACTTAATCCTCACTTCCCCGACACTATACTGTGAGAAAATAAAAGTGGGTCTTAATTTTCAATTGATCCTGCACAGATATGGCCTTGACCTTTCTCCCTTCCCCCGATCCCACTTCTGTTGGGGCCAGTATGAGTCTCTGCCAAGGTAAATAACTGGAATGGGTGGTTAGTGTTCAGGCCATGAAACATTACAATCGGTCAGCAGTGGGTTTGAATAAAAAATCCCGGGCAACCCGAGCTTCTGTCATTCCAACTGTCATGCCAAGCCACCACATTATTAGAACCACAGTACAACTCTCGTAAAAATGCAGCGTAATCAGACACACACCACTTTTCATACAGCTATCATTTTTTTGTTTCCCCCCATTTTTAATGGAACATGACTTGTGTTTTGCAAAAGTCGTCATGGTTAATACATCACTGCCTCTAAAGATTTCACGGGACGGGAAATTAACAAAGGGTTCCACCATATGTGTTCTGTAAAACCAGCAAGCTATCACACACAGGGAAGGTGAACATGTACAAGTAAATATGTGTTCTGTAAAACCAGCAAGCTATCACACGCAGGGACGGTGAACATGTACAAGTAAATATGTGTCCTGTAAAACCAGCAAGCTATCACACACAGGGACAGTGAACATGTACAAGTAAATATGTGTCCTGTAAAACCAGCAAGCTATCACACACAGGGAAGGTGAACATGTACAAGTAAATATGTGTTCTGTAAAACCAGCAAGCTATCACACACAGGGAAGGTGAACATGTACAAGTAAATATGTGTCCTGTAAAACCAGCAAGCTATCACACACAGGGACGGTGAACATGTACAAGTAAATATGTGTTCTGTAAAACCAGCAAGCTATCACACACAGGGACGGTGAACATGTACAAGTAAATATGTGTTCTGTAAAACCAGCAAGCTATCACACACAGGGACGGTGAACATGTACAAGTAAATATGTGTTCTGTAAAACCAGCAAGCTATCACACACAGGGAAGGTGAACAT
Organism: Ilyophis sp. 1 JC-2022; assembly: GCA_022702515.1. Lineage (NCBI taxonomy): Eukaryota > Metazoa > Chordata > Actinopteri > Anguilliformes > Synaphobranchidae > Ilyophis > Ilyophis sp. 1 JC-2022. The sequence goes on from CM040400.1 coordinate 73,885,157, forward strand.
GTACAAGTAAATATGTGTTCTGTAAAACCAGCAAGCTATCACACACAGGGAAGGTGAACATGTTCAAGTAAATATGTGTTCTGTAAAACCAGCAAGCTATCACACACAGGGAGGGTGAACATGTACAAGTAAATATGTGTTCTGTAAAACCAGCAAGCTATCACACACAGGGACGGTGAACATGTTCAAGTAAATATGTGTCCTGTAAAACCAGCAAGCTATCACACACAGGGACGGGCTATCACACACAGGGAAGGTGAACATGTTCAAGTAAATATGTGTTCTGTAAAACCAGCAAGCTATCACACACAGGGAAGGTGAACATGTTCAAGTAAATATGTGTTCTGTAAAACCAGCAAGCTATCACACACAGGGAAGGTGAACATGTACAAGTAAATATGTGTTCTGTAAAACCAGCAAGCTATCACACACAGGGACGGTGAACATGTACCCAGATCCACAAACAAAAAACTATTTTTTTGTATTTGTATTATTTATTATTATCATCATCATTTTTTCCGGTCAACAGAAAAATGTGTGATATAATCTTGTAGTCATTTCAGAATATGAATGTTATCAGGCACTAAGAATATCAAACTAGAGTCCATATATCATGTGTACCCAAGTAGATGGGTAAATAAGTGATGATTGAAGAAGCATTTATTACACTAAGGCCTGTATGTGTCGCAACTTCGACTTTCAAGTGTGTGTCAGGTTCTTCACAAACAAAATTTAATTGATTCAAAATTTGTGGAAAAAATATGTTTACACTGCCAAAACACACCAATAAATGTATTAATCTGTAAGTTATGGAAACATGCATTTAATACAGGCCTGTATCAACCAGTCTTTCAATGCATTGTGGTTTCCCACAGCTCTGCAGTGTGTCTATATGATGTTGAACCAGCAGCTAATCCAGTGTCCAGTGTTGTCCAATTCCCCCGCCTACAGTTTGAAGCCCTGCCTAAAAATATAAAATGGAATTTGTCAATGTCTGAAAACTAATTTACTATCATTTAAAAATAAATGAATAACAAAAAATTATGTTTTAAGTGTGAAGTTCGGCTTGGTCAAAAGCCGCAAAAGACAGGAAATTCAAATGAGCACCACCAAGCCAAACTTCACTATCAGGGATTTCCAGTACTCAGTTCTTTATATCTGACTGTTATACAGTTCTGTAGCTATGTTGTTCTACTGAATTTCAAACAACATTTACTCATTGTAAGAAATCTCGCATTGCACAAGACTGTTGTAACAGTAGTTCAAACTTTAAATTCGCATTCGGTTGCTAGCAAAGTTATGCCCCAATGTTAAGTCAATGGACAATTAATTTCCGGTATTGTAGATTTATAAAGGTTTATTTAAAAACTGTACAATAAACAGAAATGTCACCCATCAAAAGCATTAGTCAATGTCACGCCCGACATGTTGCTATGTCTTCTTTAGCGATTAGAGTTGTAGAATTTGAGCTAGGTAATTGAGGGAAAAAAGTCTTAATCTAACTGCTACTTTTTTTTATGTACTTAATTGTATAAAAACAGCTTAAGAAATCTTTCCCATATTTGTTTTATGTCGAGATATTGATGTGATCTGCCAAGTGGCTTGGTAATTGGTGCTAAAACAGTTGAGATATTGACGGGCAAAATTTTAGTTTTAACATGTGGTGCAAGTTACAACCAAAACGTAGGAGGACGCGGTAAATCTGTTTGCATGATCCGTCTTCGGAAATTATCAATGATTCAATAGATTTGCTGGTCTCCCCTCGGTTAGAAGGCTAACTTCTGGTTCCTGCTGGTTCAGGCTCTCGTCATCTCCCGACTGGATTACTGCAACTCCCTCCTGGCCGGGCTTCTGCAGCACTCTCCAGCCCCTTGAGCTAATCTGTAACGCCGCAGCCCGCCAGGTTTTCAACCTCCCCAAATTTTCACGTCACCCTCTCCTGCGTTCCCTCCACTGGCTCCCGGTGGCTGCCCATATCAAATTCAAAACTCTGGTGTTGGTGTACAAGGCTGCTAAAGGAGCTGCACCCCCAGACCTTCAGGCCTAGCTCTCCTCTCCCTGCGACAACCTGGGCATCACTCCTGCCAGCCTCAACTCTTCTCTCTGCTGGCACACCAATGATGGAACGACCTGTCCATCTCAATCAGGACAGCAGAGTCCCTCTGAAACTTGCGGCGTAACCTGAAGAGTCCCCCGAAGAGTCCCCCCGTACCTTCCGGTGTAATCTTGGAAGAGGGCAATTTGAATTTTCCACCATGATTCCCAATGCCCTCTTCCAAATCTATCTTCCATCTATCCTATAAAAAAATTATAATAATTTTACATGTTAATATGACATATTAATTCTTGCGACAAAGATGAGGATGAGTTATGGCCAAAATGCCATGTTAGTGACGAGTCAGTGAATAATGCTATAAGTTTAAAATCATGAAAATCATGAAAATCAACCATGCGTCAAGAGCATAATGTTGCGTAATTAATAGAATTTTGCCTCGCAACGTTAAACGGAACTTTTTTGGAACGTGTTGCAGGCATCAAATTCAGAATAAGCATATATTTACAAAAATCTATAAAAATCTATAAAAGAGAATTCACAAATCACTGCTTTCTGCTTTAATGTGCATTTTACACACTGTCCCAACTTTTTTGGAATTGGGGTTTGTCGAATCCAATATGAACAATACTGTGCAGCCAAGCTGTCAAAACAAACAAGCTGAACAAACAAGCTTAAATTAAACTGAATAATTAGTCCTCTCGTCTCACATTCTTTTTCATTATTTTCCGGTTTCTTATTTTCTTTGATGTCTCTGATATTTTGAAGCACTTGTGTTGATGAAGCTAAATAACATTTATAATGGCATTTTCAATTAAAATACAGTTATGACTGTTGTAGGGATGCTCTGACACTTGTGTAGGCAACACAAGTAGGCTGTGAAGAAAGGCAGGGCAGAAATTAGTTTTATTGAGGTGCCTACTCTGCATAGCCTACTGGACCCATAGTGAAACATATAGGGAAATGTGAGTAACATTAATAACAACCCCTCCCCCATCTCAGCACCCCGCCTACAAGGAAATCCTGGGGGAAACACTCTAGTCCCTCCCTAATCCAGCTCAGGGTCCTAAAAGCAATTTCCCAATCCCAGTGCAGGGTCCCACTGTGGCCAAATGCATGACATCACCACATACAAACGTGGACAAGAGACATCAGGGGAAGAGGGTGAGGTTTCACTCTCACCCACCTTCCTACACACACACACACACACACTCATGTACACATCACCATCTCTCAGCAACACCCTTATCAATGACACAGCAAAAACATAAGCAGTGGGTACCCAGTGAACCTTGCTGACCACCGCTCATAGTTTTATATTGAAATGGTACGTCAATGGCCCATTTATAATCAAATTATGTATCAAACATCTAAAAATATGACAACCATACAGATATCCCCAAATGTCCTCACCTTGGACATGATTCATTCATCAACCACTATTCATGCTGAACAGGCTGCATGAGTACCAGCACATAACGCACACAGAATAGCTGTCTGACAGTGGCATACCAATATCATGAACAAGCCTTTATGGAAAAGGCTGCCACTCTCTAAAACTTCAACTGGAGTCCTCCACTCTGTACCAAGCTGGTTGTTTTAATGGGGGGGTCGGCTTGCTCAGAGAAACGATAGAAAATGACCATTTCGCAGCAGTATGTTTAAAGCGAATAATGTAAAGGATTCTGGTGATAAAGAAGAGAAAAGAAGATGGAGTAGGTGCAGCAGAGACTTCACACTAAATGCCTCAGAAGGCCTTTTGGGTTTTTCTTTGAAAGCTCTTCAGTTTAGTTTCAGGCCAAGACCTAGTCCCGGCCCCGTCGAGTGCAAAAGCGAGAGCCCTGTTGATGTTGGAAGGAGCTGACGGAGCGGGCGCCAAGCAAAATGAAAGGGGGCTGACTGACGTGAGGGCCCCGCATCGCCACTGACTAAACATTAATACATTAACCGCTTTCACGTGATGGGCATGCCTTTTTATTTTTCTGTTCTCCTCTGCAGTTTGCCGAGGGAGACTGATGCTCTTGGTGACAAATAAGAGCTATTCTGGAACAACATAAAGAAACTCCATCCCTCTGAACTATGCATGCTTGGGTTCCCTTTGAAAACGAAGAACCCCGTCAAAAAACACATTAATCAGACCAGGGAAAACATCAAATATAACCAACGGACATAAAGCATTTGCTTTTAAGGACGGACTTTTCTTATCCCATAAAGCAGTGTGTAGAAAAATTGAAGCTGGTATTAACTGGACAAATTATAAGGCAAAATAATGAAATGGTCATCTATGTGTGACCCTCTGTGACCCAACCCCCCCCCAAATTCTCCCAACTTATGCTCCTTGACCTCTGGCCACCATTTCCCAATGGCCAGTTACTTTCCCCTGCTTAATTCTGAAACCATTATCTAAACCTGCCCTTATGCTACTCAAATTATCCAAACAAGTCCGTAAAGTGGAGATCGCAACACCATTGTAATTGTAATTGTAATTGTTTCGCAAGCCCTGAACATTATTTTTCTACATTTCTATGTAATTGTTTATGTTTTTATATCCCATACACTCACAACTGAAGCTGTAATCACTGTTAAACCTGGATGTAATTTCCTGCATGTCAACACATCCGCAAAGTGCACAGTAATTTCATCCCAGGCTGATAACGTTAAATAATTTGACTAAACAATCACACATGATAGTCATTACAGACCCAATAAACAGATTCTTCGGAAAAAAAGCATATAAAATGCACATTTTCAAAAATCCAATCTTATTTCCTGACGTATCTCTTACAATTACACATACAAGGGAAGGCCCTTTTGTAAACAAGACAGAAATTCAAAAGAAAGGGAGGAAGGAAATAGGTTGTGTGGATGCTTGAAATAAATGCAGGTGTTTAATCTCACCCATATTATATTCTCACTCAAATCTGAAACACTAATCTCTTAAAACACACACCGGTGATTAAGGGGGAAAAATACAAGCAATATATAGTGGGCTCCAGAGGTATTGGCACCCCTGACTGGAAACGCACTTAAAATACTTTTTAAAAATAAACAATATAATTATTGAGATGAACTGAAAATGGCAATATGTGAAAAATATTGTAGTTTAGTAATGTTTCAATGAAACAAACCAAAATCAAGGTTTCATAATTTTTTTTGGCACCCCTGGTTTAGTACTTGGTGCAACCACCTCTGGCACATTTGGAGGGATTCTGGACCATTCCTCTATGCAGATCCTTTCAAGATCCTTCACATTATTGGGTTTGCGCTTATCAACTGCCCTCTTCAGTTCAGCCCACATTTTTTTGATTGGATTGAGGTCCAATGACTCAGATGGCCATCGCAGAACATTGATTTAGAACCATTTCTGTGTGGATTTTGAGGTTTTGGGTCATTGTCTTGCTGGAAAGTATACCTACGGCCAAGTCTCAGCCTTCTGGCAGAGGCAACCAGATTGTCAGCCAAAATTGGCTGATACTTGGTGGAATCAATTATGCCATTGATCTTAACCAGTGCCCCTGGACCTGAATTAAAACAACCCCAAAACATCACTGACCCAACACCATATTTCACCGTGGGTATGGGGTGCCTCTCCTTGTATGCATCTCTGTTTCCACTCCAAGCGCCCAAATTGAATGTTTTAAGGCCCCCCCACAGTGCAAAAGCAATATTGAATTCATAATAGAAAAACAATAAGGAGTTTGAGCAGCAGAGTTTGTGTTGACCGCTACCAGGTTTTCTGCCCTTCTGGGCAGAGGCTTCTGCACCTGAACCCCAGTGAGAAAAGCTTCCCTCCATTGTTACCATTAATTAATAATAATAATAACCCAGGGTCACTGTACAGAGAATGACAACATATAGTACAGTATGACAGTGTTCCCAAACCTTCAGAGCCCATGTAAAACATACATTACATTACAGGCATTTAGCAGACGCTCTTATCCAGAGCATCTTATCTTATATTGCATCTTATTAAATTTATCCATACATACAGCTGGATATATAATGGAACAATTCAGGTTAAGTACCTTGCTCAAGAGTACAACAGCTGTGTCCTACCTGGGAATTGAACTTGCAACCTTTCGGTTACAAGCCCAGTTCCTTAACCATTATACTACACTGCCGCCCTACATAGCCTAACCCAGGGGTGGGCAATTCCAGGCCTCGCGGGCCGGTGTGTATGCATGTTTTTACTGCCACCAGTTACCACAGCTCAATCAGCTAATTAGTCATACACACAATCACCGATTCACTCGTAAATTACAGAACGATAAAACGCTACAATACACGCATACCGGCACAAGAACATTCGTCAGCTGCTGTTCATATCGCGGATATGTAGATTAAAATATCAGATCATGTAAACGATTGGGCTAATTCAATAATTGTTAACTGGCGGCAGCAAAAACCTGCATACACACCGGCCCGCGAGGCCTGGAGTTGCCCACCCCTGGCCTAACCTATCAAATATTTCAAATATGGCATGTACACCGTGGGGTGAATCCATTGAAATTGTAAAAAATAACAATGTTTTAGAAATGTTAAAAATATCCCCCCTTTAAACCGAACGCTAAATGATGGTTTTCCTCATTTAGCTTTAAAATTGCCGTTAAATGTCAGCATGCTGATTGTGTTTGGGGTGAGAGTTCCAGACCTTGGGGATTAAGCAAGAGTTCATCTTGCTTAGGGGTATCATCGACCCCCAACAATTTTCAAAACATAATTTAATCATTTCTACGCTATTGCATTTATCTTTTATTTTTTTAAGTGGAAGAAAAGAAGGTTCATAGACCATACATACTGTTTGTACCACCCTGATGATGCACACAGAGATTAACACAATAAAGTTCTGCTGGTTCAAGGTTATAGGTTCAGGCTTCATAAACTTTAAGGAATATCAGTACTGACAAAGCAGAATTGTTTTTCTACTCCCAAAATGGGGTAATAAATGTGCATAGATGGATACATAAAAATAGATGCTTATAAATAGATACATGTATATGACAGTTGTGAAAATAAATAGTCCCGAATCCACATGGGTCTTCCACTGTGTGCCAGAGTGGAATACTCATTTGCGCAGTGACTATCAAACATACATCATACTACTCAGTCCCTGGCAGCTGAGAGTCCCACAGTACACCTGCCCACTGTGCACACACAAAAATATACTCTACCCACAGTGAAATGCTCAAATCAAATTATTCTTGTGTTTGTTCAGGTGTGGGTATACAATCAAAATATCTTGACTGGTTGGTGGCAGCTATTTCTGGGAAAAAACTATCGTAACAACAACCATAAGCAGGGCTGTCATCTCACAATAAAGTTTCCCTTCAGGGCATTCAAAAGCACTGCCTGCACTGAATGTATGAACAGCAACCAGCAAATGTACAGGGTGCCAAATGCATTTGAACATTTAAACATTACAGAGAATGATGAAAAGTGTGGGAGAAGCCATGTTAATTTGAAGGTCTGAACATTATCCGAGAGACCTACAGACCCAGTGCATAGTTAAAGATATATTATTTTATTGTCGTCGGGTCAGTGCTGAAATACAGACCATAGTGCAATAAGTACTGAAATGCAGGTGTACACTGTAATGTAATTAGATCAGTAGGTACTGAAACGCAGGTGTACACTGTAGTATAGTAAGATCGGTACTGAAATACAGGTGCTCCATTGTATTTTGTACTAAGTTAGAACTGAAACACAGGTGCACACAGTTGCAATATTTTAACGTAGTAGATCCATGTAGTAGGATCCAAATGTACAAGAGTAAAAAACCAAATCTCACACCCTATAAATGTATAACCATTACAACAAGTGAGGTTAAAACATCACTGGCTTCTCTGTCATAAAGGAGGCGCACAAAGAAAAAAAACACAGGCGATCAACCTTAAATTTACTGAAATTGTGAATGCAAACTTTTTTCACTCATGTATTGCTCACCATTACAATGAATATCTTGTTAATTGTTCAATAACTGTCATTTTATGTCCTTATCAGCAGCAGATATAATTCTGTGTTTTAAATTAACCCAATAAATTTAGTTTATTTATTATAGGACAAAATCATAACTCAGCAGAAAATAATTTAGATTGCTTCTTGATTTTTTTTTTCAATTTCTACTTCATGTAATACAAATATCTGAGAAAATTGTATGCATAACGTTCATGTGTGTAAATACATTTCTATAAGATTGGTGTAATGTACTGTATAGTGACACAAAGGTGCTAGTCTGCCCTCTAGTGGTTATATAAACATTCAATAAATTCTCCAATTGCTTGAGGGCTGCAGTTTGCTATTTTTTAACACTCACAATGCTCCGCTTGATAAGGTAAAGGTTGGAAAAATTAAAATCTCTTCAAATAAGTAACATATTATTAAATATATTTTTCAAGTTTATTTTTAACACCATTTATTTATTTTTTAAACCATCAGGTTTATTAGATTATTTTTTCCTAGTCTCATTCTCTCTACTCAGTACACTGCATGGGATCAATGCCAGGTCCTTCAAGTCATTAACACTGATAGTACAATGGACACACATTTGTCTCATACCCATTATATAATGAGCAGGCAAGTTATTCATTGCAGTTAACAATGGCATCCAATTCATTAATACAATTACCACTTCCAAGTTAAGTAATTTAATGAGGTGTTTTCAAGAAACATTTAATCATGTATTGTTGATATATCCTCTCATTTATTTTGCAGAGAGGAAATTGACCTCAGTTCATCTGTGATAAAACAGCACCACTAAGTGGATGAACAGCTGAATTGTACCTGAAAAATAAGGGGCATCGACAAACTGGTATACTGCAACAGTAGAATAGATTAACCTACCAGAGTTTTCATGCATTTCATGCACACATACTATAGGCCTATACATAAACTAACGTCCCCCAATCCTCCAACTTATCAGTACATACACACATGCCAAAATATTTCTTATGCTGCTGACACTAAACTTTGAGATCTCATGAATATTACCAGTCAAGCCAAGTTGAAATCAACCTGAATGTCAAACCACCATTTCAAATGAATCTTCTCCAAAACAGACATATGCTACAAGCCATAAAAACCCTCCCATCTCTGCTTGGTTGTACTCTGAAGCCTTATCAGACCATAAAAAACCTTCTGTTATTCTTGATCAGAATCTCTCCTTCACAATGCAAGTTCTTTTCTGGCCCATTTCTGTAAGAAAAGGTGAAAATAAATGTCCATCACTTACCAGCGACACAACTAAGAGCTTGGTCCAGTCTCTTGTCCAGCCCAATTGGACAACTACAACTTCACTAGCTGGTGTTCCTGTCAATTCTACTTATGCAAAACAATGCAGCTAGGCTGCAAGACACATCTCCCAAGGCATGCCTCACATCTCCATGTCTCTCTTCACTGGCTTCTGCTAGCTGCTCGCATTTAATACCCTGAATCAAGATCACAAGGAAACAAACATGAGTATATTGTTTTTCATATGACAGGAACATTGAATGTTCAAAAGGGACCTGAAGCATGCGGTAATGTGGCTGTTCTTTTTTTCTTTTCTTTTTTCTTTATTTATTTTTAATTTAGGTAAGACATGGCCCTGTATTCAAATCTGAAATCGACTCGTATTTACTAGAAAAATTAATTACAGTTCACTTTTTTTGCACTAGGGTGCAGCCATCTTGGAAGAACCTAGGTTGTGACGTCACTAGGTTGGTTCATCTCGGTTGCTTGATGTATTACTATGGGTAAATACCCGACTTTCAATGAGCTAAACAATGTATAGTGAGGGAAAAATAAAAAACGCACAGGCATTCCTTTTTTATTGCCCCGGGATGCTCTAATGAGTATTACCAAACAAAACGTATTAATTTTCTCCAACTGCCTCTGATGAGACCACAACTGCTGAGCCGCTGGCTGGCTGCTCTGAAATGGCAGAGTGTACCTGTGGGACGGAGAAATGGGTCTGCAACACAGGACTGTGTGGTCTGCAGTGATTAAAGTGGACAATTTGTTATTCGGACAACAAACCGACTGAAGCAAAACCATTATTGTCGATCAGAAGATAGCTAATAGTTGCCGGCTACCTAGCATGAAGAACTGACATAGCTAGTTAGGCAGTTCGTGAAAATCAATACGTTTTGTTCGGTAGGCTAATACTCATTAGATAATCCCAGGGCAATACAAAAGGACTGAATGTGCAATTTGTGTTTTGTTTTTTTCCTCACGATATATATCGTTGAGCTCATTAAAAGTCAGCTATTTACCAATAGGGATACATTGAGCAACCGAGCGGAACCAACTTACTGTCGGCACAAGATGGCTGCGCCCTAGTGCAAAAAAAAAGCAAACTTTTTTTAATCAAACATGGGTTCATTTGAATGCAGGGTCATATCTTATCTAAAGTAAAAAATGTCAATAAAAAAAAAACATTCCTGAGTGCTTCATGTCCCCTAATGTTCAAAAGAAATCTCATCTGCCACCTGTATTGACCGAAAAACTTTCATACAGTCTGACATAAATTTAACTAGGCCTAAAGATGATAAATGATGGAGCTTGATAGATGTCGCATAATTTTTTACAAATCTAAAACATATAAATTTGCATGCAGAAAATGTAATAGGTATAGTGATGTGAATGTGTTTTACTGGGCAAACTGTTTAGAACCTGACCATGTAGGCTTGTGGTTTAGTGGTTCTCAACCCTGGTCCTGGAGTACCCCTGTGTATGCTGGTTTTCTTTCCAACCACAATTGCAATACCAGAATGTTAACAAGCTGTTACTTTTTCTTAATTAGGCATTGTGTTAACAGGTTTAAGAAAAAAATTATGAAGGAATTTTAACTTGTGTTCCATTACCTAATTAGAAGCCTAATTCGCCACAGTTGTTACCTCTTCTTTGTAATTGTTTGCAATATAACACAATAAGCATAATGAACACAAAACAAAGTTAGCACGTTTCCTTGTTTTGAATTACTATACAAGCAAATACGTGTCAGAATATAAATGTGACAATGTGAAATTAACGTTACCACAATTCGAACAGCTAAGAAATATTGCTAAAGTTAACTAATGCAAGGTGTTTACTCAACGCCCTCGGTTTTGTAGCGCGTATCTACCTCCTGTTTTTCTACCATCTGTATGAAGTGTGGAAACAGATATAATTCAATGAACACGTGTAATAACGAACTGTCTTAATATGGTTTAAGTGGACTCCGAGAAGGTCCAGTCCTAACGTGAGCAAACAAATCTATAAGTACTCTACCATAGACTGTATAAAACTAGGAACACTACCAAAGCCCATAGAGAGATATCTGTGCTACCCTCTGTGTCTGCGACTAACGTTACTCTCCCCACCCCCACCCCCACCCCCGCGCTCAAGCCCATTTCCGCTTCCGCTTCCCCATAGCAACAGAAACGCTGAAGGCTGCTATCATAACGTTCGATAGCATTATCTACCGTTTGATAGCATTATCTACCGTTTAAGAGCGCATAAGGATGGTAATGTAACTTTACTGTTGTTTGCTAGCTGTGTGCTGTATTGGAGTTAAATACATGTATTTTAAGAGTTTAAACTTCCTGTTCAATTTGAATGTATGCCTTAGCTATGTAGCTGGCTAGCTAAGCTATAATGTTAGCTAGCTGGATAAACATTAACGTTATCTCTTGAACATGATCAATTATCATAAACCAGTCGACTGTCATCATGTATATGCGAACCAGTCACCATACTGTTTTTGCTAGCCGTCTTCTCAGCCTGTCCTGAATGTCTGGAAATCTTTTGCTAACGTTATCATGTCACAAAACATCTGCTGTGTTTATATAACGTTAGCTAATTGTTTTTCAGGCGGAAGTAGAGGAGACACTGAAGAGAATTCAGACGCACAAAGGTGTTATTGGTATAATAGTTGCGAATGCAGAAGGTAACATTGATCTAACTCTAGTGTGATTATTGCTAAATTTGGAAAATCATTCTTTATAGCTTACGTTTCGTTCCGTTTTAATTGTGTATTATTTTGTCATGGTGACAGTTCAGGTTTTACACACTACTATAACGTTACAGTGCAGATGGTAACCCTTTAGACTGATATAATGGTAACTTACAATGACTAGGTCTAACATTACTTATATATTACATAGTTACTTATGTTTACAGCATAGCTATTTTGCATAGTGAAGTTGAGTCCTATCTATCAACTTCTTTCAGGAATACCAATCAGAACCACTCTAGACAATTCGACCACTGTGCAGTACGCAGGGCTGTTGCACCAGCTCACAATGAAAGCCAGAAGCACCGTCAGAGACATTGACCCCCAGAATGACCTGACCTTCTTGCGCATCAGATCAAAGAAGCACGAGATAATGGTGGCACCAGGTGAGATCTGCAACTTGATTCTCCTTTTGGTTCCATGTTTTTCCTTTTCCTGGACACCTTCTTAGCACTTTTTTCAACAAATTCTGCTGAAATGTACTCAATAAATGGGCCATAGTATTCCCTGGCTTGAGTAAATTACACCTGTTTTGTAAGTTCTCTCAACATATGAGAGTGATGGCTTAGTTGTGTAGTGTATTTTTCATTTGGTTCATGTTTTAAAAATGTTTTTTGCTTTGTTTGGAAACGCAACTGAGGTGTGACTATAACAGAGATGTTGTCTGTCATTGGCTGTTCTCTGCAGACTTAAGCTTACCATACATCACACTGCAGACAATGGCAGTAATACTGTGATCTCTTGTTTCGCTTCTCTTCTTCAGAAAAAGAATATCTGTTGATTGTCATCCAGAATCCAAGCGAATAGATGCCTCCCTCAGCAGGCACCCAACAAGGACCAGTGCTCCCATGTAGCTCACACCACGTTGTACTAACTTGCGTACTAAATTACTCGACCACAGCAATGAATGAATGACACTCCCTCTGCTGCTCTGTCACTTTGTACAACCACCATGTTTTATTTCCACTACTTGTTCTTCTTTCTCTAAACTATGTCTTACTTTTGTACTGTGTGCTGGATTATCCTGTTTTGTGTGGCTTATGATGAGTGAAAATATAAATATAAATACAAACATGATTAATGAAAAGAATGTCACTTGAGAATCACTTTGAAAGGCTTGGCTCTGGTCTGTTGATCTTCACTAGGCTTCATCTTATGTGCTTCTTTTCTTCTGGTCTGTTGATCTTCACTAGGCTTCATCTTATGTGCTTCTTTTCTTCTGGTCTGTTGATCTTCACTAGGCTTCATCTTATGTACTTCTTTTCTTTTGGTCTGTTGATCTTCACTAGGCTTCATCTTATGTACTTCTTTCCTGAAAATGTGCTGATGCTCTGATATAAATCAGAAAAATGAAAACAATGCTTTGGATGAAATAAAAGATACAATTAAGGTTGTGTATACATTTTTTTTAATGAATTTACAGTTGGCTGATATGTAGTACAGGTGCAGCTCAAAAAATTAGAATATTGTGAAAAAGTTCAATATTTTTTGTCACTCATTTCAGAAAGTGAAACTCATATAGATTCATTACACATAGAGTGAAATATTTCAAGCCTTTATTTCTTGTCATTTTGATGATTATGGCTTACAGCTAATGAAACCCAAAATTCAGTGTCTCAGAAAATTAGAATATTTTGCTTTAACATATTTTTTAAGTATCATATTTAATATTTGGTCGCATATCCTTTGCATGCTGTTACTTCCTGAAGTCTGACCAATCAACATCAAAAGACTCGATATCTTATTTTCAGGTACTGTTACAAGTGATACTATAACCTCTCTGCATTTGAACTGATCTCTATGAGAATTGTGGGGTAAGACTAGATTCAGCTGTAAATTACGCTGGTACAGTATGGAACACATGACTGGCGAAATGGCTGTACGTCATCAAGGGTCTAAGGTATCAAACGAGCCCCAAACCATCACTGTGGCCAGATATGGAGTAGATGTGGATGGATCCCTTTAAGGGTTGTTTCTCCTGACTTTTTTCCCCATAGAGTTCTATAGGAAAATGAGTCAGGAGAAATAACCCTTGCAGTGATCCATCCACATCTACTCCATATCTGGCAACAGAGTGATGGTTTGGGGCTCGTTCGATAGCTCAGACCCTTGATGACTTACAGCCATTTAGCCAGCCATGTATTCCATACTGTACCAGTGTAATTTACAGCTGAATCTAGTCTCACCCCCAAATTCCCATAGAGATCAGTTCAAATGCAGAGAGGTTATAGTATCGCTTGTAATAGTACCTGAAAATAAGATATCGAGAGTCTTTTGATGTTGATTGGTCACAGACTTCAGGAAGTAACAGTATGCAAAAGATATGCGACCAAAAGATATGCGACCTGTTTATTTGTCATCATTGGGTTAGTTGAAGAGAAAAGTGTCTCAAATGGCTGTGACTCATTACTGGCATGTGAATGTCTTTCTTGGCATTTTCAGAATGAATGGACCTCTGTCTGCATCTACAGATTTGCTGGGTCTGTTTCCTTAACTGTGTTCTCGTGTTATCCTTTATTCCTCATTTGTTATAGCACGTAGCATCCATCTTCTATTGGTTGCCCACCTGTAATCTGATTCAGTTTTTTTTTTTTACTTTTTCATGGGTTTATTAGTTTACATTTCTGCTTAGGATCATCTTGCTGCTTAGGATAATCTTGAGTCAAATGTAGGCTTTTCATAAATTATTTCAGAACATATTTTCTCCTTGCTCAATCCATACTTTTTCGACCCATTTTTTTATTTTATCAGACATTTGTGGATAAGATCTGAATCATATTTTTTAATGTAGGATTGTTCACATCACAATCATCATAAAATGTATGGATTATAAGAATAAGTTTATTCAAATATGGCTAAACAGGACAAAATTCCAATCATACTTAGAACATCAGAGAACAAACTTCTGGAAGTCCTTTCCCTTGTCTCACTCACATATCTCTTCATAGGTTACCTGGTAACATATGCAATCAACACAAACAGTTTTCAACAGGCATAAAAAATGCTTTACAAGTTATTGAAAGGATGGGAACTACTAATAATTAGTAGTCATCAGCAGTGTTCAATATGCAAATGCATTCATCTATGCTTGGATTCAATAAACATCTGTTCTTAACTTTGACTTATAAAGTTATTATGGTGATTTCACGTGGCGCTGTAATGGCGACATGTAGTCCAGCTGTCTCGTGTTCGTGTTTGTTAATTTGAATGTGTTTTGTAGTGTCTGGCTTTTGTCTTTGTTTTTTTCATGCGCTGTGTGTCTGTAGTGGGACGGGGAAGCGGGCTGGAGATTTTCCAGGGCACTCCTGCTGCTCGTTTGATAATATCGACGAATTGTCTAGTCGATATAATTTTGTTTGTGGTCGTCACCATGGAGACACATTCGCAACATATGCTCGGGAATGTCCGTTGGATCTGCAGACTGCAGCAACAAAGTTTACCATCACTCTTCACCGAAGTTCGGGACTGATCCAGGAGTGCAGAGAATCTTCAAAAGGCAGACAGGGAAGGAGAACATAATGCGGGGGAGGAATGAGAAGACGACTGGGAGGATTGACGTAGTTTTTGATGTTTCGTTTCGGCAGTGCGCAGATACCGCGGCGCTGCGTGTATGGAGGAGAGTCATGGAGGCGGAGTTTGTGTTGGACTGCTTGGTGACACTGGACATCTCAGGACAGCGGGACTTTTTTTTTTTTAAATCGGCTGTATTGCACTTTAATTTACTTAATTAACTTAATTCACTTGATTGATGTAATGATTCTGTTGGATGTCTTTGTTTGATATGTTTTTTGTGGGTCTGCCCCACTGTCTTGTGGGAAAATTTAAGAAAAAGGAAAAAGTTGTTCTATTCTATTCTATAAATAAATTAAATTATTTTTCATTTATCAGTTTCTTTAGCAGATTGCTGAAAAATTGTCAATTTCACTGAATCGTGAAACCCATTTGTGTGAACCCATAAAAAGGAAGTACATACAGTAAAAGCAGAAAGCAGTGATTAGTAAATTAAATAGATTTAATTGAAAACAATACAAAGAAAAGATATTTTATATTTTACCTTATCAACTTTACTGATTTAATTAAATATTTTCATGGGTTCTCAGCCTGCTTTTCATGTGGTGGCCACTTCTCCATGGAGCGCTTGTGTAGCGTCCTCTTTGTTTTTTTTTGTTATTCGTTCCGTGTTTTTGCTTGTCCTGCTACTCAGTGTTTTCACCTGGGCCACATTTCCTCTCCTTATTTAAACCTCGCGTCTTTCTTATTTGGCGCTTCCATAATGTCTATTGTTTGACATGGAACGCCGGTACGGTACAGGACAGACAGCTCGAGTTGGACCACATTACCTTCAACACAAAGTTGTTGACGTAACGTGGGACTTGACTCGGATGTCTTAGAGTTATTTAGGAAGTCTCCTACTCTTTTCCATCCTCTGCCTTTGTTTTGTTTGGGTTATCTGTCTCCCTAGTCCGAGACAGTTCTCTTCGCCTTTTCTGTTTTTACCTCTCGGTTATATTTCTTTCTATTATAGAGAGCGAGAGGTTCTTTCTTTGTGTTCTAAATTTCGGAGCCTTCTTCGCCCGCTCCGGGTTGTTATTTAGTGATCACATTTCCTCTCACTTTAGTGAGTATTTGCTCATTTCTCGTGTTTATGATTTATCTCACCTTACTGCAGGTTGTTTTTCATTCTCCTTGTGTTCTCCACTCTCCCCCGAAATATCCTCTCTACGTGAGAGAAGGAGTCTGTTTTCCTTTTTTTTGGTTTTTGTCTTTCCTGCCACGGAGTGTTTCTCCGTTCTATTGGCGCTGTGAAGACCAATAAAGGGAATAACAAAATAAATGCAAAGAAAGAAAAAACAGGAAACTAATTCTTTGTGGCTAAACAGCCAAACAAAAATTAACCCACTAAAATAGGGCGAACTCGAATAACAAGTGAAACACAAACTAAATCTCCCGAGCTCAATACTGGAGTCAAAATGGGAAACTTAGCAAAGAAAAGAACACCTTCGGCACATAAGTTCGGACAGCCGGAAGAGTGTAAAACAAACTAAACAAAGAAAACAACAAAGAATAAAATAAATAGCACAGAACGCTAACAGGCGGAATAATACCTATACCTGAACTAAAAGCTAATAACTAGTCCCCCGTGAACATAAACAGCGTTTAATATCACAAGGTCGCTAGTACCTGGCTATACCTGGCTCAATGCAATGTCGAATGACAAAGAAGCACCGGGGAAGCGGAAGTGAGGAACTTAAATACCCCGCAGGTAGAGGCACAGGTGAAAACAATGATGAGGGAAAGCAAACTCCGAAATGGAACGTGGAAAAAATCTGATAGATTCTCAATCGGGAAATAAGGACGAGAACCGCAATGGAAAAAAACCCACGAACCATGACACTGGGTGTGAACCCGTGCCCTCGAAGTTCAACTGCATTGACTCAAAGTTGCTGCTTTTACCACTGTGTCACCACAGCACAGGTTGTTATAAGAAGCCAACTGGTTACTTTTTCTTTAGCGTTTTCCAGTATGAACATTATTTAGGACATTGCCTTAAATTATGGCCATATAACATTAAGGTTATGCTACAATGGATTTGGATTTTTAAACCAGTCTGGCATCCCTCAAAATGAACAAGAAATCAAGCCAAGACAATCTTCCCACAAGCAAGTTTTATGACTCATCAGTCATAATCTCTACTCCATTTCCAGGAGCAAAATTGGATTCACCAGAAAAGACTGAGTCTGCCTTCCATGCTGTGTGCTAAATCCATGCATTTAACCAGCCTCTTTCAAAAAATTGTGCTGAACAACTTTAAGTATATTACTTTTCCATGTTTTCTGAATTATTTCAGCCATGAAAGTCCTGCCAAATGACCTCTAGACTTGTTTATCAAAAATCTTGTCTAGTAATCTGCTCTGGTCCTACAGTTCGTTTGTGAATGTTTCTTAATCTTTCATGATAATGTGACAGAACAAAGCAGCAATGTACTTTATTTTATGTTACAAATAAGTCCCTTCCTTTTGCAAAAGTATACTGTAGCTAAATCTAAACATGCAGTAACTGGTACCACTACTTAAGGGGTTAAGGTATTAGTGTACATGTTGTGTGTTTAGAACAGCATCACAAGCAGGGTCATGCACAGACTTCTGGAGGCAAATTATAGCTGCAAATACATTCATTTAGCTGTAATAGTATTGAGGATATTTACTAATGGTTTCATATATACCTCTTTTATACCTCTGGCTACCAACCACAGTCGACACTGGCACAATCGGTATTCATACACAGACCATGGGGCTCATCCATGCAAAAACCTGCATACCTTACCCCGCCCACCTTTCCCCTCTATTAACAAAAGTGGGGCCATCTTTGTTAAAGTTGTTGCACTTACCTTGCATTGCGCTTTCCAACACAACGATTGACAACAATGGCGTAAAGCAGAGCATGCCGTTTTTCTAGTGTACTGCTCAATTAAAAGCTCAACAAGCAAATAAAAATAGCTTTATTTGTGCTTTCACACTTTTAAGACACATTTTTCGTTCTGTTAAATGTGACGTTAACAAGTTTGTCGCTTGCACCTCAGCAAACAGCGCAGGAGCGACGTTTTAGTTCTGTCAGTGTTTGCATACTCTATGTTTGTAAAATAGAGGAATATTTAATATTTAATATTGTTAGTACTGATCAGAACATGCTAACCAGCTTTTCTTTCTGTTAGTTTCTTTTTTGAACCTCTGCAACAAACAGTAGGCAGTCCCTCCAGGATATTGCGATGTCGCGATCGTAAATATTAAAGCAAAATCAACTAAACTCGACAAAGTTTGCATTTTTTTCCAACTTTCACAGAAAAAATTGTCAAATCGTTATGTTACGACCCTGGCTCGAAGGGGCCGCAACACAAATTATTTCAAACACAAATAGGCAATTTATAAATTTTATTTAAATATCTCCTCTGTTGTAGCCAGGGACCAGGGATTGAAATTCTTCTTGAAGCTCGCAAACTCCAGTGGTCACTGGAAGTATTGCAGCCATTGAAGTCCATTCTAAACTACAAAATTACCCAGGCCAAATGATAATATTTTGGACAGTTCTTTTACATTCTAAAATTTCTTCACACCGAACAAATTACTTTCCAGGGACCGATTTTTTTTCTGAGCCCCACAGAAGAAGTTATAAGATTTTTTTAATTCCAGTTGGGTCTGCATGTTTTGGTACCCAGTGCACATGCTCTGGTTCCCAAAAAGCCCCATAGTCTAACATGGCATCTCTATGAATTGGCTTCATGCGCCAATGAGCAGCTCTCATAGGAATCCATGGAACCGGTAAGCGGAAGCTGTCTCCAGTTCTTATATACTGTATCTCGATGGTTTACACCGGCTACTTCCGGGTATTACACATAATCACTTCAAGAATTACTCCACGTTAACTGTGATTTTCAGGTCCAAAGAAATAAGTTTCACATTTCAATTTACAAAGAAAACAAAACATTTTTGTTATATTGAGCCTTTTTTGTATGGTTACTCAGAACACAAGCTCCACAATATTTCCAGTTTTGTTATATAGTACTGTTTAATTCTCACTGAACTTATATTACATATGATTCTTTATTGAATTTCATAAATATTTTTTAAATCGCTATTTTTATTTCACCAATTATTTCACCAATTACCGCAACTTCATTGCAACAAACACACACAAAACATTGAACGTTGCATCGCAACTTTTAAGAACAGCTGCCACGAAATCAAGCATTTCATTTCTCCATCACCGTTGACGGGACCGTGGTGGCTGCCTCCCGCTCTGCAAAGAACCTGGGGGTGGTCCTGGACGACCAGCTGAACTTCAAAGACCAGATCAGGGCGACGGCACGGTCCTGCAGGTTCCTCCTGTACAACATCAGGAGGATTCGACCGTACCTGACCACCTATTCCACCCAGCTTTTGGTCCAGACCATGGTCACCTCACGTCTGGACTACTGTAACTCCCTGCTCGCAAGCCTACCGGCCTGCGCCATCCTACCTCTCCAACTGATCCAGAACGCAGCTGCCCGGCTTGTGTTCAACCTCCCGAAATTTTCACATGTCACCCCCCTGTTGAGGTCACTCCACTGGCTGCCAGTTGCAGCCAGGATCAGGTTCAAAGTTTTGACCCTGGCCTACACTGCAGCCAATAGGACAGGCCCTGTCTACCTGCAGGACTTGATCCAGAACTATGTTCCTGCTCGACCGCTTCGCTCATCTACTGCAGGGCGACTTGCACTTCCCCCCCTCCGTGTAAATGGCACTCGCTCGTCCCGACTGCGGAGCTTTTCCACCCTAGCTCCCCAGTGGTGGAACGAACTTCCCATTCCCCTACGTTCCATGCCAACCCTGCCTACTTTCCGTCGTGGCCTGAAAACGCACCTTTTCAGACTCCACCTGGACTAATACTTATCTAGGACCTCATGATTTGTGCTCTTGTTGAACTGTGTACTCAAGATAGTCAAATTTATAATAGTTAGAATAGAATTGTATTAGAGCTGATTTACCCAGTTCACTTTGAACTGCATTGTGTTCATTACTAGGGATAGCTGCTACTGTTTGGGAAGAATGTGCTTTCTTATCTGTTCTGTAGTTACTTCGATGACCTTTCTGTATGCACTTACTGTACGTCGCTTTGGATAAAAGCGTCTGCTAAATGAATGTAATGTAATGTAATTTCAGGCTGTAACAATCACAAAAAAACTACGAGATCCTGGTGGGACAGAGTAGGCTACATGAGCAATAAAATGAACGTCACCTTTAACAGAAGGAAAAACGGGACTAAAACTAGACGGCTAGCCTTTTCTGATCAATACGAAGAGTTACCTATAACAATCTAAATAATGATAACGATGATGCTTTTATGTACATATGGCTGTAGTCGATCTCTGTCTACGGTGTTTGCTGTCCCTTTAAATTTCTGTTTACTTGGTTGGCTAGTAACACTAGTACTGACTGTGGAGGTCTGCAGCATTACATGCAATCTGATATTTCCTGCTACAGGCATTATTCCACAACAAAGGGTCTTCAGGCCCATAACAAGGCTGGTACTATCCCAGTGACCAAAATACGGACGTCTAGAGGGGTGGAAATGTAGGTTGAGAGGGGTTTTGACATAAACGGACTAGGTTAACCCCAATACAGCTGAAGGTTTTCCCGGATATAGCCTGGCTCAGACCTAGTGAACTTTTAGTTTTCAACTAAATGTTGCAGGGTTTTCACCAGAATCTCTAGATGGCATTTTACCAACGTTTCACCACAAAAAATGGCCACTGGGATGTCTTTGCATTGGTTTCCTTTCCTTCACACTTGATCCCAGATGCTAACTAAACAGCACACCAATTCCTTCCAATTCAGAAATAGAGTCAATTAGGCCTGGCTCGCAGTCGGCTTTCCAGTTGATCCCAAATTGGAAAGGGGTTCAGGTCAGGGCTCTGTTTAGGCCAGTGAAGTTCTTCCACACCGATCTCGACAAACCATTTCTGTATGAACCTCTCTTTTCGTATGCAGGCATTGCTGAAACAGGAAAGGGCCTTCCCCAAACTGTTACCACAAAGTTGGAAGCACAGAATTTTTTTGAATGATATTATACGCTGTAGCATTAAGATTTGCCTTCACTGGAACTAAGGGGACTAGCCCGAAAAACATGCCCCAGATCAAGGGGTGTCCAGATACTTTTTTGTATAAACACTCGAGTCGACAGTGACTGTGAGTGACGAGCCATGTAGCAGGCGCTATCCTCTCAATTTGAAGCTGTCCGCCCTGTACTACCCATACTCATATGGAGCTTTTCCGTGATTTGCACTCTAGAGGCCACAGTATTTGCTTTTGAAGTCTGTTGTGTGGCTGCTTTTGCAACTTTATATTAGGGCTGGGCAATATAGGCCTACCTTATATTTCAGGTATACCAGTATAAATTCACAGAATGGTAGGCTATGTGTTTTTTTTTTTTAACTGTCATCAATGAAAGGCTATTTTATTGTTTTTCATCCAATGAATATAAAAACTTTCACATTGCAACAATTTGATAAAAAAATAAGTGAATGTGTCTGCTTTGAATGAAACTCTATTTATTTTTTTAAAACGTGACGTGACATTGCAAACAACACATACAGAGAAGCTTGTGGAAACACATGGATTTGGAGCCATGGTATGATTAATAGAAAAAAAGATGAAAAAAGCCAAAACACTGAATGATGGAGATGATTGTTATTACGCTTAAAAAACATTCAATAATAGTAGATATGGTTTATCATCTAATCCTAGTGAAATTGATTGATTATTACTGCATTTTGATTGGTCTTTATTTTTCTACAGTAACAGTAATTTGTAATTTGTTCATTTGAAAACCAAATACCATGTACTGTCAATAATATGAAAAATATCATGATATGATAATTTGGCCGTATTGACCAGCCCTACTTTGTATTTAAAAGGATGTTTTTTTTGTTTTTTTTAAGTGGTCGGGTTTTTTTTCTTGTAGTTCCAGGCACCCAGCTGACAGTGGCACTGACAAATAAAGGCAATTCATTTTGCTTTATTAAAGGTTTCCAATTACAAAAATAGACTTGAAACGCTGAATAAACCCAAGGTATGGACATTGAGAATCGCAATACAGCCTGAGGTTTTGCATTTCTCATAGCAAAGCCTTTTGTCTGCTTTTAATCAGATCCTTTTGCACATCCGACAGAATGGCCAGTTTATTCTCTGTCAGTATCAGGACAGATGTTGTTGTTTCATGACACTGTAATGTGGGTTACTGCGGCTTCGTTGTTTATAAAAGGGCCTTCTGTCATTTTCAGGTGTTAGACCTTTGAACGACTGTATGCAGTAATGTGGTTTTTTTTGACAGATGATGCAGGCAAATCATGTTTATTTGCAAGTATAAGCTAATACCAGGGGTATTTTCCCTTGGCCCTGTACAATATTTTCCCTACTTGAATTGTCCTGGTAACCTGCCATGTTCATAAAAACTAACAGGTGGGTGAAAGAGATTTCAAGCCTCTTAAAATATTGCTTTAAAAATTAAACCTATTCAATTGCATTACATTATTCCAGTTGTAGAAAACCTGGAACATGCTGGCATTCACAAAAAATATCTGTCATT
Organism: Ilyophis sp. 1 JC-2022; assembly: GCA_022702515.1. Classification (NCBI taxonomy): domain Eukaryota; kingdom Metazoa; phylum Chordata; class Actinopteri; order Anguilliformes; family Synaphobranchidae; genus Ilyophis; species Ilyophis sp. 1 JC-2022. The sequence continues at coordinate 73,908,301 of CM040400.1, forward strand.
TACAACACAAGTCCCATTAGAATGTGATAGAGGCAGTGCCATCAAAACACAGAGGTGTTTTCTACAACAGGATTGTAGAAGCATTACTCAAAGATAAACAATACAGTTACACTGATCAAGGCTATTGAGTGGATGGAAAGGATGATCATTCGCCAGGTCCCTCCCTCCAACCTGGGAGTGGCCAGCAATTGCCACTCCCTCAGACAGCGGCCGTACTCGGATCTGGCAGGACCAGGGATCGAACCCCCGATCCGCGGGGCGCAGCCGCTCAGATTGAAAGTCTGCACATTTGTCTGCTGCCCCACCGCGATGCCTCATCGCACAAATTAATCTTATGCATGTGTGTCTAATATGTCCATTTGTGAAGGGATTGGCAAAATATTCTCATGTCTGATAAAATCAAAGTAAAGTTTATTCCATTGATATGCATCCTTTTGGTAGCATATATGGTCATTGTTATTTCTACATGTACAGAGCTAACACAGAGTTGGCCCATTCCATGTCCTGAGGCATGATGGTGTACATTTTCGACAGAGTCAGCTTCCTTCTTCTTTTAATTTGTTTAAATTGTCAGAACTCCTAGTCTACTACGATTGTCAGTGTAAGTCAGATCAGGTCCTCCACCCAATATTTTCCACCATTGTCAACCAATCCTCAAACACTAAAAAAGAATACACATCAATATTTCAACTGTGTTTTAATCGGAGATCACCAATGATGTCAAATTCTTGCTTTAGCTGACATTCAGCAAACTGTAGTGTTTTTACTTAGAATTGGGGATTCATTATGAACATCATTCATCATTGTCATGGTTTGTGGGTTATTTCTTCCTTTTCCGCTGCGGTTCTCGTCCTTTCCCTCCGGTTGAGAATCTATCAGATTTTTTCCGCGTTCCGTTCCGGGGTTTTCATTCACTTTGCCTATTATTCTTTTCACCTGTGCTACTGCCTGCGGAGTATTTAGGTTTTTCACTTCCGCTTCCCCGTTGCTTCTTTGTCATTCCGTATTACATTGAGCCAGGTATAGCCAGGTACCAGCGACCTTGTGATATTAAACTTGTTTTATGTTCACGAGGGACTTGCTTCTTAGCTTTATTATTCAGGTATAGGATTATTTTTCTCCTGTTAGCTTCACTGTGCTATTTTTTCCGTGCTGTTCATGAATTAAAGGTTTTGCCACCGTCTGATAAATAGAGGGTTGCTCGGAGGGTGAGGAACGGTTCCGCAGGTCGTCTAACAAGGAAAAAAACTGACAGAAGGCCGCATTATTTTTGGCAATAATCACAGATTCATTCATTTAGTCAGTTTTAGAGTTTCAAGTATATGGAATAGTACAGGGATGCGACATGCAGATCAGAAAATGTGAGGGCGTGCTGGTGGTTAAAGTAAAGTGATCTTGAGAATTCTCCCTTCATAAACCCATAAAACGCCATCAGAATAACAGCTTCCAACATTTTATCGATATAGGGAATGAATAGCCCTAAGGCTTTTCGTTTAGAGACCATTTTGTGCACTTACATGATGGTGAGAGATAATCTTTTATAATTTCCTGGAGGTTGAGCCATTTTGAGACCGTTGAGAAAGCGAATCAAGGGATTTCCTAGAAGGCTACTTGACGAGGTATCTTGATACTGGAGATGGAATTGGATGACGGCTATTAATGCGTTAATGGAATGTGGCTGCAGTTAATGGGACACAAAGGAGTGGACTATGAATGCACATACAAAAGGGATGTTGACTGGTAGTGGAAAGCAAGCGAAACAAGCACAAATTTAAAAAATAAAAACCAAGCAGAGTCGTATGCTTTTAATGTTCTTTTTGCTAAGCCTTTCCACGTGTACTTTGCAGCAGTCCAGAAGTGACTGTAGAGGGCCCTCGCAGCCTAGTCTAGGATCACTTGATTGAATGGAGGGCAGGGAAGGCTGGTTGACTTGGTGTTGGGACACAGGGTTTTGAACTCCTGAAATTTTATTTCATCAGCTATTTTATTTTGATGTCCGGGAGTACAACTCAGCAAGTGATTGATAAAAGGCACAGAGGAGCAGCCTTTGTTAACCATATAAACTCTATCTTTATTGTCGCATAGTACCAGGATCTGTTTGTGAGCCTAAGGCTTCCTCTATAACAAGCATGCTACGACTATGGGGTGTAATTCAAACCTAGCAGTAGATTTGAATGCCAAAGGCAAGGATAGCATTTCATTTGGCCAAACTCCAAAAAACCATTCGCCCTTATAAAATCCCAAAAACCAGCAGAAGGCAGCTGAAGGGATGTGGATGTCGGGATCTGTAAAATCATTATCGAAGAAAGAAATGCCATTCCATTTGTATAATAAGCAGGACCAAAACGAAATGTTGTTGTGCAAATCGTGAGCAGATTTAGAGAAAAGAGCCCCCTTGAAGAATAATGCGCATGGCAAAATTTAGATTCCCCAACAGTGAGAGAAGATCCCTTTTTGACAGAGAGGCAACGGAGGCGAACGACTTTAATATATTTCTAAGGCGGGACAATTTATCTTTGGGTAGAGATGCTTGCATTAAAATGCAGTCTGGCGTGATACCAAGAAATTCTAGGTGAGTGCTGGGTCCTAAGCCGGGAGAGAATCAAGAAAACCCACCACTAAGAAATCATCTAAAAGGATGAAAGGTAATTTAAAGGAATTGGACAAGATTCAGCATAAAGCTTCTGACAATGAATCAAGAATACGGGCGCTGCTCCAGCATCCGGAGGTTTATTTAACTGAAAAAAAAAATTTGTAATGCTATTTAACGAATCGTGGATGTATGTTTCCATGGATGTATTCTCAGGAACGGAAAGGCTGTAGAGGCGACTGGAAGGCAGGGGGGGCTCCCGGAAGTAGATCGATCCCGCAGTCGTAGGATCTGTGAAGAGGCAAAGACAGAGCAAGAGATTTACTGAATATCTCAGCGAGGTAATGATACTGGTCAGTAACACAGGTCAGGTCAGGGGGTAGAGCATTAGAAGCTGGCCAGAAGCCTCCCAATGGGGACAGAGCGAAGGCAGGTGGCGTGACACTTGAGACTCTTTGGATCCGAGATGTTTCCCAGTTGAGGTGTGGATTATAAAGCTGGAGCCAAGACTGGCCGAGGACCATGGGAGATTGAGATAAGTGCAGAAGGGCTCACCAGTACGCCCAGTTCTATTAGTGAGCCAGCTTTTTTGGGTGAATCGAACAGAAAGACAGGCGGTGGCCAGGTTTGCCACAGTAGAAGCAGGAACCGGTGTGGACTCTGCGGCGTCACTTCAGATAAAAAGAGTTCTACCCAATTGCATGGGTTCGTCCTCTGGTGGGTCAGAAACCAAACAGGAAGGTGTATTGGAGGCTTGAGGTCGTAGTTCCAAACGGGAACGGGGAACATGGTTGGTGTGGACCTGGCGACCCGACCTCTTCCGAGCCCGGGTTTGCTGGCGGTTGTCCAAAAATATGGCGAGGGCGAACTCACAGAACTCAACCTGAAGAATTTCCTGTAGTTCACTTTATTAATCCCTTTCATGAATTTAAAAGTCTCCATCAAATCACCCCTAAGTCTCCTTTTACTAATCTTGAAGAGATTAAGTATCCTAAATCTTTCCTCATAACTTTTATCTTTCATACCAGGAACCAAATTAGTTGCCCTTTTTTGGACTCTTGTCTTATAAAGTGTATTCTTTTCCCTTAAACTCTTCCTGCTTCCTGCTTTTTCAGCTTAATTTTCTTTAGCTTTGGAATTAATTTACTTATCAAGAATAACCCTTTTGAACCTGCCCCACTTTTCATTCAGTCTTGCAGTCAAGAAGTTGTGCCCAGTCTATATTACTTAAATACGCTCGCATCTTGTTAAAGTTGGCATGCCTAAAATTTTTAATCCTTGACTTCGAGGATGCCCTCTTAATTTAGCCTAACTGCACAGTGGTCACTTGTCCCAAGTGACTCCACTACCTTTTGTGCTGCAAATTCTATCAGGATGATTACGCAGCACCAGATCCAGAATTGATGTCACTCTTGTAGGCTGACTAACATACTGTGCGAAAAAATGGTCATGGTTACAACATCCAGAAATTCTTCCTCACTTTTTCCCTGTCCAGTCACAAATTCCCAATTAATATCAGGGTAATTGAAGTCACCCATAATAACAGTCTCACCTCCCTGACAAGCGTGTTTAATATTACCAAATAGCATTGTATTCACACTATTGTCTGTAGCTGGCAGCCTGTAATGTCTCGTTCGCACCGTCGCGAAAAAGACAAAGCTACAAGATTCCATTCAAAGTCTATGGATAACGACGACAAAAAGCAGGAGGGGTGGAGTCAGTACATAGCGACAAATAATCCGTTTGTTTGTCTCTCTGAAATGTTGACTACCAGTCAACTTTGTCGCAGTACCAACCAATCAGAAATGACGCCGCTCTAGACGGTTAAAAAAGTGTTCGACGAGCTCCCGTTCTTTTCTGTATTTCTGAAAAGCAGCTCATCATCACGGTCTTAAACCACCCAATTTTATACACTAGCAGTCTGTACAGCTATAGGGATGTTAGAAAACGTGGAAACAGAATTTCCAAAATTGTTGGCATGTCTAGTGACTGTATTGCACTTTGCAATGCAAAGTGTTTACAATCGGTAAATTGTTAGTGTTGCATCAAATGCGCTTACAACGCCCCCTTGTCGCTGCATCTGACCAAGTACAGCGGTTTTGTCTAACACGCCTATGTGGACGCACTTATATTGCACCATTAAAATAAAATTGAAACACCTGACTTGACTTAAGACCAGGTTTCTGGTGGTTTTAGCACAAACGCTTTTGGCTGACTCATAATAGCAATATGCCAAATTATCCTGGCCACACCTCATTTTAAGACTAACCCGCCCAGTTCACTTGCTATGGGTGCCAGTTCACTTGCTATTTAAACAACGTGAGCTGTTACGACCAACGGTCTAGGGGTACGTGGGGTGTGTAACGGTGGTCTATATATGACTGGGGGATGGAAAATATAAGCAATATAGCTAGAATAATAAGTATTGAAAACGGACTGCAAGGTGAAAAGTGTTTACTGTGATAAAAGTGCAACAAGGTGAAAAATACAGGTGATTATTTACAATATATACAATATATACAATATTAACATGTGACAGACTACACACAAGACACACAGTCGAGGTCAAGAAACATGTGTTGCCAAAGAAAAGAACAAATCAAAACCAAACAGAGCTAGCTATAACAAAAAGTAGAACACCATCTAACTTTGAATATATAAACCAAAAGCCTGACTACCTACTCTAGCTAATCAACAAAGCACAGCAGGTGGCAACCGATGTTTTATTGAGGTACAAGAGTGAATGATTAGGCTACATATTTAGGCGTATGTAACACTGTGATATCAATATTGTATCTTAATCCATCAGAAGAAGCAAATGTATATTTTTTATAATGGACAAAACAATTTTTTTTTATTTTATGACATGTTTTGCATAGGGGTTTTGGACCCATAGATATCTACCCCCCTATACTGATGAAAATATAGTCATTCCCACTTGAAAATGATGCAGAAGTGAGTTTTATGAGCCAAAACTGTTGATTTGTAGTTAAATATATCTCTTTTTTTTTATTTAGAGCAGTACACAATTTAGCCATTTGGATAGATTTGGAGACACTAATGGAAAACTTCCTATATTTTGCATCATAGTCCTTTAGTAGTTCTGCATATCATCCTCAGATTTTGCACACTTATTGACATGGAGTTTATGATCCAGGAAATGTATATATTTATAGGAAATGTATATGTTTCACTTATGTAGCTCTCAGTATTTTGTTGCAAACTGAATGTGGCAGGTTGGATTTCCATCTGTCCCGCCAGCCACTAATTGTCGCCAGCTGAATCTAATATTCGCATCCGGTGTCCTAATTACGGGGGCGGTGTTGCTCGTTGTTATAGCTAGGTATGTTGGCTGGCGTCCAACAGTTTTGCGTGGCTGGTGCGTGGGTATTGTACGCGAGTTTTTCAAGAACTATAAGGTAGGCAATTTTTAAGAGTTTTATGCTGTACATTTATTATGTTATTGCCGTTATATTTGCCTCTGCTCCTCGCTTTGCAGCGTAGTTTTCATTTCCGGGCTGTGGAGACTGGGTTACATTGTTTCGCTCTGGACTGTTTGATGTGGCATCCCTTTGTTGAGGTAGGCTGGCTCACATTATTCCGGTTAATTTTAAGTGTTTTTTTTAAATCTAGCCACTAGTTAATGCAGCTTTTGGTCTTGGTCTCTGATCTGTTGCAATAGTGATTAAGCTGCCGTTGAGGGCTTATCCTCCTGCGGTTTGGGGAAATTGTGCCTGCTCTTGGTATGTATATGTAAGTTTACGTTAATTTTAATCTAATTCTAGTTTTTGATTATTAATTTGAGTGTCTTTATGCACTTTGTAGGCACTGGCACGCCAGGCTGTATCCCGGTGGGCGGCCCATTCTCAGCCTCTACGTCTGCAGACATCTCTGCTGTTCTGTTTCTACTCAGACTTGTTACATTCGATTTGTAGCGCCCAATTAATGGCTAATTTTCTGACTGAATCGTACGCTACCTGAGTTGGCCTCGCGGCGCTGTCGGCGCTCGCCTCAGTCGAGATTGGACTGAACGGACCTGCGATTTTACCCGCAGCGTGTTGTGCTTCTCTCGTTTTTTTTCCATTTTTAAAGTTGGTTTTAAGGGTGGACCACTTATGGTCCTATTGATATTGTAGTGTATTCAGTTTTGTTTCTTTGATTGGTTTATTTGAATGTTAGTTTCTTTGCATTTTCTGTTATTTTCTTTGTGATTGTATTTCATTTATTTTAAGTGAAGTGTGTCCCACGTGGTTTGCGCTTATTAACTCGTCCCTTCTTTATTGGACAGGAGCTGTTGTGCCCCCCCCCCTGTGTCAGACTGATCCTTGGTGGTGGTGGTCCTCTCACTTATCCTATTTGAACATCACCTGGTGGTCTTGGTTGGTGTGTAGTGCGTTTCTTTTTGATGTTTTTCCTTCTCCCGTTCAGTCTGACTCATTAGGGTGAGCCTCAGCCCTGTTGTGCTGACTAAGCTGCAACCGTGTGTATTTGAATACTTTTGTCATTTTAAAAAGAAAAATATATTTGTAATAATAAATACTTATTTTTGGAAGTCTGTTTCTTTGTCCAGTGTATCTGAACCTGTGACAATTTCCTTCGGGGTGTCAAGTGTTTAGAACTAAGTATTTCCTGGGGTGCAACTCCCCAGGTGGCGTAGTCGACATTACAACACTAAGCTCTTGCTACATAAAGAAAAACCTTTTTTTTGCATTTTTACAAAGTTTTGCTTGTATTTGTGGCCCTTTATTTTGACTTAAATTATGAAAATAAACAAATCAAAGTTCATACTGTAAATGGTACACCTGTCTTGTTTCATTTAAGTTATAAAGCCTTAAGTTATGTTATGTTAAAAATGTTGAATGCGGGTCTTGCCTGAATGTTGGTACTGCATTCTTTAGATCTACGCACCTCTGTTTTTAACAAAAAAGACTGAAACATTTCAGTCTTTTTATATGTAAAGGTACTACCTCTCTCAACAGTCTTAATAAAATTACTTTATTGCATTGAAGTTTCCACACTTTGCTGCTTAGACCATATAAATATGCTACTACAGGTCAACAACAACTGCAAAAGAGTGCAGCCATTGGACAAGGAAGCCAAATTTAAAAAACGATTAATTCAGATAATTACAAATCTGATTCTTTCTGCATACTTGAGACGTTTGTTTTTTATTGTCATCATACTGGGTTTTCCTCAACAATCTAAAAATACATCATATTACACTCATAAATTGCATTTTTATTGCTCTAAAGCAGGGGTAGGCAACCCTGGTCCTTGAGAGCCGCAGGGTCTGCTGGTTTTTGTTTTCACCTTAAATATGACAATTACTCAGACCAGAGAAACCAGGTGAGGCGAGTTAACTGTGTAATCAACTGCTTTAATTGATCAATTAAGTGGCGAGTAACAACAAAAACCAGCAGACCCTGCGGCTCTCCAGGACCAGGGTTGCCTACCCCTGCTCTAAAGAGCACTAGTAACTTTAGCATGCTTTTGGGGGGTTTGTTGTCTTAGATACACGGGAAAGCATATTTTAGTTATAACATGCTAACTGCATGAAACAGGACTGTAGTCAGGCACACAATCTCAAGCCCTATAATCATGGCATGGTTCATGCAGTTACATGTTAAAACCAGTTTGACTCACTCACACTCAAATCCCCAGTCTACTCATCTGTGGAGTGTAATCACTTTCCATGTCAATAGTTCTGTGTGGAGATAACAAAATGTAAATTGTTATGTAAAGTTCTGTCTGTTTTGTATTTTCATTTTCATTCATGTATTTATTTTCCATATATTATTGCATTCCCCTCTGTTCATGGGTTGACCGAGTCTCTGTCTTTGTTTCGTGTTCCCTGAGATTCCACTCCCTGTCTTTGTCATTGCACTATTCGGGTGATTTTGGTACATTCAGGTTTCCTCTGTATTTCATATCTTGTTTTCTTCCTTCCAGCTTAATTAATATTTATATATTATACTAACATATTAATCGTACTAACTGTTAGATTAGATTTAATACTAACCTACTAACAAACTAACGTACATAATACTAAACAAACTTACTAACATTAGGGATTTAGAATTTGTATACTAACATTACTAATTACTAATTTATCTTGAGTTCTACCTGCAGCTGTCATTCTCCCTCGTTATCCTATCCCTGTATCGATCTGTGATTTTGCATTCTCTGCACATGTGTCCACTTCCGCGTTCCTCGCTTTCGAGCTGTGCACTTGTTACCTGTTACCTCCGGGTCTGTTGTTATAATTGTGTTTGTGAGATCCAGTCCGTGTTTTACGTCTACCCTCGTTATTGTTTTATTGGTCCTTGTTACCCTCATTGTTCTCACCTGTGAGCTATCTCCCCTCCCCATTCCTATTATGTCTGTCTCCCTCTGTGTATTTAACCCAGTTATCCTAGTCATTCTTCGCAAGTTCCTCACCTTTAATAGCATCATTGTGGGTTTTTTTGTTTTAAATTTTTTTTAATTTTGGGGGACCTCTGTGTCTGAGTAATTTCCTGAGTCTTTGTTTTTTCTCTGAGTCTTTGTTTTTTTCCCCTCCGAGTCTTTGTTTTTTTACTTGTGGGTCATTTGTTTTTTAGTTAGATGGTATTTAAAATGTTTTTTCGTACTTGTGGGTTATCTGTAGCCTAACTGAAAAACAAAGGTAAATTAAAAAGTGGCGACAGATAACCCACAAGTACCAAACATTTTGATACAGTGCCCTCCACTATTATTGGCACGCCTGGTAAAGATGAGTAAAAAGGGTTATAAAAAAATTCACCGTTTGGTGAATTGGCTTAATCTCACACTGAAAAAATTAAAAAAATCCAACCTTTAATTGAAGTAAATTGATTATGAGAAAAAAAATCCCTCACCAAGAAATTTTTATTCATCTGGCAGCAAATTGATGGTTTGAGGCTTGTTTGATACCTCAGACCCTTGATGACTTACAGCCATTTCACCAACCGTGTATTCTATACTGTTCCAGCATAATTTACAGCTAAATCTAGTCCCACCCCCCAATTCCCATCAAGATCCATTCAAATGCAGAGAGGTTATAGTATAGCTTGTAAGAGTACCAGAAAATAAGTATTTTCATATTGTTGGGTCACAGACATCAGGAAGTCATGGCATGCAAAGGATATGCGACCAAATTTAAAAAATGATTACTTTATTCTACATTGTTAAACTGTCCAATCTTTTTTGATGCCCGAAAATGGGGGGGGACTATGTACAAAAGGTTCTATAATTTCTAAACGGTTCATCCGATATGGATGGACATACCTTCAAATTAAAGTTGACAGTCTGCACTTCAACCTCATTGTCATTGTATTCTTTCAAACTCAAACTGCTAGAGTACAGAACCAAAATAACAAAAAATGTGTCAATGAATTATGGTGGTCACTGTAGTAGACAGGGGTCTGAGTGGACAGGGAATAGGGATTGTATTCGGTCATAGCCACAGTGTTTTAAAAATAGAGCACACGCCCACAAGCGACCAATTGTGGGGGTCGAGGGCGATGCCAGGAGATTTCACCGCTTTCTGTGGGGCTTTTTGTGTAAAATGAGTGCAGAACAGGCCCTTTCAGTGATGGTTAGGAGGCCTCCCACTTGCAAAAACGAATCCACCCAATTAATTGGCTGAATAATTAAGAGAGATGATAACGACAAAGACATAGCCTAACTACAAGATTATTTAACAAGGTTGGCAATAACCAGAATAATTGATTATCAAAAACATTTTAACATTCTTTCTGAATTGTATCTCATATATTAGCGTTGCATTTTCTTCTCATGTTACGAAATGTTATTAATTTTAAGGTGGCACTCGATTTAATCAAAAAGATTTAAACATTAGAAAACATACATTTCAAGAGGAAAACCTCTTAAATTTCTCGAACCTGTCACAGCCGCCGTTTCCCTTCCACCTTCCTTTCGTTTTTCTTGTTTTCCCATTCCTCTTGTTTCATGTTGTGTTTTTCAGTTCACCCTGTCTGTCTTGTTCTGTGTTTGTGCAGGCTGGGCGTGGTTCCCCGTTTTGTTCCTCGTTTTCTCCCCGTGTCATTTAGCCTATCACTCTCTCCTTCTGCTTACATTCCGCACGCTCTTTAATTATTCCATCAGTACTCTCACCTGTTTCTCATTCTATTTAAACTTCCCAGTTTCATTCACTCAGGTGCCAGTTTGTTGTTTGTCTCAGCTCTGTGTAGACATTCCCCGGCCATTCTGTCTGTTTTGCAATTCTACCTAACCTGTTTGTTTTCTGTTCCTCGCTCCAGCCTGTCCTGCCTGCTTTCTGTCCTGTTCACTCCTGCCCCATCTCCTGCCCTGCCCTGTTTATTTAGAAAACCCTGTTTCCAGTCCGTCACCTAGCCTTCCCTGTTCCATTGTCTTTTGCTGACCACTCTAATAAATATACTCCTTTCAGAGTTTTTGCCTGAGTCTGTCATGCATTTGTGTCCAAACCAGTGTTCGAAACCACAACAGAACCAGCATTAAGCGCAGCACAAAATTCAGGCTAGACATTTGTTTTTCCCAAAATCTGTGCTGTTCATTGATTATTTAAACTGCAGAATCTTCACATGACATATTGGGACATTTTATGCCACCATAAATGTGGATATAGGAAAATGCTGTACAAGTGTATTTACCCATTGGTCTTTGTTATTGAGGGACTGTTAATCTGGTAAACTATACGCAAAACAGATTGAGAGTTGTCATCATTAAAAGGAGATCACAGAGTGCCTGGTTCTACATCGTATAGTAGCCTATGCTAATGCTGCTGCATATTAAGCTTTGATGTCATTAAACTATGAAATACAAAATAGCAAACTACTTCATTTACACTTCGCCTATACACAACCCTTTCCATTCTGTACATGCTTTTAATTTATAATACTGTAATAAATATTAACGTGGTTATCAGTGAACCGAAAGTTTGATGTGAATTTGATTATACATGTTGGAAACTACCTATTTCCACCATTAGGGCAATAATTAAGAACTTTTAAGCAACTGGAGCTCTGATGAACCTGTCTGGAAGAGGACACAAGTGTAGTTGTGGGGAGGATTGCATCCTGGCTTGCATCTTGGGGTGACCAAGTCTCCAAAAGTACAAATAGACACCACCTCTATGCCAACAAGCTATTTAGAAGGAAGAAAGCCTCTGCTGTCATCATACCACAAACGTAAGCGCCTGGAGTTCACTAAATGTTACGAGAATTTAGATTGGAACCGTGTGTTATGGTCAGACAAGGCTAAAACTGAGCTTTTTGGCAATAAATATCAAAGGTGAGCTTGGTGTAATAAGAGGCATAGCTATGCGGAAAAGAGAATTATCCTCACTGTGAAGTACATTGTTGGATTTGTGATTTTGTGCTGCTGTTTTTCTTCCAAAGGCCATGTGAACCTTATAGGATACATGGCATCATAGACTCCATCAAATAACAGGATATTTTAGATCTAAATCTGGTTGCCTCTGCCAGAAGGCTAAAAGTGGGTCGTGGTTCACATCTTCCAGCAGGATGATGATCCAAAGCATACCTAAAAATCCACACAAAAATGGTTTACTGACTACAGAATCAAGGGTTTGATTGAATAAACCCCATTAAAAACCTGTGGGGTGAGCTGAAGAGGAGAGTCCACAAGCGAGGACCAAGAACTGAAGTATCTGGAGAGATTTTATATGGAGGAATGGTCTCAAATGCCTTGCTATGTGTCCTCCACCCTCATCAAACATTACAGGAGAAGACTCTGTGCTGTTATCTTGACAAAGGGAGGGTGCACAAAGTACTAAATACAGGATGCTAATAATTGTGACGTACATCTTCTTTAAAATAAAAATATATTTTGATTTAAACATTTGTTTTCTTCTGATCAGTGGAATCACAATTAAATTATATAATTTGTTCTGTTTTTCTGTGCTTAGAAGACATTTGATAAACAATAAACTAAATTTAATCTAGCACTTTTTGAGGTTGGCAATAATTCTGGTGGGCACTATATACGCTGAAACATTTTTTAAATATGCACTGAGCACTTTGCTCACTTTCCCATGTGATTCTGAAAATAAATTGCTGCTAAAAGCTGCTACAGTTTTGACTTTGCTCTTCTGTTACAATGGTGTGCGAACAGCATGTTTCCTTACTTAAAAGTGTAAACTAACCAAGGTATAAATGATCCTTACAGTATAATAAGGGGGAGTAAATCCATTGTGGCTTTGTATGCATTGATAATGACAGTTTTCAGTCTGTATAATACAGGCTGTGCATACCATGTGTGAATTGCTCAACAAAGCTAAATTGCTGTCAAACGAAAAGCAAATCCTTTATTGTGACACTCCAGGAACCTCATAGTACAGTCATTTCCTTAGAGTTTCTATTCATTAATAACACATTTCTCATGACCATTCACAGCCATTCAAGATATTGCAACAGAAATAGAGTAAACTTTTTTAAATTGCATAATAAACCTGATGATAGCCCTGTGTAAAACCAAATGTAGTAACTGTGTAACTTTAATGAAGTCTTTGCATTTCAAATTTGGCCAAAGAAAATTGCTTCAAAGTACCTTCAATGCATTAATACTGATTAGGCTATGAAAGATCGTCATTTATGGATATTTGTTTAATGCAATGTAGGCTATGTGTTCTATGAAACATGAATGAGTAAATCAACTCTAATTCTGCTTATTTCCGCATTTGCATTTACCTTATTTTGTAGGTTGATTAGTAGATTAATATACTGATATCAACAATTTCAGTCCAACGTGTTCTTATAGGCTATTAAAAATAATAGTAGCACAGAATTTAAATGCCTAATTAGTTTACATTCACATGGAATTAATGGTAGGGCTATGTTAATTAGCAAAGTGTGAATTTAGTTACAAAACTTGTTGTTTTTTACATGAACAAAATCCATATTCATAACAGCATTTATTTAATCAACCATTGAATACTTTATAGGACCCTTATCTTCTCAAACATAGTTAGCTAGCTATATAAAATGCAAACAAGCCAGTGGCCATAAATCTTGGAAGTCTGTAAATTCCTCCCACCACCTAAGCGTACAAGTGCATTTTTCCAAGGAAGTCTCATAAACCGTGTGGATTTCACTGATGATTGGGTTGACCAATTTCACAAAGAAATGTCATACTATGCCAATGTAGGCTACGTCACCGCCCCAATCTATCTACTTGTTTGTGTTAAGTGAAAAGCAATCTATCGTAGCCGGGCTCGATTGACGCTGTCTGATGATCTGCTACTGCGGCTGGCTCAGAATAACAAGGCAGTTCGCTAATACCCGTCTATTGGGGGTTTTCTCCGATACACCGAGAGAGCTAAAAAAGCTAGCAAGCCTGCCAAGCACATTGCACAGTCCAAGTTCCGCAACCCAGCATGGCTTCGGGAGACCTTTACGAGGTAGGCTACTGTAATACCCTGCCAATGGAAATTTGCCTTTAAAATGTACAAATAATGGAATTAGGAAGTAAGTGGAGCTCCCTGTGCATGAGAAAAAACAATGTCCTAAACCCTTTAGCGAACATGCGAAAGCAATCAGTCCTTCGAGCGATATGAAGATGAAGCTTTTCGCTAGTTTTTTTTCTATCTCGAACGACTTTGAATTAAATTAATTCTAAACAGGCCTGGTGAGATACAATTGGCGACAGCATCAGAAACTCTTCACTCCCTCCTCAGTCTTCAAAGTCGTGATAAAGTGCAAAGATGACAGATGGATTAAACGGGCGACTACACGCAAAATAGCTACAGACGGGGAGATGATCTGAACGTTGAAAATGCCAGTAGATATTTATTTCTCGCAAATATTTGTGGGGCTTCGTGACATAGGCTATGGACTGCAGTGTAGGTGAGCACGTTTATTTCGATGTTGCCTTTACGCTTTAATGGAGTTGACTCCATTAGACGAGTTGAACAACAATTTTCTGGTTAAAAGTTGATTCATCATATCGACAGTATTTCGCGATTGTGCGGTAGATGTAGCACTCCTTTTGTCGGATTGCACTTCAAGATGACTTTACGTTGTCAAGTCAACACGCTACCAAACACTGTTGCGTTGTAGACGGATTTATGACTCGTGCTGCGGACTTCAACTCTTATGTTGGAAGAGTGATGTCACGGCGATAATGTTTCAGTTTCTCTTCATGTTGTCATGTCAGAAACAAACCTTGCTTATTCAGTAGCCTGCACTGCACATCACAGTGAGGGCAATTTAAAGTCCACTGGACGTGCTACCATTTCGGGTGATCATTACCCTCCGACTTGCCTTCTATAATTGACATTATTTACATACATGGCTTGAAGCGAATTTGAACATTGGTTGGTCGTTCTGATTGAATGACATTGTGCTTTTGTTTGTCTCAATCAATCGAATGAACAGTTGGCGACTGTGGAATATTGGGTGCAAAATATTCGTTTATAGAATTATTTGGTCTATTTTCAATGTTTGGTTGACCTACCTTTGATGATTTTGCATGTATTGTTGGTGTTGGTATTTTTTGCTTCATGTTCATGCTCCACACTCTTCACAGGGGAAAGTAAATAGGCTGCATGGATTTGAAGTTATTACATGTGGTGGGTTGAACTAAAGTATATTCTGACATCAACTTATGTAGGCGTACAGTGCTTGGATGTAGTGTTTGCACAGCTAGTCTACCGTATGGATAGGTCAATGACCATTCCTTGCTTTTAAATGCTCAACTAAAACTACTGTCCTACTCACAATCTAAACCATAGGCTTATTACTGGAGGCATTTTTCAATATTCTTGTCATGTCTGGGGACATGTGTCTTCAATTTGTCCGAGCCTAATATGTGCAGAGAGGTTGGGCCGTGAAAGGGGATGGGCTCATTGATCATTTGTTTAAATGAGCTGTCATGGTGTCACATTCAGTCTCGCTGTACATGTTCAGTTTGCATATAATAATCATTCTATTCACTGATTTGCTAGAAGTGGTGTTTAATCACAGAGGAGAAAACGTTGAGAGATTACGTTGTAATTGTAAGTGTATTCTGACACATGTTGTTGCATACAGTACATATCCTAAGTAGTGCTGACAATAGGGTTTGGACATATGCATATACTGTAATGATGTTTTATTTATTTTATTGAGGAATACTTGATTACATTTTTAAAATTATCATTATTTTAAAAGCTATCATATAGCCTATGCAAACTGTGACACATTCTGAAAATACATGACTGACATGGTCATTCTGTACTTATTCATAACTGAATGACTTGTTAATTCAAATCTGTCTTTTGAATTCACAAGTCATGAACATTTCAAATAGGTCAGTACTACAACAATGTGGTGACATATCTAAGATTATGATATTTATGTTCCTAAGAATCAAGAAGTAATTCGAAAGTTCAATAGCTCACCACAGGAATAGGTGGCACAAATATTTTGCAAAATAGTTTTAAAAAATCTGTATCTTTTCTTCATTTTTTTTTTTAAACTTAACAGTGCATGGTAATACTTTGTCAGTTTCAAGGGTACTGTACTGGTTCTTTTTTTAACCTTTCTATGATTATCTCACTTCAGACCAGGGTCAGAAATTAACTTTTTAGGTCACCGGTCAAATGTGTGGTAGATGAGAAAATCTACCCGCCTAACATTTTTTTTACCGGCCAAAAATTTTTACGTATACGGCCTTTGTTGTGTCACGTATCGTATCATACATACATTTCATCGGCATAATAACACATTATTGTGGTGAATAAAAACAGTGGTCAGAGCAGATTTTATGTAATGTAATGTAATTTTAAGCGAAAAAGAATTGTATTGATATTAAATGTTCACTGCAACAAATAAATTGCATACGAGAGTGAAAATAGTACATTGCATAAATCGTAGCTATAACAAATATGCATAAATAGTGTAACGTTAGAACAAAGTGCACAAAGAGTATAGTACAAAGTTTTCAATCAACTGGCTTCTTCTCATCCAATCCACAGAAATCAAATAATATTCATGTTGGTGAAAACAGTCTATTTTTGGACACTAACATTAACGTTATTAAAAGAAATGTGAATTTAAAAAAGCATTCTAGGTACTAATCAGGACCAATAGAGACCGATATTAGCTAACTTATATCACAGAATGCCCTCCATTATTCTGACTAACTTCAACATAATGTTGTTAGCTCTAGCTATGTTTGCCACTGACACAACGTGAATTACATTGCTAGTTAACTATATTGTTAACGTTAACTGTGTAGCTATACAGACATTAGCTACATAAAGAAGGAATGTGCATAACATTACCAGTAACGTTACGTTAACTAAGTTAGCCAGCTGGGTTTGCCAGGCAGATAATGATAGCTAATGTTAGCTACCTAGATAACGTTAAGGTTAATTAAAACCGAAGTGTTTGTGTGTGGTCGGTAACATAAATTCAATCTTACTCGCACATCCACTCGAAAGATGAAATTGACATGCAGCGAATATGACACTTCGACTTTACATGATCTTTTACAGCTTCCAGTTTCATGTTTCAGTGCTCATAACAAACAGATTATTGCGGGCATTTTCTGTGGCGTAGCCTGTAAACGGCACTGGGAGCAGAACATTTACATTATTTAATATTATTTGTCATACCCGAGCCCAACTGTGTTTTCCCATTCTCATCAATGCACCATTTCTCCTTCGGTGTTTCTGGGTTGCATGACTGGGATCGTTATTTTATAGGTTGATACATTGATATAAGGGAAAAGAACTAACCTTACAATGTTGTCTTCTAAGTTTTTGTTGGTTTTTAATACACGGACATTAAAACCTGTGGTGGTTGACACCGCAAAATGTACCCGCCACAAGGAAATTTTACCCGCATTTGGCGCTTGGCGGGTGTTAATTTTGGTCCCTGCTTAAAGGAACATGCTAACATTTTGGGAAATTGGCTTATTTGCCATCTTCCCCAGAGTCAGACAAGAAGATGAATACCCTTTTTTTCTGTGTGCGTGCAGTAAGAAGAATAGAGACCTGCACCGTTGGCCTAGCTTAGCCGCAATCACTGGAAGTGGGTTAGATCAGTTAGCCTAGCTCTCTCAAAAGTGACGAAATACACTTTCCAACAACTCCGAAACATTCTTATTTACATGTTGTGACTTGTGTATTTACCACGTGTAGAAATAACAATGTAAAATGAGAGATTGTAATTTTCGAAGCATGAGAATACTGCAGGGCAATAAAACAGCAGGGTGCTAATAGCCCAAATCATTGTTTTACAACCTTCACCTTGTCACAGACAATAAAATACATATCACTAAAACTTTTGGTACCAGTTCTACTTCCAAAAAAATCATGTTCCGATATAGGAACAATAATATATTATTCAAAAGTTGTATAAATAAACATTCAGTGTTTTTTCCCTTGCTCACTTTACAATGCATACACCCGATGTCCTTTTCGGTTTCGGTTAAAATCAGAGAAGGAGACATGTCGGGAATACGTACAAATCTGGTGGCAGTGAGTAAGATGATTCGTAAAAGAGTCCTCACACGGGCAGCACCGTTATGTAGGGGACATGCCTGTACCATCCTTATACTGGTGGCAGAGTTTTAGTATAATAAATCAGTCTCATAATATTTTATATACCATTCTAAAAAGAGAATATACTAACTAAAAATGGGCACCTTTAATTATTAATTAAATTACATATTAATAATTATCTTAATCAAATCACAATATGATGTACTCAATTGATACCAAATTAATATAAATGATTCAGCTAAAAGGTGAAGACATTTGGGGGAATTCCTGCAATTAGCAGTGGCTGACTCAATTCAACACAAGAGCAACATTAATACAGACAATCTTGGAAAATGTAATAAAGTTTATTGAACACAAAGTACCAAACAGAGGAAAGCACGATTCACTACTATAATGTACAACAACCTCCCCATGCGAGTGCATGGGGAGTTTATGTTCTCCTATGTGTGGGAGGTTTGCCTCAGACACATGTTCACAGAGAAGAAAGAAACAAACATGGAGGAAGATTTTAAACTAGCTGGAGCTAGTTAATGGTGCATGAACCGTACCAAGCGCATAAGAGATAACCGTGATGTTATCGTTGCGTGTGCGTTGCGATCAGCCTGCAGTGTTATGACCAGTTAATGTTTAAACCCTTTGTGCAGATGCCAAGTGACAGCAGCAAGATTTTGCTCAACTAAGACATTCGTTGCTTCTGCAGCCAAATTAGTGGAAATGACAAACTCTGTATTTTAACTTTATTTGTAGACGATTCGTGACAACTCTGCTCAATACAGAGTTTCTAAGTGTCACTATTTTTCTGTAGCAAGTGCATTTAACAAGCCCCCCCCACCCAGTCTAGACCTACCCCTGCTTGACATAGTGGATAATAGCGTCTATGTATGAGTTCATAAATATATTTATTCAGCATATAAAATTAGAATTCTGTCATAGCAACAAGATAAACTCAACAATAGCCTGATCGTATGCCAAAAAAGCAGTGAAAAGCCCTGCTCACTCAAATGCAAAATAAACCATTGCTTTTACACATAGCACTGTGTGGACACCGAGCCTATGGTGAAAGAACCTACGGACACAAAATTGCACACATACGCACTCAACAGTCGTGAGTCAGTTAGTGTCATACTGAGTTACTTTGAGGCAGACATCAGGTATGTGGCCAAAGAAAGTATAAATATACTGTTCATTTCCGTTTTATATTGATATTACATTACATTATAGGCATTTAGCAGACGCTCTTATCCAGAGCGACTTACACAGCATTTCTTTTGCATTTATACATAGTATCCATTGATACAGCTGGATATATACTGAAGCAATGCAGGTGAAGTACCTTGCTCAAGGGTACAAAGGCAGTGTCCGACCTGGGAATCGAACCTGCAACCTTTCGGTTACAAACCCAGTTCCTTAACCATTATACCACACTGCCGCCCCATATATATGATATTGATGCGCTTTAGGAATTACTTGACACTATTTGGCAAGTAGGGTCTATCTATGCTTGAACTATTTAGCAGCTCAAAATGTGCCAACTAGCTATCGTTAGCGTGGATAGCTTTTTCTAGTAATGTGGTAATCAGTGGAATATGGTCGAGTTATTGTGTCCCATCCACTGAACTGAAAAGAACGGTCCCATCACACCACAGCAGTTTTAATGTTGTCTTATTGTCTCGATGGTTAGTTAGCTAATGCAATACGTAACATGTCAGGAGAATTTACTGAAATACACCATTTCTTTGCATGTATCATTAATTAACTGTCATGTAGCTGTGTTTGAACCAACCTCAGTCATGGGTTTGTTTTAAATACCAGGGTTTTTCCGACTTAGTAAATTATTTGGTGGCCACCAAAATGATTTCACGGACCGCCAAAGGGAAATCGCGTCTGCCAGGCATATATTTATTTAATTATTTTCAAAAATCGCCGGCATGCCCTTTTATGAATTTGGGCCCCTGCCCCTCTAACATCCTCTGCACGTGCCTGTATTCAATTATAGAATAGCAGCTGGGAGTAAGTGATCAAGGCCTATTCCAACCAAGGAGACTAGATTATCAATACAATAGACTGGTTCCTGGTTAGACCACAGGAAGTTGAACCTTCAGTTCCCCTACTGATGAACAGACTAATTGATTTACGGGAGCCAGACAGTGGCTTTCTTAAATCAATCACATAATTTTGAATAGACATTTCTGTTTCCCGCCTTAAGAAGGCAGAGCCCGAAAAAGGGTAATTAAAGTCATACATTTCACAGAGCAGGATTTCAGATTAACTCCGCTGAATCCAGAGTGCATTGCTGTATCGTAACTGCTGTTACGAAGAATAAACTTTGTCATTTTGAACGAACATCGGAGACGTTCCTTTTTTCTTCTTCTTATACCCCCTTATAGCCTGTCTCATTCATTACAGTTCATTTTGGTTTAATTGTCGGCTTTTTTTATCCAATAGAGTACATTGTAACCTTAGCAACGGTATATGCAATGTCTTATTTGGTGCTTTGAAAAATTTATTTCAGCCCAGCGTAATGCCAGTTTTCATTTTAACTGTAAGGTGGAGTGTCAGGTTCAGAGTACCAAACGCAACAGTCAAGGAATCTCAAAGTGTACACCGTAGTATACACTAATAAAGCGGACAGGTCCGCACCAGGAGAGGAAAATAACAAACAAAAAATGGAGAATGAAAAACACTCCAGGCAAAAGCCAAATCAAAACTACCCAATTAAAACAAGGCTAACTCGAGATCCAAGAGAAAAGGAGTAAGTAAGCGATATGGAGTAACAATACGAGTAAGCGATATAAACAGAGGTATAAAAACAAAGCAAAACAGGAAAACAAAAGAAGTCTCTCACTCTCAATACGGGAGAGCACAGGAGAGAAAAGCAAAGAAAGTAAACAAAGGCAATCTGTCTCAACGAGAACAGAAGTGCAAACCAAAACGAGGGACAGAAAGCACAGAAGAGAAAAACAAATCCAAATACGGAAAATGTCTAATGAAACTAGCAAGCAAGTCCCTTGTATCTCTTAAGCAAGCTTAAAAGTGAAGAGGTCGCTTTGTAACTACCTATACCTTAACGGCTTAATTGTCAAATAGCAAAGACAATGTCAAGCACTGGAAAGAGGAAACCCTGGGCTGTATATAGCCGACAGGAAAACCAAAACATGTGCGAGGATAATTGCCGGGGAGATCATAACCCCGGAACGGAAGATAGAAAATCGAGTGCCCCGACTCCACCGAGAAAAGAAACGACCACAGAAAACAGTGAAGGCTGCCAAAAACCATGACATTAACGGTCTAATATTACGCAAGCTCCATAGAAAACGCAATCCACGACTGGAGTATTCCCTCCCCAATATGTAAGTAGTACTGAATTCATGTCCTCATCAGTAACACTAAAATGTGGTATTCCCCAAGGCTCGATCCTCGGTCCAATCCTGTTTTCCATCTATATGCTTCCTCTTGGCCAAATTATTCAAAACCACAATATATCTTTTCATTTCTACGCTGATGACACACAGTTATACCTGTCTATCAAACCAAATGAATTAAACAAATTAGCTCTATTGCAGGACTGTCTGAATGATGTTCAGAGCTGGCTATCTCAAAATTTCCTCCAGCTCAACCCGGATAAAACGGAGGTTTTAATCATAGGCCCGAAGCATGTCTCTGATTTAATTCAGTCTAATTTAGGCTCTCTTGCACTAAATGTAAAATCTGTTTCTAGAAATCTTGGTGTGATTTTTGATCAACATCTTAACTTTGAGTGTCACATAAAGAAATCAGTCCAGACATGCTTCTACCAACTGAGGAACATCTCCAAAATCAGAAAAATATTGTCTTTTGAAGAGAAAATTGTACATGCGTTTGTGTCATCACGCATAGACTATTGCAACTCGCTGTATAGTTGCCTGGGACGCAAAACTATGGTCCGGCTCCAAGTGGTGCAGAATGCAGCCGCCAGGCTATTAACTGGGACAAATAGGAGAGAACATATTACCCCTATTCTAGCATCCTTACACTGGCTCCCAGTTGCTTTTAGAGTTGATTTTAAAATTTTACTAATTACTTTTAAAGCATTAAATGGTTTAGCACCTGCCTATATAGTTGAGCTTCTTACCCCTTACTTACCAAACCGGACACTCAGATCTGCTAATCAGAATCTGTTGGTTGTTCCAGATTCTAGGCTAAAGACGAAGGGTGACTGTGCCTTCTCAGTGGTTGCGCCTAGACTCTGGAACAGCCTCCCACTCAACTTAAGAACTGCAAACTCAGTATGCACTTTCAAAAATAACCTGAAAACTCACCTTTATAAACTAGCTTTTACTTAAGTATTATTTTATTTATTTATTAATTTATTCTTCTCTCTTTTTTATTATCTTGTATTTCTGTATACTTATTGTTCTTGTTCTTCTGTTTGTTATATATTTTGTCATTTTTCCTTTGCCTGTCAAAGCACCTTGTATCCTTGCATTAGAAAGGTGCTATACAAATAAAGTTATTATTATTATTATTATACTGCTTCTAAAATGCGGTTGGTCTCACTGGCTACATATGTACATTAGTTTTTCCACTTGAGCACCGTCTTTTCCAATATGATTAATGAGCCTATTGTTATTTTCGCATTTTGAGTGCATTTCAAATACTGTAGTGCAACCGTTCATTTAGATTTTTATTGAAGCTAGAACATTTGCCAGCATTTTGCAGATGGTGGAATACGATTTTATTTTCATGTTATCATACATAATATAGGTTATGGCGTATATACGGTCAAGCCGGAAAGTCTGAACACCCCTTTCACCTTCTCCATGTTTTATTACATTACAGACATATTCTACAATAGATTGAGTTCATTTTTTGTCTCTCAATTCTACACAAAATATCCCATAATGCCAAGTGAAAACATGTTTTTAGAAATTTTTGCAAATGTATTAAAAATCGAAAACTGAAATATTTACATAAGTATTCATACCCTTTGCTTTAACATATTTTTAGAGTATCATATTTAATATTTGGTCGCATATCCTTTGCATGCTGTTACTTCCTGAAGTCTGTGACCCATCAACATCAAAAGACTCTCGATATCTTATTTCCAGGTACTGTTACAAGCGATACTATAACTTCTCTGCATTTTAATGGATCTAATGGGAATTGGGGGGTGAGACTAGATTCAGCTGTAAATTACACTGGTACAGTATGGAACACATGGCTGGCTAAATGGCTGTAAGTCATCAAGGGTCTGAGCTATCGAACGAGCCCCAAACCATCACTCTGTTGCCAGATATGGAGTAGATGTGGATGGATCACTGCAAGGGTTATTTCTCCTGACTCATTTTTCTATAGAACTCTATGGGGGAAAAAGTCTGGAGAAACAACCCTTAAAGGGATCCATCCACATCTACTCCATATCTGGCCGCAGAGTGATGGTTTGGGGCTCGTTTGATACCTTAGACCCTTGATGACGTACAGCCAGTTCATGTCATGTGTTCCAAATAAATAAATCATGAATAATGCCGCCAATTGCTGCTCCCACAGGGCGCCGGCCATGCTCGGAAAATGGCAGGTCCGGGGCGCGAACCCCGATCCTCGGAACCATTGTACTACCGCAGCGTCCCCAATCGGGTGTTTTTGAACAACCCACAACCTTCCCAGTCTTTTTTTTGCCCCTGTCCCAACTTTTTTGTAAGGTGTTGCAGGCATCAAATTCGGAATTAGCGTATATTTACAAAAATCAATAAAGTTGATAAGGTAAAACATTAAATATCTTTTCTTTGTACTGTTTTCAATTAAATATATGTAAAAGAGAATTTAGAAATCACTGCTTTCTGCTTTTATTTGCATTTTACATACTGTCCCAACTCTTTTGGAATTGGGACAGTATGTAACTATTTCAATAATCGCCGTGTTAAAAAATATGTTGCTGTTCGCCAGCTATTGAAATAACAGACTTGCTCCATGTCTCCAAAGCTTTTACTGATCTTACTGTTTTAAGTAATTTAAATAATACATTTTCTTGGAATTGGGCTTTGTATATATCATGATGTTTCACATGACAGTATTGTGCTATTATTTTTAATCGCCAAGCCCTACTAGTTAATTAAAATGAGCTAACTAAATAATTTATCCAGACAAATAAATCCAGATAATATTTTGGTTAGGAAAAGTCACAACACACAAAAATAACATAACATAATAATAAAAAATAAGTGAAAACATTTTCAGCCTCATGCTATTTGCTCTTCAAACTCGAACATCTGCTGTATCAACTCCACACTCAACTAAAACTGTTTTCTGCTATTTATAAAGTGAATCAAAAGCATGAACTTGAAATGAACTCTACTACCAACAGTGTGCATGCACACAGTTGGCAAATCCCTGACAGAGAGCAGCATTTTTCATTCATACCCCTCCTTGTCCCACCTCTCCCAGAGCTTTTATCAGGACGCTGGAACATTACATGTTTATTACAGGAGCAGTTTTGTTCAGGAAATAAAATTCCAGATGTTCTCCTGATGCATGGTCTTTTGAAATATATATCATGGTTTTTAGAATTCCCAATATTAACAAGAGGAACGACTTTGACAAAAGGGACGTCTTTTCTAAGGCCGGTTATCAAGGGGAATGACTTTTATAATGGTGGTTAATGAGGGGAACGGCTTTCTTAATACCTTGTTAACAAGGAAAATGACTTGTCTAATGTCCTTTAACAAGGGGAATGGAAATTGTTTGAATCTGACCACCCTTTTCTGACAACTTTTTGGTCACAGCTATAGAGAGGGGGCCTTTCCCAAACTGCTGCAACAATGTTGGAAGCACAGAATCATCTAGAATGTCATTTTGTACTGTAGCGTTGTGATGGGCCTTCACTGGAACTAAGGGGCCTGGCCCGAAGCATGAAGACAGCCCCAGATCAGTGGGTGTCTGGACACTTCTAGCCATGTAGTGTGCGCCACCGATTTGGACCATTGACAGTAGCTAGCGTTATTGGACCGACAGCAATTAACTTTAGGTAAGCAGTAAGCTAGCTACATTTGAGAAAACCGTGAATAAAAAAAAGTATACGGTGCACAAACCAGGTCAATCAATAATATGGACAGTTTTAACATTCTTCTAAAGCGCTAAACAGTTAACACAGCTGTCCGCGATTGATATAAAAACATAGCCTACTTCTGAAAGTAATGTATCATTTGTGCCAAAGTCCGCTGCTATGTACATAAATCTGATTTGAGCCACTTTTACCTTCAGTGATAAGGACTGCATCTTTAAGCGTTAAAAGCTTTAAAGGTGCACTACGCAGGATTGTTCGTATTGCAGTGGTCCTGTGTTTACAATCAAACACACTTGAGCGACGCAAGAAAAGATCTAATTAAAATACAATTTTTAGCAACATGCATTGTTCTATATGGATGATAACTGTAATTAGGCAGTGTTATAACGATTAAACAAACACTTTTGAAATAGTTTTGAAGTTCTCAGCTCCCCTACCACATCCATCCCTGCTTCATCTGCCTTATTGTGTGCCTTGCTGCTTATTATAACACTCCGCTAAAGCTGTAATCATGCATGCAGGCATACATTTCTGGTTTCTGACTGATGATATTTTCAATGATGTCTGTTTGCACTTTTTTGTTGCAATCAATTATGCAAATGACAATGCAATTATGCAAAGGTTATTATTTTATAATATTTTATAGGTATAAATCCTGCAAAGTGCACCTTTAAATCATTAAGTATTAAGTATTAATGTATTAAGTACTTCTTAAAACTAAGCTTTTATTTTACTTTTTTAATTCAATATTTAAATAATGTTTTAGACATAGATCTTGTAAAGTCAATGATATCAAAGTAAACCTTGTTTAGAACGATAGATTACATAGTTTTGGTATTGGAAATTTATTGAATTTCACTGAATTATATTCCATTTCCATTCATTCAAGTTCATATAATTCTATATCCCGTTGCCTATTTCAATTCATATTCAAATTCAAGAACTGAATCGGAATTGTATTTGTAATCCTCAATTCAATTCAGAATTGACCCCAACCCTGCAATGAATTAAATACTTCTTGTAAAAACACAGTAAAAAATGCATTCAATAAAAAATGGAAAACAAGGCTACTTCACATAACTATTTATTTAAAGGGAATGTGGAAAGCATCCTGATTGACCAGTGTACAGTCCTATCTTTCCCAGACCTTCAACTCATTAAACACTTAAACACCACCTTTGATTCGCCATTGTACGTCACATGTGTTATTGAGGATTAGTTGATTCATTATTTTATAGTGTTTGCCAACTATTGGTTCTCACAATAGAACCCTGTCTATTTTTTTAAAAGAATGGAAACTTCCATGAACTCCGTAAACATCTATATTTCATATATCATGCAACCGAATATCTGTTGCAGGGAACCCACGGCGTGAATCGTTCCCAGGACGAGCAGATACCGACAGAGAACACATAGAGCCAATTTCTGTCAGCCGTGGGTGAAAGAGCTTTCATTGTTCGATTTCGCTTCAGCTTTCATTGCTGTCTTACAATTAGCAATGGGAACGCTGGCTGGGGACCCGTTGAGACGGCCATGGAGTGTGACATGGAGACATGTTTGCAACCGCAGTGCATTTTATAAAAGCTGAACATATTCAGAACATCTAGTAAAAAAAATAATAATAATTGGAAGACAATCGATTACTCTTATGTACAAGACAATCGATTACCCTTACTTCATTCTTAAAAGCACTGTGGCTGTGGGTGAGTAGATCCCCCCCCAAACAGATGGGACTGGGAGGACACACACTAGATGTGTCAAACCTCTTCTTTAAAGTGGCGGCCTGCTTGTCATCACATAATCAGCCCTCCAGTGAACCGAGGATGTGATCATGCTGCTGAGGAAGAATCTGGAAATGGGTCTTGGCGGGAGCGATGTTGACTTTCATTCCACGATTTCGGGGAATAATAAGGAAGCTCAGGACTTTGTCCGACTTAACGTTTATCTTCTGGTGACAGTCGGACTCAGTCGGCTCTTTCCTTCCTTTGATTAATTGCTATTTAACGCAGTGCCACACAAGGGAGGCTTCGGTCTTTGTGTTTGCTTCAGTGTTATATATTGTTTTTTTCAAACAAATAAATGGCTTTAATTAGAATTTTTCAGAGTGACTTTTGCACCACGATTTGTAGATTGTGTTATATTGTTTTTTGGTAGTTTGCCAGTGTGCAACTTTTTTGTCATATGGAGACCACAGTATAATAATGTATGTCTGCTTTACTGTGCAGAATTTTGAGCCAGCTGTGGGTCTGACCTCTAACCTATGTTTTAGGGTATTGCTTGACAGCAATGCACCATGTTATGGAGTTCTTGTGTGTATTCAGCCACTGCTACGAACTCAAATGTCATAGGTTGTGAATATTACCTCGACATTTAATATTACTTTAACTGGAGGAATATATTGAACATTCTGATTGAATGTGCATCTGTTCAGTTGGCCGCATTCAAAGCAGACGTATAAAACCTGCATGGTTCCCATCAGTTAGTGGTAGAGTGGGTGCATTTAAATAACAACATATTGCCTTTTGTCAACAAGCTTCTGGTCTGTACATATATGGATTGGAATTCAGAAAAAATATAAGGAGCTTCTTTATGGATATCTTACGGTAAAATGCATCATGTGGGATTCCCACTCATCTCACATATGATTTGACCGTAACTACGGAACCTGAGCAATATTGTGCAATAGCAGTTAAAATAAGAGGGTTGGCCGTTTTTCTTCCTTGGCAGTCCACCACTATTGCAGCCTTGTTTGAGGTACAGTAGTTAACATGAATCTATTCAGCAAGTAGCCTATAATGACAATATTTGCTAAATAAAAAGTGAGCTACAATTGCTAGCTTACCATGAGAAAAAGAAATGCAGCGGATTAGCCAATACCCATAAAACTTTACTCCCATCGGGTGCGTTCACTTGTTTGCTATAGTAGCAGCGTTCCGACATCATGCATTATATTCTACAGAGGCCTAGGGCAACACTATGAATGAGCCAGAGGCCTAGGGCAACACTATGAATGAGCCAGAGGCCTAGGGCAACACTATGAATGAGCCAGAGGCCTAGGGCAACACTATGAATGAGCCATGTTGTTTCAGTCCCTGGAGAACAAGCAAAAGACCTCAGAATTTAGGCTGTGAAACTGCCTCATATTCAATGTGGCGATGCCAAGAAAAGGTCAACACTGGGCTGTATTGGTTTTACAAATGTACAGTTTTTAGATAATTTTTCTTTCTCTTGATTTCTCTATAATTTGTCAGTGTATACCCAGCCTATCAGGGTGACTCTAACATGTCACTCTTGGGAGGGCGCACGCTTAGCGTGCCCGTCAACTTATACACATGAAGGTGGGTGAATTGCATGCACCATCTGAATTCTTCTTCACACTACAGACTGTAGATTGTAGTGTGAAGAAAGATTCAGATGGCGCATGCACGTTACACAGGTGGCTGACTGATCAGAAGAGCTTCTATTGTATACTGAGGTGTGTGATTCCATGTCCGTTTCTGATTTACACTGAGGCTATGCACTGCCCTATGGTAGAACTATAATTATCCTGCTTATACAGTATTTATTCATTAATGGCTGGATTCCGAGATGGCCAACTTAAGTGATGCGCTTAAGTGCCTCTCCTGCACAGCTTTTACGCGGCGCAATCTACACCGTATTCTACCTTTTGCTCCACGGGTGCCGATCTCAAAATGTGGGTGGTAGAGGGCATGATATTCTAATGACATGTTTCTTGTGTCTGCCAGGTTTTTACTAAAAACACTTTTTTGGGGATAAGCATTTGGTAGAATGTACTTGCAGCCATCACATGGCCAACCAGCACTGTTTTTTGTTGTAGTGATATTTTAGGAGAGAGATGGTAATCGATAATGAATTAATCGGCCTCAAATATTGTTTGTCTCTATGGTGCTTTTCTCTTGGTTTCATGCACAACTAGTTTCTACTGTGGTTTCTCAACACATAATATGCCATTTTGTATTTGTCAAAATAATTAAATGGATCAGTGTTAGTATTTATGCTAAGAAATACAAAATGATGTATATTACAGTGTAATTACAATGTTATTATGACCCTTGCAATTAATTGTGAAAAATTCAGAATATAAAACCAACAGCAGACTAAAGACTTGGTCTATTTAAGGGCAGTTGTGAAGTATGTTGGAATGCCATTCCATCTTTTGTTCTACACATTGAGTCCACTGAAAACATTGTATAAAGCATTAGACAAGATTTTACTCATACTGGCAGCATAGCAAAGGCTAGTGTTTGTCGACCATGAAAGAGTATTTTGTGGCAAATTTCACTAAACAGATTGTGCAGATTTAGGAGGCAAATACTCAACACCCACACTCCTTTCTTCAGTGGGAATTGATGCTTTCAATTCAGTGTTTTCCAGTTAATCATTACATTACCAGCCGTCTTCTTCAACACAGCTCCTCATGTGTATGCATGTGAGAAAGTATTCCGCCCCCTTAGACTTTTTTCATATTTTGTTGTGTATGAACATTTAATAAAAATTTATTTAATCAGGCTTTTTTTGCTGGCATTCAACACAAACAACTGTACACTGTCAATAAAAAAGTTGAAAAGTTAAAATCTACAATTTGTTCCAAATTATTTACAAATGTGACCTTTGAAATTTGACTGAGTTTTTCATCTCAATGCTAGAGTGGTCTGGAATACGTAGTCTCAACAGGGCCAAGCCAATATGGCTGCTGACAGTCTACATTTTTAGATTGATCCTGTCAATGTGCAATGTGTAAAACCCATTATTTTACCTATTGAACATAATTTTTGCCTGGATGCAGAGCAAACGGGCCTAAATTTCTGAATGTATGCAACTGACTGGCTCCGTGGCTGCCTGTTACCCGTTGTTGAAAAGTGCATGCGCCAATTGCGAGTGGTGAAAAGCGCATGTGCAAAACACAAATTTTGCGGTAAAAAGTTGAAAAGCGAATGGGCAAAAATTCTAATTTCAGTTTATGGTAAAGAAATCCGGTAGCAAACATATGTAATGAGTGGTTAAAAGCATCGACTTTTCAATGTTTTCAATGTTTTCAATGTTTTCAATGTTTTCAATGTATTCAATGTTAACCTTTATTGTGAAAAAAGACGCACATGGACTGCTGTTTCAGCCAATTATGGTGCGAAAAGGATGAAGAAGAAGGAAGTTGCGTTATTAGGGGTAGAGGAAGAAGTCGCTGTGAGAAAGGCCTAAGTTATAGTGCTCCTCATTTTTTTTATTTATTTACTTTTATTTATACAGGGTAGGTTGACTGAGCATGCATGCTCTTTTACAGCAACGCCCTGTTATCGCCCCCCCCACACTGCAGGGAGTTACTTTGTGCTTCCTAATAATTTTGGAGCAGCTGTGCTGACACAAGGAGGCTACAAAATCGTCTCTCTGTCAAAGTGAATATAATCCAAACACTGTCTGTCAATTAATCCATCTAATATGGATTGCAGTGTGGCAGTGTGATACGGGCGGCAGTGTGGTATAATGGTTAAGGAACTGGGTTTGTAACCGAAAGGTTGCAGGTTCGATTCCCGGGTCGGACACTGCCGTTGTACCCTTGAGCAAGGTACTTCACCTGCATTGCTTCATTATATATCCAGCTGTATTAATGGATACTAAACTCCTCAAAAAAAGTTTGGAAACGTTATTTCGGTCGATTATTCCTCCCCTTTAATAATACCAATTGGTATTGTATTTTATATCGTTGGAAAGCCTGATTAGTCACCTTTACAACGAGGTACAACTTGTAAGGATCATGCATTCGTGGAATGAGCAACACAGCTAACCGTGTGGGTAGCGGCCCAAAAAAATGTGCCAAAATCCCCTGCAATATTCTTCTGTTGGTATTCACTCTCGACGGCGTGGAGAACGCTATGCAGATTGCTGCACAGATCGCGTGACACCTTTCAATGGGGGCAGTGTCATGGTGTGGGGCGGTATCTCTCTCACAGGCAAAACAGAACTTGTCATCATTGAAGGCAATCTGAATGCAGTGAGATATCGGAATGAGATTCTGGAGCCAGTGGCGATCCCATATCTCCAGAATCTGGGACCTAACTCCATCCTCCAGGATGACAACGCTCGCCCCCACAGAGCCAGGATCATCACAGAGTACCTCCAGAATTTGGGAGTGGAGAGGATGGAATGGCCTGCCGTGAGTCCAGACCTCAACCCAATTGAACACTTGTGGGATCAGCTTGGGCGTGCTGTATGTGCCAGAGTGACCAACGCAACCATGTTGGCTGACTTGCGACAAATCCTGGTTGAGGAATGGGATGCCATCCCACAGCAGTGTGTGACCAGGCTGGTGACCAGCATGAGGAGGAGGTGCCAAGCTGTTGTGGCTGTGTATGGATCTTCCACACGCTACTGAGGTCCCTGACAGTGTAAAATGAATAAAGTGTAAAAATGGCCAATATGTGTTGTTTTTTCCTTATTACTGTGGGAGAGTGCAATCATCCAGTCCACCAAGCAACTCAAAACGAGAGTGAATACCAACAGAAGAATATTGCAGGGGATTTTGGCACATTTTTTTGGGCCGCTACCCACACGGTTAGCTGTGTTGCTCATTCCACGAATGCACGATCCTTACAAGTTGTACCTCGTTGTAAAGGTGACTAATCAGGCTTTCCAACGATATAAAATACAATACCAATTGGTATTATTAAAGGGGAGGAATAATCGACCGAAATAACGTTTCCGAACTTTTTTTGAGGAGTTTATGTATAAATGCAAAAGAAATGCTGTGTAAGTCGCTCCGGATAAGAGCGTCTGCTAAATGCCTATAATGTAATGTAATGTAATATTGGTCTGGTGTAATATCCCAGATGGTCAATCCTAGCCTACTTTTACATATTTTTCTTTATGACAGCTTTTTGATAATTGCAAGTTAGAAAGTAAGATCAATATTATGTTCAAATAACATGCACTCGTTCTAATATCCATTTATGTGAAAGATTCTATATTTTTCAAAATAATATATTGGCGGCCCGAGACATAAACCACCATTTTATTCCAAACAAAGTTGCGCGGGAAAAAATTATTAAGTGAAAACTCTGAATCGGCGTATCTTGCAGACATGCCTAGTTTTCATCAAATCTCCACCCTGTGCGCATATTTACTGGAGAGTTGCTTCAAACAGCGGATAAGTCAAATGTCTGAATCACAAATAGCTTAAGCTACGTGGAACTTTTGGAGTAAGTCCCATTTGCGCATGATTATCTAAACTCTGAATCTGGCCCTAGGTGTGTCAAAATCAACCGTTTGGTACATTGTTAAGAAGAAAGAACGCACTGCTGAGCTCAGGAATTGCAAACGTTCTGGCAGACCATGGAAGACCAGTGTAGTGGATGACAGAAGAATACTTGGAATGGTGAATAAAAACCCCTTTTCAACTGTTGAACTGATGAAGAACACTCTCCAGGATGTAGGCGTAGATGTGTCAGACAACCTTCAAGAGAAGCCTACACCAGCATAACCTCAGAGGGTTCACCACAAGATGCAAACCCCCTCAAAAATAGGATGGCCAGGTTAGAGTTTGCAAAAAAAGTACATGAAAAAACCTGTAGAGTTCTGGAACAATGTGTTATAGACAGATAAGACAAAGACCAACCTGTACCAGAGTGATGGAAAGAGGGAAGTGTGGAGGAAAAAAAGGAAGAGCTCATGGTCCAAAGCATTACACCTCATCTGTAAAAAATAAGGTGGAGGTGGTGTTTTGGCTTGGGCATGTATGGCTGCCGCTGGAACGGTCTCTGATGATGACCAATGCTGAGTGTAGCAACAGGATGAATGTCGAAGTATACGGAAACATCATTTTCTTCAGATCCAAGAAAATCTTATCAAAACCGCACTTCACGGTGGACGGTACCTCACCATGCAGCGGGACAATGATCCCAAACAACCAAGGAGTTTTTCAGCCCCCCAAAAATGTAATGTCCTTGACTGGCTAAGTCAATCACCCAACCTCAATCCAACTGAACATGCGTTTCACATGCTGAAGACCAGACTGAAGGCAAAATGGCCCCGAAACAAGCAAGTGCTGAAGACCGCGCTGTCGATTTGTAAACAAATATTAAATATGATGACTTAATATTAACTTGTCCAATTACATTTGGTTCCCTAAAATGGGGGGGTGCTGCTACGTATTAAAAGGGCTGCAATTGCTACACGGTTCACCCATTATGGATATAACTGCAAATTGCAAAGTCTGCACTTTAACCCATTAATTGTTTGATTAGTACAGAGCCAAATCAAGAAAAAATACATCTTTGTCCCATTTTGGTTTTTTAGGTATTGGACTGTAGGTGATTTAATAGGTAATTAATTTGAAGTATGTTTAAGATGTACTTTTAGAAGTATAGTCTCAAACACACTGTAATACTTTTAAAGTTTGTTTCAAATGCACTGGTGACATAAAGAAATTGCACCGCAAGTGTATTTAAGATACACCTTTTTGTTTTACGACGTCTTAGCCTGACGATGCTTTTGGGAAACGCACCCTCGGTGATATAATGAAATTGTACTGCAAGTGTATTTAAGATACCAACAAATCATACATTTTGTTAAAAATACTTAGTATACTAAAAATAGTCCCATTTAAACATACACACTGCACTTGAAGTACACTTACATTATACTTTAGAGAAACTTTAGTGCACTTAGTATACTTAAAGTGCTGCCAATTTAGCACAAAGTACATAATTTAAAAGTATATTTCAAGTATAATCTTTTTTTCACCTGGGCATTCTGCTACAGTAAGCAGATTGCGGCTCAGCGTTCAATCAGTCGCGTCTATTTTTACAGCCGCAATGGCTTATAGAATTTTAGGACTCACACAGACTCTCAGGAAGCTTCTAGGATTCTCCCTATTTGACATCCTGAGTGCGCGTGAATAGAAGGCAGCAAGGCACATAAAAAGTTGTGAGAAGTCAGGAAAGTGAGAGGTTGTCGCCAGTCAACTAACTGAACAGGGCCTCAAAACACAAAGCTGAAGGGCTTCTACCTTTTGAGGTAGTTTCAAGAAGCGGACTTCCAAAAGATAACCACAAAATATTCCTTCTCAATGTGCTTCCTTTATCCCGAACAGAAGAAAAATTGTTGCTTTGTATTTTTCAAGCGAATGACTGCAGTCAAGTATGTCAGTTTGTATTGTTATGTGCTTTTGCTTATCACCAACTGCATATGCAGTTTGATTAGAAATAAATCCAAAAAATGAACTACAGATTTTCTACAACATTTTTTCACATATCTATTCAAGGGTGACAAGATCAATTTTTAAGATATTCTGCTGTTCTTCAATTCAATTCTTTCTGTCAGTTCTCTGCAGCAATCTGTAAAGTAA
This sequence comes from Ilyophis sp. 1 JC-2022, assembly GCA_022702515.1. Taxonomy (NCBI): domain Eukaryota; kingdom Metazoa; phylum Chordata; class Actinopteri; order Anguilliformes; family Synaphobranchidae; genus Ilyophis; species Ilyophis sp. 1 JC-2022. Next base: position 73,942,796 of record CM040400.1, read on the forward strand.
TCTTCATTTTTATGTAGATTCACTGTAGATATACTGTATACATAGACACACACACACAAGTGTGTTATTCCTGCAACTTATATGTTTAAATTTGTTGCTGCCTGACAAAGGCCAGTTTTACTCACAATGCTTTTTTATATGCAGCTAAAAGTCATACACGTATTTGCTCTAGTGTACATTGTCTCGCTAAAGAGCTTTGGGCATGCGTTAAAAGCTTTGATGCGTTTGTGATAAAATAAGCATGGAAGTTTATTTTGCAAATACTATAGCTTCTCCATTTTTTTTTTACATCAATATCATTTTTGTATAATATAATAATTTTGCTTCCCTCCGTTTTCAAGATGAAATCATAAACCATAAAGCTGTAAAGATATAAAGATGCTGTAGTAGGTGCAAGAAGGAAATGAGGAATGTGGTATTATTACGAAGCAAATGGGTTTGCGGATGTCATTTTTTGATTTAGCAGTGGGTACGGCTAGTAAACCCATACACAATGTTAGGATTTGGACATTTGGTGAGCGAAGGCAGTTTAATTAGGTACATTTTCAGCCTGCTGTGGAAGAAGGTCAGTGACTCTGCTGCCTCGATCATAGCGGGGAGCTTATTCCCCCACTGGGGAGCCAGAGCAAAGAATGAGACATTATTTAGAGGTTGGCTCTCTTTTTTGTATGTTGCAGACATGAATTTTAGAGCAGAATTCATCCTTATTCATCCTCGATTCGTTCACAATACTGCTCGTGCTCTGCTCATTGTGCTGACGTCCTCTCTCTCAATCTCTTTCATATCTACTCCGACGACGGTGCCGCTGCAGGTGGACAGAATAGTAGACAAGCGGAAAAACAAAAAGGGGAAGTGGGAGTACCTGATCCGGTGGAAGGGCTACGGCAGCAACGAGGACTCCTGGGAACCGGAGCACCATCTTCAGCACTGCGAGGAGTTCATCCACCAGTTTAACGCCCTGCACATCCACAAGGACCGTCGCCCCAGGCAGGGCAAGCACAGCGGGGGGCCTCGCTACCTCAGCCAAACGGGGCCCAGCGAGGCGGTCAGGGGCCGGGGGGAGCGGCGCAAGAGGAAAAAGCCCGGCGCGACTGGCACAGCCGTCACGCCGAAGCAAAAGAGGATCGGGGCCAGCGGTAAGCAGGCCGCGGACAGGGCGACCAAGGCTGTGACCTACAGGAGCACGCCCGGCGGGCTGCAGTTTGTGCCTGGCGGGAAGCCGCACAACGGATTACAGAACGGGGACCTGGACACTCCGCCTATCGGGAACACCACAAGAGCGCACAGTCTCCCCACCGACACTGTGGACCGAATGCTGGAGCTCAATGTCAGCGAGACACCCCTTGTGAATGAATTAGGTAAGGTTTCCTCCTACTGTAGTAAGGGGTCGATTTACTAAAGGTTTTGCGTGTACACTACAAAATGTAAAAACTGTGTAAAACCTGTTACCACCGGGACAAAATTGTCAGAGGTGATCAATTAACGAGGTGCAGAGAACCGCGTGTGTTAAAATGGAAAGATACATGCATTTAAAGTTTTTCCAGGTTAGCCTGAATGCATATGCAAAATTGGGCTTCCCTACGTTATTTCGCTAAATAGTGTGAGGAGGTCATGCAAATAGATTACTTTAGCACGTGTAATGTGATTTACTAAGCACAGAAGCAGTTTTGGGAAAAAGAATTGCATATGCATTTTAGTATGAATGGAAGGCAGGTATTAAAAGACACGCAATCAATAAGATGACTACTGTCATTGTAGCAAGAAGGATGCAATTTTACCAATCGTAACAATCAAAGCCCACAGCGTAGAGAGCAGGTATTTATTTAACTAGGGATGCTGCCCGATACCGATTTACAATAATTTAGGCAAACTATAATAGGCGATTGCCTACGATTTAGGCGATGCCGATATCGGTACCGATATTTTGGTAGATCTACTTCCATAGGTTTTATGGTCAACTGTTTAAAAACTTGTCATTCCAAAAAACACAATTTTAATTGCACAACTTTAAAGTAATGCAACAAAGTTAACATTTATTTTTTATGACATTTCTTCACATTGAGCCAACTTAAAATACATTACTACAACTGAACGTGTATTCCTGAAATGTGGAAAATAAAGTACATTCCTCCAACTTAAAGTGCATTCCTGAAATATCAGTGTTTCCCTGAGAATCTGCATTTATTGCTTAAAAATAAGATGTGTAATTGATGCCACATTATAATTAAGACCCCATGATTGCATACAATGTTACAAGCTTCAGTGACGTTTAAGAACATTAAATAATAATAATATATTAGATCAAATGAAATTGCATTGATTAAATTAAAGTGCTGGGGAGTTGTTGGGGTCATTTATTTTTTAAGCATTGCTATTGGAAGAAAAAATAGGGACACACCATTACTTCGCAGCTTTACCAAGGTTTTACGCACCTTTAATTTTAACAATCCTGTGACCTTTGCAAGATATTAGCACATCATGAACATAGGAGAAAAACGTTAATATTTGGTTGTCAGTCCCCCACGTTAGAGCTGTTTCTTCTTTTAGGTGGGGCCATGCTCACGTTACCTATCCATGTAGTAACTCACCGTAGCCTAAGTTGCATAACAGGGAAATCGTCTCAGAGCGCGCAAACTTGTTCAAACTGATCCATCACAACATTTGAGAGCTAAGGTTCCCTAGCTAGCTATGAGAGGCTCCCAAGTGCAAATGATTATTGATTTTTGAATTAATACATATTTGCGTAATTTTCGGCATTAAAAAAATGGCCTGGTGTTGGTTCTCGTATATAGGGGAAACATTGAATATGGAAAACAAAGTGAGCTGAGCTGACCATCGGTTGTTTTTATCACGATCGGCCGATTCAAATTTTTCCTATACCCATCGTTGGCAGATATATCGGTGCATCCCTATATTTAACAGTAAGAGTAAATACATTAGCAAATCGCGTTACAGTCAATCAAACAAGTAAAACAGCATCTATTATAACAAACAGTGAGTAATAAAGCAAATAAAAATGTTATCAAAATAAAACCCATCATCAGATGGACACTAATGGTGTGAGTAATGCTAGTAATAATAGTTACAATCATTTCAGTCCTGACAAAAATCTGTAACTCCCAGCAGAAACTTAAGAGATATCCAGTGAAACAGTTTGTAGTAAACCACCAGCTTGTTCAGTGTATAGCCAATAGCCTACACGTACACCCTAAAAAAATACCATAAAAATACATCAGAAATGTTGCCAGTGAAAAACCATTTAATGAAGGGGGAAACTGTATGAATCCTGTTATTTCGCTGTATAAATTCTGTTCTTTAACTGTAAATCCTTTTATTTTATGGGAGGACTGTTAAATAATGAGTTATTGCTGTTATTCTACATGACTTTGATAGTGTTTTGGAAAATTAAATTCTGTAACCGTTTTTTACAGTGTACTGTGACAAAACTGTATTTTGAAAGTGTTTGTAAAAGGTTTTCAAAATTATCAAAGCAATGTAGAATAATGGCAACAACTCATTATTTAATGATCATCTCCTAAAACAGTGGTTCCCATGTAGAGGTCCGTACAGAAATGGTTTGTCGAGATTGGTATGGAAGACCTTTTGTGTTTCTCAATAACAAGTCCGCACAAGTACGGACTTGTGGACTTGTGACGCACGTAGTGTCAAGTGTCCTGAAAAAAATGGCACTTGCAAAAACACGTTCTTGTGAATAGGATGACGTCCTATAACGGGCCAAGTTCTGTTCCAAAGCCAAGAACGCAAAGAAGCGAGGACGCTCAAAGATCTTGGAAATGTACTTCATCCGCCCCAAATGTCGAGGATGCATCGGATGCAAACTCGCCTAACAAGTTCGCAAACTTGGATATCCCATCATTCATTGCGCAAAGCGATGACATACAACACGGGGAAAGCTTATACACTGGACTGTCAGGAAAAGTAGCTGCCTGGTTTGTAGTATAGATCTGTTTGTAGCTATTTTCTAGTCTATGGTTTTATAGCGAAACCACAGTCCAAACGTCAGAAGCACGCATTGCATCTCAAACAGGCTACACAGAGCTCTGAACCAACGGTGCACAAACTGATAGCGACCCAAATTTGGCTCTGCTGTAGGTACACAAATGCCAAGGCTACATTACAGAGCAATCAGGCCTATATAAAGTGGTAGTCGCCAATGTTAATGCTATACTGTATTTGTAAAAAGAAATGCTAAAAATTACAAATAATTTTTTAAAAATTGACTGTTTTTTACAGTGTACTGTGACAAAACTGTATTTTGAAAGTGTTTGTAAAAGGTTTTCAAAACTATCAAAGCAATGTAGAATAATGGCAACAACTCATTATTTAATGATCATCTCCTAAAACACATTTTACTTTCATATGATCGTGTAAAAGCCTACTTTATTTAATCTTGTTTTGGTGTGTCATGCTCCCTCGTGTTCTTGGAACAGAACTTGGCCGTTAAATATTACATCACACAAGTTCACAAGTCCGCAAGTACAGACATTGAGAAACACCCTTTGACTGGCCTGCACAGAGC